>OW240914.1:342542920-342624495 GCA_933207985.1 Pelobates cultripes | reverse complement strand
AAAAATGGGTCCCAAGAGAATACTGAGGACGGGCAGCAGCTGAAATAGCCTGCCCTTCGGTCGGTCCCCGCTCAGTTCTCAAGCTGATTTTTGCTCATCTTGTGCCATTACAGAGAGAACATATCTGAAGCATATCAGACTGGTTCCACCCATACGGCAGTCCAGATCCGAAATGCCAGCAAGTTCTCTCTGCACGAGAGATACAGCAACCCCAGACGATCGTTTCAGCCTTGTTAGGCATCGCTGATATCTCTCTAGGCACCGTGAGCAAGGGGTCCACGTCTGGATTACCCTTTAAACTAATGGAGAGCAAAAAATGGGTCGCAAGAGTATTCTGAGGACAGACAGCAGCTAAAATAGCCTGCCCTACGGTGGGTCCCCGCTCAGAACTCAAGCTGGTTTTAGCTCATCTTGTGCCATTACAGAGAGAACATATCTGAAGCATATCAGACTGGTCCCACCCATACGGGCAGTCCAGATCCGAAATGCCAGCAAGTTCTCTCTGCACGAGAGATACAGCAACCCCAGACGATCGTTTCAGCCTTGTTAGGCATCGCCAGTGAGGCATAGCTGATATCTCTGGGCACCAGAGCAAGCAACCACGCCTACTACCCTTTAAAACTAATGGAGAGCAAAAATAGGTCGCAAGAGTATTCTGGAGGACGGACAGCAGCTAAAATAGCCTCGTCTTCTCGTGGGTCCCTCACCAGAACTCAAGTTGAATTTTAGCCTAAACTTGGTGCCATTACAGAGAGAACATATCAGACTGGTCCCACCTATACGGGCATTCCAGATCCGAAATGCCAGCAAGTTCTCTCTGCACGAGAGACACAGCAACCCCAGACAATCGATTCAGCCTTGTCAGGCATCGTCAGTGAGGCATAGCTGATATCTCTCTAGGCACCGTGAGCAAGGGGTCCACGTCTGGATTACCCTTTAAACTAATGGAGAGCAAAAAATAGGTCGCAAGAGTATTCTGAGGACGGACAGCAGCTAAAATAACCTGCCCTTCGGTGGGTCCCCGCTCAGAACTCAAGCTGGTTTTAGCTCAACTTGTGCCATTACAGAGAGAACATATCTGAAGCATATCAGACTGGTCCCACCCATACGGCAGTCCAGATCCAAAATGCCAGCAAGTTCTCTCTGCACGAGAGATACAGCAACCCCAGACGATCGTTTCGGCCTTGTTAGGCATCGTCAGTGAAGCATAGCTGATATCTCTCTAGGCACCGTGAGCAAGGGGTCCACGTCTGGATTACCCTTTAGACTAATGGAGAGCAAACAATGGGTAAAGGCAAGAGTGATGCGGCGGACAGCAGCTAAAATAGCCTGCCCTTCGGTGGGTCCCCGCTCAGAACTCATGCTGGTTTTAGCTCAACTTGTGCCATTACAGAGAGAACATATCTGAAGCATATCAGACTGGTCCCACCCATACGGGCAGTCCAGATCCCAAATGCCAGCAAGTTCTCTCTGCACGAGAGATACAGCAACCCCAGACGATCGTTTCAGCCTTGTTAGGCATCGTCAGTGAGGCATAGCTGATATCTCTCTAGGCACCGGGAGCAAGGGGTCCACGTCTGGATTACCCTTTAAACTAATGGAGAGCAAAAAATGGGTCGCAAGAGTATTCTGAGAACGGACAGCAGCTAAAATAGCCTGCCCTTCGGTGCGTCCCCGCTCAGAACTCAAGCTGGTTTTAGCTCACTTGTGCCATTACAGAGAGAACATATCTGAAGCATATCAGACTGGTCCCACCCATACGGGCAGTCCAGACCCGAAATGCCAGCAAGTTCTCTCTGCACGAGAGATACAGCAACCCCAGACGATCGTTTCAGCCTTGTTAGGCATCGTCAGTGAGGCATAGCTGATATCTCTCTAGGCACCGTGAGCAAGGGGTCCACGTCTGGATTACCCTTTAGACTAATGGAGAGCAAACAATGGGTCGCAAGAGTATTCTGAGAACGGACAGCAGCTAAAATAGCCTGCCCTTCGGTGGGTCCCCGCTCAGAACTCATGCTGGTTTTAGCTCAACTTGTGCCATTACAGAGAGAACATATCTGAAGCATATCAGACTGGTCCCACCCATACGGGCAGTCCAGATCCGAAATGCCAGCAAGTTCTTCTGCACGAGAGATACAGCAACCCCAGACGATCGTTTCAGCCTTGTTAGGCATCGTCAGTGAGGCATAGCTGATATCTCTCTAGGCACCGTGAGCAAGGGGTCCACGTCTGGATTACCCTTTAGACTAATGGAGAGCAAACAATGGGTCGCAAGAGTATTCTGAGAACGGACAGCAGCTAAAATAGCCTAAAATAGGCTAATCTTTGCCTAGCTGCTGCTCTTTTGCAGAAGCATATATTTGTTCTTTGGTAACCACAGAGGAACAGTATATATTCTATCCATCACCGGTTGATTAAAAGCACACTTAAAGGCACCATGACCACTACTGCACTAGTAGTGCTCTAGTTCCCCCACTATAACTAGGTAAAATGGTTATTTGAAATTTAAGTCCAGAGGTGCCTTACTAAAAGCACAGCTGACTTCGAAATTTACCAATTTGACTAATTACCCCTTAAAGTTGAAACTCACTTTGAACTCATTTTGAATTCTCATTTTAGTGACTACCTACATTGCACCAGGGCACCAGGGCACCAGTCACCAGTCTCAACCTCCTCTCTTGCTGGATGTTCTCAGCTATGAGCTAAGCCCAGAAATGCAGGTCTTAGATCATTGACTGAGAGCAAACAGATGTCTGCATGACAGGGTTTAGCTCAGAATGGAAAACAGAAGGATCTTCAGACTCCCCATGAAAGCCAACACCGGGCCAACTCCAGGTAAGAAGTCAAAGCATTCACAAACGGTTTGACTACTTACACTGAGAGGCACCAGGACATTTCTGGAACCATAACCACTACAGTACACTATGGTCTAGTTATTAAACAATTTATAGTAAGTTGACAATTGACTATTTTGGATAATGTCAATAAAGAGGATGCAGTCTTCACCTGATTTGGACAATTTATGTCAAATCGATTCTCAAGTCGTCAAAACATGATGCTTACGAACTTCCGTTCGTGTAATTTCACAACATTTTTCTGCAACCAACATTAAATCATATAAAACAACCCTGGGTATGTTACTTACTCCTAGCATTAAGTAAATAAATAGAGCACCTTTATACGAATTGATAAGACTGAGAATATTTTAGGCAAACGTCTGTATTACGCCGGCTCTAACTTCTTACTTTTCTTCTACCATATAATCACTTGACAAATTTCATGCATCCTTTTTGATCTGCAACATTTAATATGCTCTATGATCCACCCACTGCAGCATATCAAAATCCTGAGCACAGTTCAAAGTAATTTAGGTAGCCTAATTAGCATCGCTGATATAAAAGAGTATATTCTGACAGTTTCTTTCTCTAAGTTTCCTTCTAAAGATGCAAAGTAATAGTCGTTTTTTAAGCTACGGTGAACAGGTACAATGCACATTTTCAGTTTGAAATCATTAAACCAACCAGCTATTTGATATGCATACTTGAGTATTTTCAAACTATCAACACAGTTCATAAACCTTAAAGCATGCTAATGTTTCTCTGATTCTTTAGCTAGAGAACACTATATCCATTATATTCCTTTATTCAACTCATTCAGCACAGATTATATGTACTGTGAAATATGTCTCGTATCACTGAAAACATAAGTAAATGATAGTAGAGGATATTCCCTTTCAGCATTTACAAAATAGTTTCTACAGAATTAAAAAAACTGAGTTGAATGTAATTTTGTGATGGTTTTTCTTTGTTCAATTATATGGAATAGCTTATTGGTTAGTGCCCCAACTACTGTATGTGTAGAAACTGCAGGCTCATTTGCTATCGGAATTACATCAATATTCCAGAACAAATGTGAAAAGTAGTCAAATTTAAATGTACCCTTCACAATTTAAATGGACACTATAGGCAACAAAACAACTTTAACTTAACCTCTTAACACCGGAGGGCGTACTATTACGCCCTATTTTAAGTGGCTCTAAATGCCGCTGGACGTAATAGTACGCCCTACGTTTTTTTTTTACTTACCCGGTCGCCGGCGATCGCGGTTGGGGGGACTCCCAGGGAGCACCCCGCGGCACGTCCAACCTCCTGCACCCCCCCGGCCATGTGAGAGTGAGGTCCTTGCGAGGACCTCATAATCACATGGCCGGGTTAGCTGGCTGTTGCATTGCCAGCAGGGGGACTGCCTGTAATGACAGGTAGTCCCCCTGCTGGCTGGAAATCAAATAAATGTAATTAAAATAAGTGTAAAAAAAATAATATACTTAGATCATATATATTATATATATATGATCTAAGTATATATACACATATACATACACACACATACACTGTCTAGGTGTATTTTACTATTAATATATATATATAATTATATATATATATATATATATATTAATATCAAATTACACGTAGACTGATACTGATGAAATATATATATATAATTATTGTTTTATATATATATATTTATATATAATATAAAAAAATAAATATGTAAATACGTAAAAAAATAAAATTACAAAAATAATTAAAAATAAATAATTAAAAAATATATAGATGTGTTATTTTGTTCTAACTGTATTGTGATATAAATATATATATATATATATATATCAAAATACACGTAGAATTAAATAATATATATATCTATATACATAAATATATACGTATATATCACTATATATATATACCTATATATAAATAAAGATATTTTAAAAAATTTATATATATATATACATATATTTACACATACGTATAATATATATATTATATTTATTTATTTATTTATATACATATATTAATTCTACATATATATTTATGTAATATTTTTACATAATTAGGTATCTTAATTAATTACAATTAGCGGGACCTGCCTGACAACCCATACCGAAAGTAAAGTGAATTTGATTTGCTAGCACTATATTTAACCCTATAACTTTCCAAGACACCATAAAACCTGTACATGGGGGGTACTGTTCTACTCAGGAAACTTCGCTGAACACAAAGATTAGTGTTTCAAAACAGTAAAATGTATTACAATGATGATATCACCAGTAAAAGTGAAATTTTTTGCATTTTTCACGCACAAACAGCACTTACACGGACGATATTATTGCTGCGATACCTTTTACTGTTTTGAAACACAAATATTTGTGTTCAGCGAAGTCTCCCGAGTACAACAGTACCACTCATGTACAGGGTTTATGGTGTTTTCAAAAGTTACAGCGTTAAATATATGGCTTGTGTTTCATTTTTTTCACATGAAAATTCGCCAGATTGTTTACGTTGCCTTTGAGACCCTATGGTAGCCCAAGAATGAAAATGACCCTTATGATGGCATACCATTTGTAATAGAAGACAACCCAAGCTATTGTAAAGGGGGAATGTCCAGTCTTTTTTAGTAGCCACTTAGTCACAAACACTGGCCAAAATTGGCGTTTTTTGCATTTTTCACACACAAACAAATACTAACGCTAACTTTGGCCAGTTTTTGTGACCAAATGGCTACTAAAAAAGACTGGACATACCCAATTTGCAATACCTTGGGTTGTCTACTATTGCAAATGGTATGCCATTATGAGTGTAAATTTCATTCCTGGGCTACTATACAGTCTCAAAGGCAACATAAACTATCTGGCGAATTTCAATTTCAAATTTAACGTGCTATATTTGACCCTGTAACTTCCCAAAACACCATAAAACCTGTACATACTGTTTTACACGTGAGACTTTGTTGAATACAAATATGTGTATTCTATTGCAGTAAAAGCAAACAGTATTATGACATTGACATTTAAAATGTCATGTAGAAGTAAAAAAATAAAGAAAATTCTTATTTGCTCCCATTTTTTTCATATTAAATTATGTTTCATAGCTAAATATTTGATATTAAATGAAAGCCCTGTTTACCCTGAATAAAATGATATATAATAAGGGTGGGTGCATTTAATATGAAAGAGGTGAATTACGGTTGGACAGATATGTAGCGCAAATGCCAGGTTTTGTTTACATTTTGTTTTGTTCACAACGTGTACATTTGGCTCAGTTCTTAAGGGGTTAATAAAGCAGTTTTGGTGTATAGATCATGTCCCTGCAGTCTCATTGCCCAGTTCTTGCCATTATTGCAATCCAGGAGGAAAATCACTTTGTGTACACTTCCTGTAAAGAGAGATCTGATATTTAAACTTCCTTTATTGCACAGTCTGTTTAATTTAGAATGTATTATCTCCTGCTCTGTTAATGGCCTTCAACACCATGCAGGAGCCCCCTGTGTGTGATTATATTTCATTTTACAGAACAGGAGATTTTGTGAGTCACAGCGAGGGAAGGTGTGACTAGGGCTGCATAAACAGAAACAAAGGTGATTTAACTCCTAAATAGCAGAGAATTGAGCAGTGAGACTGCAGGGGCATGATCTATACACCAGAACTGCTTCATTAAAGGGACACTATAGTCACCAGAACAACTACAGCTTAATGTAGTTTTTCTGGTGAGTATAATAGCTCCCTTCAGGCATTTTCATGTAAACACTACTTTTTCAGAGAAAAGGCAGTGTTTACATTGCAGCTAGGAACACCTCCAAGTGGCCACTCCTTAGATGGCCACTAGAGGGGCTTCCTGGCTCAGGGCTGCACAGTAAGCAGCCCTGACATTCTGTGTCCCCACTCTCTGCATGCAGATGCTGAATTTTCCTCATAGAGATGCATTGATTCAATGCATCTCAATGAGGAGGACCTGAATGGCCAAAACGGCAGTTGGTACTGCCCCCTTGCCGATTTTAGCCAATCTAATGCTTTCCTCATAGGAAAGCATTGGATTGGCTAAAAATCTACCATTTTGATGATGTCACAAAGGGGGGGAGCCAGCGCCGGTGGAGCCAGCGCTGACAGACCCACGTGGCGCTAGAAATAAGGTGAGTTTTACATTTTTATAGGGGGGCAAGCCACTTAAATGGTTGGTTTAGCACTATAGGGTCAAGAATACATGTTTGTGTTCCTGACCCTATAGTGATCATTTAAGCTAAAGTTGTTTTGATGCCTATAGTGTACCTTTAATCACATAATGGCATTATATTTACATATAATGTCATACATTTTATACTTTATAAGCATAAATTATTTTACTACAATCACAGCTTTAGTTTATTCATTACAAATGACAGTAAAGGAGAAATACATAAAATATGCTTTAATTTACAAATAAAAAGAGAGCTGTCACCTTTTGTCCACATGTGGTGAACAGATTATAGAATTAATACCTGAATACACATACTGAGAGCATTTTTATTATTTGTATGTTTAAAGCTTTTGATTACCCTTTATGGCTAGTTCTTCTTCACACTGTGTAGCTATAAAGCTTCTCTTTTGTACAGTACATAATATATTATTCCTCACAGAAATATTTAGTACAATAATATGGTTGAAGGGAAGAAAGAAAGAACACCTTCTAAAAGCAAACATACCTTAGCTGTTTATTATTACATATGTGCACATTGCAGACATTCCGTGTGGTCACGTTGAGTAGTACAACTTTTCAATTCATTTGGTTTTTGGTGTATTTTATTTGCATTTTGTATTTGTATCTTTCAGGTTTTTTATTTTATTTTATTGATTAAATGATCCAAGCAGGTTTTGTCCTTAATTTTATCAAACTGGTAAAATACTCATTGCTTATCACTGTAACCATATCTTTGGGGTAGTTCGTAAACAATTGTTAGATTAGAATTGGGCTGGAGGAGAGGTACACTATATCCATGAGACCTCAAATGATAGTATTCACATAAAATTAAACTTGCAACTCAGCGTTTTAAGAGTTTGAATGACTCTAGTTTATTTAGCAATATTTTATATTACTGTAGCTAAAAGAATTTACAAAAAGTCCACCACAAAAGTACAGAAAAGAAGGTTGAGGATAAAATGAAGTCAAGCAAGCCAAATGGTCAAAACAGGCTTGCTTAGAATGAATGTGCAAGTTAGACAACGCTTGCAATACAACTACATTTGGTAGTATTTCACACACTGAGATACATAAATGGACACTTTGTATGGTGGGTATTCATGTGGCACAAAATACTACGACATTAGTTGTTATAATTATGCATTGTAGCATTTCAATTTGGAGACATTAAGGAATAATTGCTTCATGCTCACAAGTACCATAACTATTTTTAAATACCTGTTATTGATAATCAAGGTCCATCTGTAGTACACAAGCAAAATGTTCCACCAACAGCCAACACCAACAGTAAAAGAAGAAGGACTCCAACAAAATTCCATTATCAATAAAGTGATCTTCTAATAAATAAATGGATGACATTGCAAACCTGATTTGATAAAGGCCGTATGTGGCCAAAACGTCACCCATTTATCTGACACCATAAATAAAGGATCACCTTATTAATTTTTTAAAGATAATATATAGAATAGAATTAATAGAAACTATTCATATGTATATGAATGTCTTACTAAAACTCATTGAACTATAATCAAGTAAAATAAAGGAAAGTTAGTGTTTTGTCCTCACTGCTTTCATTAATAACCTGCTCACTGAGTTCAGGATTGGTTGCTTTGTATCAACCCTATTTGGACTGTTGTATCCAAAGAAAAAAAACACAAAACACTCTCTATGGAACATAAACCATAAAACATGAAATCTTTTCTAAAATGGCACAATGGCTAATGAAATATGCAGTGAGATACAGCTATACCTTTAAATATTAGAGAGGGGAATATGCAGTGTTTTCAAATCCAAATTCTACAGACAAGAGTAAACACTGAACTGAATTTAGGGAAGTTGGAGTTGATCCCATGTTTGTGTGACTAATATTGTCAAAAGAGTATCAGACATGCAAATTTTAGACCCATCTGTGCACAACATAATTTATTGACAATCATTAGTGTTGTCATGACATATAAAATATTATTTTCAATGACATTTAAAATAATGCCAAAAGCAGATTGTTTTATTATTCTCTACCATTTTCCAGCTGCCAATAGACAACCACAACAGAGCCATCTAATTTAACAAAGCTTGGACTAGTCACAACTACAGAACTCAGAAGGCTTTTCCAATTGACTTCTTTCCAAATTCTTGAGAAGTCCTATAGCATGGTCTTAATATGCTCTTAATATTTATTATTGTTTTAGCCAAACTGCGATGTATAAAAATCTAAAAAGAAAATTGTCATTAGAATGAAATCAAGAATGTGTAGACTAGGTGGCGAAGCTAAAAAAAAAAAAAGCAGATATACGAAATTTTTATTTAATATTTGGAAAGGAAAAACAAGAAGCTGTTAATATTACAACCAGCCTTTAAAAAGACCTTATGGCAGGCATGTAATTTGCTGGTGCAGGGTTAAATGCCAAAGTAATTCATTTGCAGATGTAGCTGAGTACTTAGGGAGCTTATTCTAGTCAAACCTGGCAATTGTTTTTAATCTACTAAGGTTTTTTTTTTGTTTTTTTAGATTGTGTCAAAGGAGTGATGTAGCAGATCTTTCTCTGTATTTAAAAATGTATCAACATTTCAGCACAATAGTTACAAACCTGTTAACTTGATATACAAGGAAAGGAAATATGAAAGATTATTTAATGGATACAGATTAGCCAGAATTAGATGCTTAACAAGAATCTAATTATTAAAAGTTAGCAAGGTTTTATAAAATACGTGTTTTGTAATTGCACTGTACAAAATAGTTAATAAAACATAGATTAGGGTGTTGCTGTGGATGGATTCTAAATTGATTTGGTTAATGTATTTAGTAAAGGTCTATTAGAAGGTTATTATACTAATTTAAAGATATATTAAGTAAAATCCTTGGTATTATTGGATTGAAAACTGGTTTAAAGATGGAGTGGGTGAAAAATGTAATCAGAGTAATTTATTGATATTCTATCCTTGGTCCACTTTATATATAAACTTACAGAGGGACATTGTAAGCCGTATCTGAGTGTTTAGAAATGATACATTGCTAGGCACAGTAAAACAGTCTAAATATGATTTTCTATACAGAAAATTTTGTAAAAATGTATTAAATCTTCAATCTAATAGTAAACAGAATTCAGTGGGGAAAGTTAAACATAAAGAACACACTAAAGAGAAACAACATAATTAAATGAGTTCCTATTTATTTAATGTGTTATATAGAAATAATGCATTAACAGATCAAATAAAATATATATTTACCATCAAAGTTTCCTTTAGCTACAACTTTTAAATAATAATAATAATTATTATAAAAAACAAACGCTGACAGAATCTATTGGATAAAACATTATTGACAGTAATGTAATATTTGGGGGAAAAAACACCTTTTTAAACCTTATCTGTTTATCCACATACTTTCTTTTTGCTTTTCGTTGCTTTTATACATCCCTTTGCAATTTACACTTTGATATATGACTTTCAGAACAAGGGGATTAAAGAGCGTTTTGTTTTTTAATTAAGTTTTCAGGACACCTCATGGAGAAAAATGAACGTGCTATTGTAATTTCTTTCCAAGGACAGCGAAAAAAGCTTGTCTTCTGTGATATATACGCTATAATTAGTGTCTAATTAATAAAAATGTTTTGCGATTTTTATATTCTTCATTGTCACAGATACAATGGAAGCAAGTAAGATGAAAATAATATAGAACATGATATCATAATTGTGTTTCAATTACATATTCATTTAGAGTAAAGTACTGATGAATTACAATGTATCTCTAAGAGCATTTAAGGTTATCAACTTGAAGGAGGAAATGATATTGTTCCTATAATCATTGAATTTACAGATCTGCAGAGATGATGATAAACTACTAACTACTAAAGCTCTAAACACCAAAACCACTATACCTTAATGTAGTGGGGAGGGGAGGGGTTGTGCCTAGATGTTTTCCCTTCACTGTGATAAATATTACTGACAATGTTTATATTTGTTAGTCAGTGTTCCTCAAGTGGCTGCCAATCAGATAGCTGCTAGAGACACTTCCTAGTGAAGACTTTAAATAATGCATCTCATTAGCATCAAGATTATAAGGTTTCTCTAGGAGGAGAATCATTTTATTACAGCAATATGATTTCCAAACAGTAGGACAATAGATACTTCTCTGAGAGAAGAATATGATTTTTTTATTTTTTAGTCATAAGAGTGTAGGGAGGGTGAACGAAATGGCACGAGGAACACTATATGAAATATAATACATATAATTATTTATAACATTAGAACATTCATTAAAAGGGAAGGTACTGGTTGATGCTGACATAGTGGAAACATAAATAAATGCAAAATTAAATCTGCACTGGGTAGGAGTTTTCTGATCATTTTAATCCATTCCTATCCTCCCCTTTTTTTCAATTGTTTTGTTGAGCATAATCAATAAATCTTTGCTTGGAAAGTTCCTCTTGGAATCTGGCAGCCATCCAATTCGTTAAAAACCCTAAATATAACTGATGCCAAATCCAATAGCTCCAATCATGGTTTCATAAAAGCATCTATAGATGCATTTGTACCTGCTCGTGTCTGCTGATGTGTCTTTTTGCATCTTCTACAATTTATGATAAATGTTTTACAATAGAGTTCAAAATAATCATGAATTCAGAAGAGCCCTCATTCAGGAGTGGGATTGTCAAGAATGAGACCAAATAGGTTGAAATTGCAATCTATGGATAAAACAAAAAACAAAGTACTAGGTAATCATTTATTTCATATTAATCTAAATATATGATTTGATTCAAAAAGTGTGTTCAAAATAGGGGATTATTGTTTAGGGTATAATGGATTAACCATGCTGTCTAGATCTGTGGACCCAGTCCTTGAGATATATCAGCATTCCAAGATTTACACATTTCCCAGTCATTGGAAGATCCAGAAGACGTGAGCAGCGGGGCAATTGCCCCCGTTAGAATATATCAGTGCAGAGGCTCTCCCCTGGCGCTGTCCAAGTGCCAGCCCTGCTGTGTGGCTACACAGACCGGAGTGGAGATGAATGATCTCCCTCACTGGCCCACTGGCACTTTGCTGGGCAGCCAGCAGTGGAGGGAGATAGGACCTGGGTGCTCTAACCTGCAGCTTTGCTGGGTCTCCTCTCGTGAGGTGAAGAATTGCCGTGGTTACCACTGCAATGCTCTGTTCTCGCGAGAGTGAACGCTAGCCAGAGGAGATAGAGTTCACTCCCCACTGGGCTCAACAGGGCTTCTCCACAAAACCACCAAGGCTTTACAATCGATATCCCCCCTCCATGGGCACAGGTAAGAAGGGAGGCGGGATATGAAGTATATTTACTTTAATTAAAAAAATATATACATATTTGTTTTAACCAGCCCCCAACACACAATAACTCTCTACACATTCACACACTGCCCCCACTACATTCTCCATACACACATTGTCCCACACACAAACACACACACTGCCCGCCCATGCACACACTGCCCCACACATATACACATACATACTTGGCAGACCCCAGGTAATTTGTCAAACTGTTTGACTACTTAGTCTGGGAGGGAACCACAGCACTCCTAGCACCATTACCGCTGCAGAGAGCTGTAGTGGTTGTTGTACCTGCATTGTTTCTTTAAATCATCTACCAGTACCCTTCCCAAGATTAGGGTCTGGATCCACCCCTGTTCCCAGTTCTGCTTCCCTGGAGATACTGAGAAAATGTTTATATTTCTGTATAGATTTCTATGTGTTTTGTAAAAAATTTAATATTTTCTGTATTGCAGTGCAGTTTTTTGGGGTTTTTTTTTGGGGGGGGGATGTTTTCCAAGTATATACACTACATTTTACATTCATTATATTCACAATAGAAACATTTTAGAGAAATGGTTACACTATATGTAGGTTGATCTCAGAAACTAAGCCAGGTATTGCAATAACTGTCTTGGAGTTGTTTTGAATATGATTCAGTATTATTTAAAATTAAATTTGTGGACCAGCATGTCTTTTGGAAATTCATGTGAGCTACAATATAATAAATGAGCTGTACAAGATTAATTCTCAACGTTCGTTCATGAAGCTACTTTGGCAGCATCTTTTGCTGTCTGCCTGATTCACTGTCTCCTCGTTTTTAATTATTCATCAGGTAAAAGCCATGATACCAAAGAATGTGAATCATCTTAAAACATAGGCATTTACAGAGCAATGGAGGGCAAAAGTCCAGACTGTTGCAGCGTGTTTTATTAAGCCTAAATGTATTCCTGCAGACAGTGTAAAATCATACTGTAGGTAGAGTTCTTATCAATTATGTAATCAGTGTCTCGTGGGAGATGATGTCCCTTTGTGTTAGTGAGTGTCAGATACAATGTATTGCATTTTGGTAGTATGCTGCATCAGTCTTTTAAATGAAATATTACAGTATTCTTTCAGCCACTACCATCCTCTGATCTTTATCGGTTACAAAAAGCGAAAATTGAGTAAAGTTGTAAAAGTGGAGCAATCAGAAATATTTTGTCAGTTTCGTTGGTAAACAAAAATATTCTGACCAAATGTATTCTGCCAAGAAACAAAAATAAAAAAAATAAAGTATACATTTTGGAGTTATTTTTGTTGTAAGTTAAAGGGGAAACATCATTTCTCGGGAAATTACAGAGTTGATAATCACATACAATGTGTTTCTGTGTAAAGTTCCATTTTCTTTTAACTGTACATTAAACATTTAGCAATTGATCCCAATCCAGTCCAGTACTGGCATAGCCAAGGCACACACATTGCAATGAATGAGAAAACATATAAACATTGTTTCTGTGTCTGATTCCCTTACAATATTCATTACATCCATATCTCAAGTTCGACTTTCTTGTTCAAAGAACACTTGAGAAACACTTATAAACAAAACCTGTGCAAGGTACTTGAAGGTTGAAATTCCTTGCCTGGGTGCTAAATGCCAGCCAGTATTATATAGCAAAAGAAGAGAGCACCAGTCTTATATTTAATCGTAATAATTATTTATTTAAGCAGACTGGTGCAAACATCGCGTTAGATCAATGTTTCAGTCCTACACTTTATTTTGAATGTAATTTTGATTTCACTTTTTTTTGCACCAGTCTCGGTCCATGCTCCATGCTGCCTCACATCTGGTGACACCAGGGAACTGTCCACAGACAGCACAGCTTAGGCACGTCATTAGATATGCTTGTGCTGTGCATTTGGCACTAGGACAATGCAGGGACATTTCAGCAGCACTTAATTCATAGTCATATAGGCAAGGTTGTCAACCTCAATTTGCATGGGCACGCCTCTCAGAGTTTCACCTATTCCCCCCAATACTCTCACGATTACTTACCTTGTATCCAGGTACCCATGTGGAGGTCCTCCTGAAGGCTCATCTCCCACATTGTTTGGCAAATTCCGACATCCGGACGCTTTGATTCTGCCTACACCTATGTTATGATAAATGGATGTTATGATAAATGGATGGTTTAGGACAGCCTTTATAATTTTCTAAATTAAAATTACTAAAACCTCCTATTTTTATGCAAATGTATTAAATTTGAAAACCACATTATTCCCACCATATTACACAAAATGGTTTTTGATTGTTTAAATTTACTATTGGGTTTTTATATTTGTAAAGTTTTTAAAAAATATTCCATGCCATTTGAGTTTAATAAAGAAACAGTTTTGTCATGACTTTCGATAATCCCATAGAGAATGGATTTATTATTTTTCCAGTTATTTACAAATATCACAAATATACAAGTGTGAAAAATTCTGTGTTCTTTTTCTACCCTGTGGCAAAGCTTTCTGCCAGGAGAGATATGTTTCTTTAAAAAAAAGAAGAAGCAATTTTCAAGATTGCTTTCCCATATTGACCCAAACTTTAATGAGGGATATTTTACAGTGGTAAATATTTTACTGCTTTGAAAGAAAACATTTACTGCTTCAAAGATCCAATTTGGTGTCTTTGTTATGTAGAAACCAGCATTTACCCTGCTATGACACATCTGATTTTTCATGAATGCAAAGTGATATTACTATTTGCATGTTCTTAAAAGAATTTGAAGGTGTTTTCTTCTTTTTTTTTTTATTGAAGCACAGATGTTTATGTTATATGCAAACGACAGTATTTCAGATTGATTTGCGAAAACTTGGAATCATAAATCCTATCCATGTAAATTAGACAATCATTACAGATCATGTTAGTTCCTTGATATTAGCTGCTAGATGTATGCATGCTGTTTTAAGAATCCCTATGCATAGACATGTATTGAGTAATAAACTCATTATTACACTAATGTTTAAGTACATGGGTAAAATTGTAGACTGTAGCCCAAATTAAAAACATGGATTACCTTATCATTATGCCAATCCTAAACTAGTTTACAAGTTGAAATGGGACTGGATTGAGGGCTCCCAAATCTGAAGAGGTTGCCCATGTCTTGCAAAGGAATACAACAGGCACCAATATTACTTTAAAATATATAAAAGATTTGGCCTCATTAATATGCTATATTTTTGCAAGCTCAAATTGGTTTAGGTTCGGCACAACAAAAATAGGTGTTTTACAGAATGTTACACCAAAAGCCTGCCTTTTGAGAATACAACTTTTATTTTTGATTTGTTTTTTAACAGAAAGGTATGCCCACAGGATAGACATTTAACACGTACAGAGTTCTCTTAGGTATTTAACCTATGTTTTCAACAATAAATTTGCACTACTTGAAGATGAAGATGAAGATGAAGATCTTGTTTATATATTATGGATGGCAGTGAGTGTGGACCTTTAAGAGCAAGGAGGTGATGCTAACAGTATTGAATGATCTGAACTACAAATCAACCTGCATTAGAATGAGAGGACACCAAGGGGAGGTTGGGGGGGTTGTGCAAAAGCTATAAAGATGTGAGCATGTAAACAATACAGCATATTAATGAGGCAAAAATCTATCAAAATCTACCACTATCCCTTTTTGTCTTTTGCAAAATCTATGAAATGCATTAACGTTGTATTGGTGTCACTTTAAATATTGCGATATTAGTTAAAATTTTCAGTTGCCTTTCCCTTTCGTATGAGAAAACATTAGATTAGCTGAGAACAACAAGTTTTTTTTTATAAATTAACCTAGCTACAACCCGTTGGCTTTCAAACTGAAAACTGTTACTTCCTGGTTTGGTTTGCTCAATGGAGCTAAACTCATGAGGGATAAATTACTCAGAGCACCTGCCTTGCAAAGACTTCTCATTGAGCTACATTATAAAGTCTGTGATTGGACGGCCACAGAAATTCTGGGCGGAGTTAGAAAGAATACATGTTTTGTTTCTTTAAGGCATACATACTAATGTATCCATTTTTAAAATTTATATAATCTGTAAAGTTGATATGTAAGGCTTATGATAGCATGGAAATATAGAGCGACTTCAACTGTCATAGTTAATCTATAACTCTATAATATATTATAATAATATATGTTCATATAATCCAAGAATATACACACTCATTAAAGACAAACTTGGAATTGTATTAAAACAATTTGTATTAATTCCCTTTCAATTGCAGAGTTTCCTGTTGTCCCCTATGGAGACGTAAAATTTACATCCCAGTTGTGTTATAAGCTCAGTTTGTGAGTTTACAATTTATTTTATTAATAAAATATCAATACAAATGTTACATAAAATAAGTACGAGTGAATATTGCCTCCCATTCACCCAGCATTATGTTGCATGTATGTACTTTGCAAACATGCTTGGGTCATGCTTCATTCATGCTACAATCCAATACTGTCCCAGTTGGGCTCTTCTGAAATCCTAAATGTTGTGTGTGTTTACAGAGTTACCATGGGCTTCTCCATGATGTCTGTTTCATGATGCTGCCTGTGGCATAGAGAGAGCACGTTAAAGGGGCAGTTATTCAGGCATTAGAGAGCTGACACAGCATAGAACATGATGAATAAAAATAGAAATAGGGATACAGCCAGGTGCTGAAATACAAAAAACAAAGAGCACATAGTGATATACAGTATATATGGTTGACACGCAATGATATAAGATTGCACTCACAAGATGTAGATACCCACAAGTGGGTTACACTGGTCCTTCTTCCGCCGTGAGGGGTAGTGAATAATCAGCAGATCCAGGTACTTCAGGATGCAAAAATAGAATTTGCTTGCAAAAATGTATATTTATTAAGGCACCAACTGCCTGATAAAATATCATATAAAAGGAATAAATAAAAAGATCTAACACGTTTCGTCCAACACAGTGGACTTCATCAGAGATAAAATCAAATAAACTGAACAGCATATCAAAAACTGAACAGCAGATACAAAAAACATATGCATAATACCCAACCCCACATTCCCATTAAATAGACTTATCCGGCATGCTTGATTGAAGAACAATACAGGTGAGACTGAGTTCTCAATTGATTCAATTGGTTGACAAGAGGGTAAGTGCTTCCCATAGGTCCTCATTCTCAGTATCTTCATCTGTTCTCAATCGCTGGTGGAAATTTTCACAGGCACAGTGAAATTGACCGGTTTGCGGTCCACCTGGTCGTTCATGCATTCCACACGTCACTTCCGCTTCCGGTAGAACATCCCGAATGCTGTATTCGTTCCATAGCTAGAAAAATATGCGTTCCACACATATATCTACTACACTAATATTGGACATAAGATCTTGAAATAAAAAAGATTGGATGTTAGATTTGGAGACCAATTGCCCTATCATGTCAGAGGGGAATTTCATCTCTCATCATAAAGTGGTCACATAAATAACCAAACTGTATTTATTTGGAAATGAGCAGAGATTTTATTAGGTGATAAAAAATTATTTGATGAAAAAATAAATAAATAGATAGGGTCAGTGGTGTATTTTGAATTTGTGCTGCTCTAGACACGGCTAAATTCGGGCACCCCCAAAATCTAAATTTGCCCCCCCAATTCGTGTCAAGGCCACTTTTTTGACTTACAGACACAGGTCCTCATTGATACATGCACTGATATACACTCACTGACAGATACACAGTCATTGGCACACACTGTTTAACCAACACACACTTTCACTGACAGACACACACTAACACACCCACTCACTGACAGGCACACACTCTCAGATACACATAAAATGACACACTCACAGGCACACCCATTCTCACTGAAAGACACACACACTTTCACACACTCACAGACACACACACACACTGACAGCTACACTCACTCACTCACAGTCATACACACACACACACTCACACACTCACTGACAGACTGACACACACATTCACTGACACACACACACACACACACTGACACACACACACTGACAGACACAAACACACTCACTGACAGACATACACATACACACATACATTTTCTCATACACTCACCAATTATTAATATTTTTTTTAAATGTTAATCCACCCAGCCTCTCTACCTTTGGGAGAGCTGGAGTGGATCCTTTCCCTGGCAGCTGCTGGGCGGGCTCCTTGATGGCTCTGCTTGCTGGGCTAGCACTGCTGGGGCTACTAGCTGGGCTTGCTTTGCTGGCTGGCCTGGCTGGGGCTGCTGGTGCTTAATGGAGGTGGCGAAGGAACCAAGCTCTTCTTTCTCAGCAGCCTCGCGCACCCCGGGGCTGGGGTGACATTATATTCTGGCTACCAGCATCACAGAAGGGTGAGTGAGAGAGCAAGAAGAGCGGAGGACAGCGCTCCCTTGCCGCCCGGCTAGAATATTAGTAGTTTAACACCTCAGAGGGCTAAGGTGGACAGCCCCAGAACATGAGGCAAACAAGGCATTTGTCTGGGAGCTTGCAGTGGCATTTTTTGGTGCCCCCCCAAAAGTGCCACCCTAGGCAAATGCCTTGTTTGCCTTGTGGTAAATACAGCCCTGGATAGGGTATTAACACATTATACAAACAAAAAATTCCAATTAAACAATATATATGAAATGAAATATAAAAAATATAAAAATTTAAAAAAATATATATAAAAAGTGAAATATAAAGAAGGGGGCGAGAAATTCCTCAGATACACATTAAAAAAAGTGTTATACAAATGCTAGCCAATATAATTACTTCCTCAAAATGTAACTTACATATATAGAATACCTAGAGGCTTGTAATAGCCCAACAAATTGAGAAAGAAGTATAAAAAATGACCTTGGGATGAATGGGTATGTATACAGTATGAAGGAAAAAAGTGTATACAGCCAAAAATAGAGAATGCTCCTTACAATATGAGAGATGCAAAACCCTCTATAAATATACCCTAATGATCAATTAGAACTCAACTTCCTTCTATATACAGAAAACATTAAACAGTATGAAAAAATTTAAAAGGAAAAGCCGAAAATATTTACAGAAAGTAAAAAAAGGGGTTATGTCATGAAATAAGCTAAATCAATATCAACATTCATCCCTTTGGGTTCGAGGGAGTCCAACTGGTGTATGCAATAGGTCTACCTTTGGGACAATTTTAAATCTCTATCCCCCTCTCCAGTGTATGGACACTTGTTCGATGCCCTTACCTCGAAAATCCCTCCAATTAAACGAGAGACATGAGTTGCAATGGACAAGGACAGAGTGAGTGGTAATACCCTTCTTAATATTATTTATATGTTCCATTAAACAAATTTTAAGTTTTCCCATGTATTGTTTGCTACACGGACATTGAAATAAATATACAACATAGTCCGTGTGGCAGCCAATACCAGATTTAATGTGGAAACTTGATTGACTGATATTACTCACAAAATTAAAAGATTGTCTCAAGTTCATCCTGGAACAAGCTTTACACATTGCACATCCTTTAAATCTCTTGTGTGTAGGGGGGACAACTCTTTTCCTTGTGTCCTTTTTTTTGATAACTAGGTGCTACAAGGTTTTTTAAATTCTGACTCTTTCTGTATATAATAGGGGGGTGGGGGGCGGTTGGGTATAACACTGCCTATAACGGGATCCTGTAATAATATAGGCCAAAATTTGTTTAAACATTTTTTATCTTCCAATGGTCTGTATTATACCTTGTGATAAAAAGGTGTTTAAACTCTTCACGATGGAGTATTTTTGGTCGGTCAATTAATAGATCATTTCTGTCTGTCTGTGACATGACTCTAATATCTCATTCGATTGTATTTTTATCGTAGCCTTTTTTTTCAATTTTTTCCCTATATATCCTGCCTGTATTTTGAAATCCTGCAAGTTAGAGCAATTACATCTTACTCTGTTAAACTGACTCTTTGCAATCCCTCATAAGGGAACACTATAGTCACCTAAATTACTTTAGCTAAATAAAGCAGTTTTAGTGTATAGATCATTCCCCTGCAATTTCACTGCTCAATTCACGGTCTTTTAGGAGTTAAATCACTTTGTTTCTGTTTATGCAGCCCTTGCCACACCTCCCCTGGCTATGATTGACAGAGCCTGCATGAAAAAAAAACTGGTTTAACTTTCAAACAGATGTAATTTACCTTAAATAATTGTATCTCAATCTCTAAATTGAACTTTAATCAAATACAGGAGGCTCTTACAGGGTCTAGCAAGCTATTAACGTAGCAGGAGATGAGAAAATCTTAATTAAACAGAACTTGCAATAAAGAAAGCCTAAATAGGGCTCTCTTTACAGGAACTGTTTATGGAAGGCTGTGCAAGTCACATGCAGGGAGGTGTGACTAGGGTTCATAAACAAAGGGATTTAACTCCTAAATGGCAGAGGATTGAGCAGTGAGGCTGCAGGGGCATGTTCTATACTCCAAAACTGCTTCATTAAGCTAAAGTTGTTCAGGTAACTATAGTGTCCCTTTAACCATGGTTTATGATGGCAACTTTTTTTGAAAAAAAACATTTGGATTTTATCTTATCACCCTCGTGAAACCACAAAAGATCCAAAAAATGTATTTTATGTTTATTCCACTCTGGAGTGAACTTTAAATGAAACATATTTTTGTTAAGATATCTCACAAAGGTATTAAAGGACTCTTGTGATCCCTTGCAAATGATAATTGCATCGTTTAAGGTATCTTTAGCACTAACTTGCAAAATTTAGGTAAAAATATCCAAACAGGACATAATGAATCTGGAGGTATTTTTCTATTTTGACTTTAATTTTGAATGTTGGTTTTAAATTCACCGCAACTTGCTGTTTAGTAAACAGACCCCCAAGTCTCTTAACGCCACATGTCTCCATTTAGGCCCAAAATATATGTAAGTAAGTATATGTTAGATACAGAATAGCAGATGGTACCATTGGCTTCGTGAGCTGGTGAACAGCATGCTCCCTTGTTAATTGGCTTAAATAATGTGATCAAATAAAAACAAAAATGAGATTGTCTCATTCTCTGAATGATGTTGGTTGAAATGGGAATGATTTGAAAGTGTTACTTTAAATAACGATTTTGGCTTCTTAAAAAGGAGCAAAAGGCTAGAGAGTGAAAAATCAATAAAGTCTTTCTTGGAATAATTAGCAATTACCTCATATATCTTTCTGAATTTGTATCCCACTGAAACATTTCTAAGCAAAGGCATACGATTTATACCATGTCACTGCTATTTTTTCAGAGCAGTAGAAAAAAATAAATTTTGATACCTCAATGCATGTTGTTAATTTTACAGTTAAATTGTAAATAGACTGAATTGTTACAAGAAATCTTACAAAAAACATATCTTCAAGCAGCAATCGAGGTGGGCAAGCACAAGAGCCTGGATAATGCACATGAGCAGATATTGCAGGTAGAGAGTTAAATAAAGATTTTTCAAAATTGGTCATGTAATACAACATGGCAGCCAGACCACATGAGCTTACTACGACAGAGCACACTGTAGACTTTTATCACAACATCAATTTCAAATAGCTTTTCTCAATCAGTTGTAAATTTTGTTGCTAGTTAAAAAGTTACTCAACACATTTGTGACAATTTCAAAATGGTTTCCAAACCACATGACCACTGATTAATAGACCTGGCTAAGCAAAAGAACATGGATGTAGCATATGAAGATGAGCATTTAACATATCTTTGAGATATTGCTTCATTAGTTATATAAGCCAATATGGCCATCAGACCATGAGACAGATGAGATTCACGTTGCAAATGACAGAGCACACCATAAATGTTACCACCACATTGTTTTTAAAGTGTTTTTGTTTAGTAGTTTTCATTTTATAGTTATTTTATTAATGTTTGTTAATATTTCAAAATATAGAGGTGGCCAAGCTTAAGTGCATGCAAATGCACAGTAAATAAGATTGCATTTAGAGAAGGAAATTACGATGATATGCATGGTTTTAATAATATTTGAAATTTTCAACATTGGTAATATAGATCATGAGATATATGGACTTCATATTGTAAATGGCAGCGCACGCCATAGCTATTTATCAGCTCACAGATTTTAAAGAGTTTGAATTGAGCAGTTTTGATTTTGCAATTATTAGAAAAATACACACTATGAATTTTTCAAAATGTCTGCCAAACCACATCACTTTTTGATCTCACCTGAACAAATCTGAACATGGGCCATAACAACTCCAAAAACAAAGCTTCACAACCATGCATTAGCGTATTCAAATAAGGTGATTTTTAATTTATTTTTTTGAAATGTACACACAAGCAAAATGGCTTCCACAATAAGTTGTGTAATGAATGCACACTTAAAGATAATTGACTAACTGTGGCCATCTTAAATTTCATATTGATGTGCTTTGAACATTCCTGGCATGTGTGCCTACTTTTGCACAATCCTGTGTGACCACCAAACCATGTGAACAATTGACTTCTTTTCAACAGATCTGAATCTTTGCACAGCAATTTGTACATCTGTAGAATAATTGGTTCTAGAGAAGAGATTGTAGCTGTTTTAGTTCAGTGATGCAGATGTAAAATATGCAGAATTTTATATCTTGTAATACCTTTCTTATTGGACTAACGTAAATTTGTAATGACAAGCTTTCAGGAAAACCTCCCTTTCTCAAGTCTAAAGCATGTCTCAGCAAAGATGACAAATATAATTTAAAGTTGAGTTGTGATACTGGGGTTAAAGTGACATGATTGCAGATAAGGCACAGGTCTGATAGAAAATAGACACCATTCTCACAAAGAGTCGTAAATATCTTGTAAAAGGATCACAGAGTGAGGGGAGAGAGAGAGAAACAGTGCAGTAGATGGTACCAAGAGAGGGAGAGTTAAAAACATAAACAATTAGACAGATTAAGAATGCATGAATTCACATCCAACAATCCAGAATATGCATGAAAGCCTACATACAACCTATGGATACATGTACTTATATGATATATATGCAAGCAATATGCACACACACACACACACGTATGTATATATACCTCTCCTCCCCTGACCTCTCCCCTGCCATCCTGCAACGTGTCACTGCTTGTCTTTCTTCTATCTCTGATTGGATGTCCTCCCACTTTTTGAAACTCAATCTCTCTAAAACTGAACTCCTTGTCTTTCCTCCTAATACTGATCCCCCTCTTTCACTCTCCCTTCAAGTGAGTGGTATCCACAACAGTCCATCCTTGCAAGTGCGCTGTCCTGGCATTATACTTGATTCTGGCCTCACATTTCCAATCTGTTACCAAATCCTGTAGATTCCACCTTAAAAACATAGCCCGCATCCGCCCCTTTCTTACACAAGATGCTACTAAGGAGCTTGTCCATGCTCTAGTAATCTCTAGAATTGATTATTGTAACTCTCTCCTGTGACAGAACCATCTGTCTGCTGGATTTTTTGCCCGTTCGTCTGTTTGTCCCCGTTCGTATGAATGGCTGGTTTCTATAGCCCAGCCATTCGAATGACTCTTTTTCCCGAACAAAACCGCCGAACGAACGGCCACCCAAGTGAGGAGTGTGCTGCAGGTTAACGAAGTGATCACCATTATAACGTTGTGGTTAACCGCAGACACTTCTCAATTAAACCGAACTCAGGGTGGTCGTCGTTCGTATGTCGACCACGAGGCAGCGGCCATTTTAAATCATGCGAACGCTCAGCGGTGTTTGGCTCTATTTCTATGGAACGGAAAACGGACACTTTTTCTGTCGAACACCGCTGAAACAAGGGAACGCCTGGCTGCCTCCACGAAAGCATGCGAACATCGGCCGTTCGGGAGATTGAGAACACACAAAAGACTTAACCCAGATAGCCCACCCATGGAGTCATTCGTGTACCGAAGGACTGTAAGAACTTTGACTCCATGGCGATTGAACTATGTGTGTGGGATCTGAGCGCTATTCGCCAATAATATGCACTCAGATCCAGGCTATCTGGGGACATGTAATACGAATGGGAAATGTTCAGTCTTCATGTAGTTATGCATTTTTGTGTCTTTTATTATTTCATGTTTAAGATGGCGACTGTCCTTGTCCTGGAGTTAATTGAGTTACTTGGTAATTAACTCCAGGACAGAGGGGAGGGAATCAGAATGTACTGTGGGTAAAATATGTGACTGTGTGTCAGAAATGTCCTGCTATCTGTCTGTACTTTAAGTCTTCCATTTGGTCCCCTAGGGGAGTGTCCACCAGGTGGGAGACCTGCATAAATACGGGCAGGTAGCCCACAGTAAACCCAGATCTTATTTGACCCTCAATGCGGAGCTTCTGTCTCGTTATTGGGGGGATTTCTTCTTCACGTTTAGAGACTGCTGGATGGAACGAAAGCCGCTTTGGGGATATTATTGTTCGACGGTTCCTAGCAGTTCGTATATTGCCGTTCGGGAGTTTGGAGCCGTTCGTGGATTTCGATCGGGAGATTGCCGCTTCCCCTGCATTTGGTTCGTGGGTTACAGAGTAAGCGAACAGAGACTGTACTGCAGCCGGGGAAGGTTTACTAAACGGCGGTTTGGCTTAAAGACACGGGAGGTGTCTTAACAATTGGTGGCAAGCGACGGGATGAATCCTACAGCACTGGAGGTCAGCTACAAGAGATGCAGTACGAGGAATTAAGGCGTGCTACACTTAAGGACATATTGGAACGCCGAGGAAGGTCAGCAAGCAATTTAAAGAAACGGGAGATTATTGCTTTGCTAATGGAGATGGATGCAGCAACGGGAATGGAAAGAGTCAACGTGCCCAGTACCTTGGATTTAACACCCGAGGAAATACAATTCAACCGGGCAGTACAAATAAGGCTGGCACATTTTGGCCCCAACCCCTCAGCTGACATCGTGGTTCGTGTGCAGGCAGCAGTTGCAACACAACAGGCAGCCCGGGAAAGAGGAGCTGCAGCAGCAGAGGTACCGTATGACAATAATGTGGTTGCTAGAAAAAAGGTACCTTTTGCTGCGTTTAAAAATTTTGTGGAAACAGAGGGAGAGATTGATGGATTTTTGGCAGACTTTGAGAGGCAGTGTGCGCTACATCAGGTACCTGCAGATGAATGGGTCACCATCCTCTCTGGGAAATTATCTGGCCGGGCTAGTGAAGCTTTTCGGGCCATCCCAGAGGAGGAGATCACCAGCTACCGGGCTGTGAAAGAGGCGCTCCTAGCCAGGTATGCAGTGACCCCAGAGGCGTACAGGCGGAGGTTTAGAGAAACCAACAAGCTGGTTGGGGACTCTTATGTGGAATGGGCCTGCAGAGTCCATCGTACCGCAGCCCACTGGATGGCTGGATGCCAAGCGGTAACTGGGGAGGAGGTGTTACAAGTGTTCCTGCTGGAGCACTGCTTTGATAGACTACCTGCTGGGGTCCGGGAATGGGTCAGAGACAGAAAACCCTCTACCCTACCCGAGGCTGCCCGTCTGGCAGACGAATACACGGATGCCCGCAAGTTGGATGGTACAGCTGCTAAAGCCCCTGCCAGACTGGAATATCGACCAGCAGTAACACCCGCTCCTGCAGTCTACCAACCCCCAGTACACCGTACCCCAGCTGCACCACCAGCTAACAATTATATGCAACCAGCCCGATTTAATGCCCGGGAGTACTCCCAACCCATCCGGTGCTATGGATGCAAGCAGTTGGGGCACAAGCGTCCTGAGTGCCCCCTGAACAGTGCCAACCAGGCTCAGTCCTGGAGGAGACCAGTTAACGGAAACCAGCGCCCACCTCAGCCTGCTGCTCACTGCCTAGAGCAGGAGGAATTTTGGGGCATTCTGCACGAGGCAGACCCAGTGCAAGCGGCTCACCAGGATAATCGCCAGCAACATCGGCAAACTGTGAAACTAAATGGCAGAGTGGTGAATGGGCTGAGAGACACAGGAGCCACGATGACACTGCTCCAAAAGAACTTGGTCTCAGAGCATCAACACACTGGAGACACTGTGGCAGTAAGGGTAGCAGGGGGTGCCGTGTTTCGCTTACCTGTTGCCCGAGTACATTTGGATTGGGGAGTGGGCGCTAGGCATGTGGATGTGGGGGTGATGAAGGACTTGCCCGCAGATGTTCTTTTGGGAAACGATTTGGCCCCTTTGGTTTCAGCCTATGCTCCGATGGGCCCTGCAGACGTGAACCCAGTGACCACCCGTGCCCAGACCCGTGCTGCCGGAACCAGCCCACTTGCTGACGAGACCCAGGTAAGATCTCCTTCCCCGACTGATACCCCAGATCAGGTCCCCTTAAGCTGGGATTCCCCAGAGGAGTTTGGGAGGGAAACCCGGGCGGATCCGACCCTCCAAAGATACAAGGACAGGGCAGAGGCTGGGGAGGAAGGAATAGATGGGGAACGGTATGAGTGGGTGGGGGACAGGTTATATAGGATCCCTAAACCTTCCCAGAAGAGTGTTGCCTCTCCGCCGAATCGCCAGTTAGTGGTACCTGCAAAGTACCGGCAGGAGATTCTGCGGATAGGGCATGATGTTCCTTTAGCTGGACATCTAGGGTCCCGCCGCACAGCCTATAGGATTTCACAGAACTTCTTTTGGCCAAACTTTAACCAGGCTGTGCGGATGTACTGCAGCACGTGTGACACATGTCAACGGGTAGGAAAGCGGGGGGACCACCCTAAGGCTAGGCTATTATCGATGCCTATTATAGGGGAGCCCTTTGCCCGCATAGCCGTTGACATTGTGGGTCCACTGGCCAGGGCTAGTCCATCCGGTAAGAAGTATGTTCTTACCGTGGTGGACTATGCCACCCGCTATCCAGAGGCAGTAGCGCTGTCTAACATAGAGGCAGAGACGGTTGCTGATGCCCTGGTTAGAATTTTTACTAGGGTCGGGTTCCCTAAGGAGATCCTCTCCGACCAGGGAACCCAATTCACCGCTGTGCTCACCCAGCAACTGTGGAAGGTGTGCGGCATTAAGCCGTTACTTAGCTCACCCTACCACCCACAGACTAACGGTCTCTGCGAGCGCTTTAACGGTACCCTCAAACAGATGCTGAGGACCTTTACAGACACTTGCAGAGACTGGGAGAGATTCCTGCCTCATCTATTATTTTCTTATAGAGAGGTGCCCCAGGAATCTACTGGGTTCTCCCCCCTTTGAGCTGCTGTATGGGAGAAGGGTCCGCGGACCCCTAGATCTCATTAGAGGCCACTGGGAGGGGGAGACGGAGCAAGAGGGGACCCCCATAGTGCCATATGTTCTGGAACTCCGGGACCGCATGGAGAAACTGTCCCTGATGGTAAGGGAGAATCTCCAGGCGGCCCAGGGGAGACAGAAGAGATGGTACGATCAGGGTGCCCGACAGCGGGTCTTCCAGGTTGGGCAAAAGGTATTGGTGCTTAAACCTGTGAAGGCCAACAAGATGCAAGCATCTTGGCAGGGCCCGTACAAGGTAGTGGCGCAGATCTGCGACACTACTTACTTGATAGCCAGCTGTGCAGATGAGAGGATCCAGCGGTCCTTTCATGTGAACATGCTGAAAGAGTACCAGGAGAGACCTGAGAATATTGCAGCAGTGTGTGCCCCAGCTGCAGATGATTCTGAGAATTTACCCCTTCCAGATCTATTAGAAAGGGATTCCCAGACTGACCTTACTACCTTGGTACAGCTAGGGGACCGGTTGAACCCCACAGAAAGGGTACAGGCGCAGCAGTTGTTATGGGAGAAGCAGGCGACGTTCTCCCAGGAACCAGGTTATACCACCCTAGCTGTGCATAAGGTAGAGACCCCTGGACAGACCCCGTTACGACAGCCCCCCTACCGTATCCCTGAAGCAGTCCGTGAAGGAATGCGGAAGGAGATACAGGAGATGACCCAACTTGGGGTTATCGAGCACTCCGACAGCCCTTGGGCCTCGCCTGTAGTCCTGGTGCCAAAGAAAGATGGGACCACCCGGTTCTGTGTGGACTACAGGCGACTCAACGAGCGGACCACCACTGACGCCTACCCAATGCCCCGGGTAGACGAATTACTAGATCGTATTGCCAGGGGGCGATATCTGACCACCATAGACCTGTGTAAGGGCTACTGGCAGATCCCCCTGGCCGAGGATGCTATCCCCAAGTCGGCATTTGTCACCCCATTTGGCCTGTACCAATTTAAGGTCATGCCTTTTGGGATGAAAAATGCACCGGCTACTTTCCAACGGATGGTGGATAGACTCCTGGATGGCTTCCAAGAATTTGCCTGTGCATACTTGGACGACATTGCGATCTACAGTGGGTCCTGGGAGGAACACCTGGTACATGTAGGGGTAGTGCTGGATAAGATTAGGGCCGCTGGCCTGACGTTGAAGCCAGAAAAGTGTCATCTAGGTATGGCTGAAGTGCAGTACCTGGGTCACAGAGTGGGGTGTGGGAGCCAGAGACCAGAGCCAGCCAAGGTAGAGGCAGTGGCTAACTGGCCCACACCTACTACTAAGACCCAGGTATTGGCCTTCTTGGGGACGGCAGGGTACTACAGACGTTTTGTCCCTGACTACAGCGCTATTGCTAAGCCCCTGACAGACCTGACCAAGAAAAACTTGCCTAAGCAGGTCCTGTGGTCTCCGGCTTGTGAAGCTGCGTTCCAGGCACTGAAGCAGGCTCTTGTGAATGCCCTGTCTTGGCTGCCCCAGTCCCTAACAAACGCTTTCTCGTCCATACAGATGCTTCCATGTATGGACTGGGGGCTGTGCTGAGCCAAGTCGGGGAAGATGGAGGAGAGCACCCTGTCGCATATCTCAGCAGAAAGTTGTTACCCAGAGAAGTGAGTTATGCGGCAGTGGAGAAGGAATGTTTGGCCTTGGTCTGGGCACTGAAAAAGTTAAGCCCCTATTTGTATGGGCAAGAGTTTTCCCTTGTGACTGATCACAACCCACTCGTTTGGCTTAACCGGGTCTCAGGAGACAATGGGAGACTGCTGAGATGGAGCTTGGCACTACAGCCCTACAATTTTACCATCAGCTACAGACCCGGTAAGCTAAACGGAAACGCAGATGGGTTGTCACGACAAACAGACGTTTCCATCACCTCGTAGTCCGGTCATCCCCAAGTTGACCCGCCACAGGGTCAAGCCGGGTCTGCCGGAGTGTCCCACAAGGAGGGAGCCGTGTGACAGAACCATCTGTCTGCTGGATTTTTGCCCGTTCGTCTGTTTGTCCCCGTTCGTATGAATGGCTGGTTTCTATAGCCCAGCCATTCGAATGACTCTTTTTCCCGAACAAAACCGCCGAACGAACGGCCACCCAAGTGAGGAGTGTGCTGCAGGTTAACGAAGTGATCACCATTATAACGTTGTGGTTAACCGCAGACACTTCTCAATTAAACCGAACTCAGGGTGGTCGTCGTTCGTATGTCGACCACGAGGCAGCGGCCATTTTAAATCATGCGAACGCTCAGCGGTGTTTGGCTCTATTTCTATGGAACGGAAAACGGACACTTTTTCTGTCGAACACCGCTGAAACAAGGGAACGCCTGGCTGCCTCCACGAAAGCATGCGAACATCGGCCGTTCGGGAGATTGAGAACACACAAAAGACTTAACCCAGATAGCCCACCCATGGAGTCATTCGTGTACCGAAGGACTGTAAGAACTTTGACTCCATGGCGATTGAACTATGTGTGTGGGATCTGAGCGCTAGTCGCCAATAATATGCACTCAGATCCAGGCTATCTGGGGACATGTAATACGAATGGGAAATGTTCAGTCTTCATGTAGTTATGCATTTTTGTGTCTTTTATTATTTCATGTTTAAGATGGCGACTGTCCTTGTCCTGGAGTTAATTGAGTTACTTGGTAATTAACTCCAGGACAGAGGGGAGGGAATCAGAATGCACTGTGGGTAAAATATGTGACTGTGTGTCAGAAATGTCCTTCTATCTGTCTGTACTTTAAGTCTTCCATTTGGTCCCCTAGGGGAGTGTCCACCAGGTGGGAGACCTGCATAAATACGGGCAGGTAGCCCACAGTAAATCCAGATCTTGTTTGACCCTCAATGCGGAGCTTCTGTCTCGTTATTGGGGGGATTTCTTCTTCACGTTTAGAGACTGCTGGATGGAACGAAAGCCGCTTTGGGGATATTATTGTTCGACGGTTCCTAGCAGTTCGTATATTGCCGTTCGGGAGTTTGGAGCCGTTCGTGGATTTCGATCGGGAGATTGCCGCTTCCCCTGCATTTGGTTCGTGGGTTGCAGAGTAAGCGAACAGAGACTGTACTGCAGCCGGGGAAGGTTTACTAAACGGCGGTTTGGCTTAAAGACACGGGAGGTGTCTTAACATCTCCTAATAGGTCTTTCTACAAGTCGGATTGCCTGGCTACAGTCTGTACTGAATGCTGCAGCTAGACTGTATTTCCTCTCCTGTCGCTCCTCTCACACCTCTCCCCTCTGTCAGTGCTTACATTGTCTTCCTGTGTCCTATAGGAGTCAATTCAAGGTACTAATCCACACCTATAAAGCCCCTATATAGCCCCTCCTATATTTCTTCACAGATCTGCAGATATGCCCCTTCTCAGTCTCTCCGCTCTGCCCATAGCCTTCTCTTGTCTGCTGCTCTCACCCATACAGCCAACTCATGTTTGCAGGACTTCTCGCAGGTGGCTCCTTTCCTTTGGAATAGCCTGCCTACGACCATCAAGCTCTCCCCTAGTCTTCAATCATTTAAAAAGTGCCTCAAAACACATCTCTTTAGGAAAACTTATGGCCTCTTAGAGTAACCTCTACCTCACATACCTGTCCATTGCTCTCTCCTAAAGGGCAGCACTCTGTTCTCTCTTCCAGCTCTGCTTCACTCCCACCTATTTTGATTGCTATTTCCTGTCCTAATGTGTTTTATACCCTACCTCCTATAGACTGTAAGCTTGTTTGAGCAGGGCCCTCTTCAACCTATTGTTCCTGTAAGTTTTTGTAATTGTCTCTTTTATTGTTAAATCTCCCCCTTTGATAATATTGTAAAGCGCTATGGAATATGCTGGCACTATATAAATACCAGTAATAAATAAATAAATATATATAGCTATACAGTCAGGGGAAAAGTATTTGATCCCCTGCTGATTTTGAACATTTGCCCACTGAACAAAGAAATGTTCAGTCTATAATTTTAATGGTAGGTGTATTTTAACAGTGAGAGACAGAATAACAAAAAAAAAAAAAATCCAGAAAAACCCATGTCAAAAAAGTTATAAATTGATTTGCATGTCAATGAGTGAAATAAGTATTTGATCCCCTATCAATCAGCAAGATTTCTTGCTCCCGGGTGTCTTTTATACGGGTAACAACGAGCTGAGATTAGGTACTGTATAACCTGATGGATATATGTTTTGCAGTATTTTACATTTTCAGGGATATCGCTGTATAAAGAATAACAATTGTTTTTGTAACATGATATAAATTTAAATCAATTATTTACTTGTTGGTATATTTTCTAGGATTGGAGAAGATTGGACGAGATTCCAGCTTTGAACAAGAAGGAAAGGTCCAGTTTGTAATAGATGCAGTGTATTCAATGGCTCATGCTCTGAATAACATGCACAGGGATCTATGCCCTGGGTACATTGGACTGTGTCCAAGAATGAAGACTAGCGATGGTAAAGAGCTTCTCAGTTACATCCGAGCTGTACATTTTAATGGTAAGTGCTAACACATAAATATACAATGAGCAAGCCCTTTTGCTAGTAAACAATGTTTACCAAACACATTGTGTTAAATATTTATATCATGCCATCTTTCCAGTAAGATATCTTTATTTATCAAACACCATGTTGGTTGCCAGTTTCTTCTTAAAGGTCTATGGAATAGAACATGTTTCTTTTACTGATTTTGTTGAGGATGTATATAGATTGAAAATGGATTGGAAAGATGCATATTGTATCATGGATAGATAGATAGACAAGAAGATACACATACATTAGATAGATAGATAGATAGATAGATAGATAGACAGGCAGATAGATAGACAGGCAGATAGATAGACATTAGATAGATAGATAGATAGATAGATATTAAATAAACTGCTTATTTAAAGAGAAACATCTGGGTTTGCTAAGCCAGGCTCTGTAGAGAGTTGGTAAATACGATTCCAATGTTATACCAAAAAGGCAAAGCTGGAATTGAATATTTGGAAAAGCAAAGTTGGAAAATAATTCCAATTATTCTTCTTAGGAATAAAGTTTGCATTTCACTTGTCAGTTGACCATCAAATTCTCATCTGAGTGCTTGTGTGCCTTTAGAAACATAGATATGTTTGCTCTCTCCAACCAGACCACCTTCAAAAAGAGTGGTGTACTTTCAACAACACCTACATTTTGACCGATAGTTATAACGATGTTAGCTCTACCCATAAGGACATTAGTCAATGATATTCTCTTTGTCACTGTGACATACTGAGTTAATCGCAGGATAAAGATTAACAGTCCAATAAATTTTAAGGTGAACAAGTAACTGTTAAAACTAATAAATCTAAAGAGTCCAGCACTCTTGGGTAGCCCACATTTATATTTACAACTTCTGTAAAACATGGTGGTTGCTTCCTAATGGACATATAAATAATGAAAATGGATTGCTATTAATGTTTCTTAATTGCTCTACAATGATCTGCAATCAGGGAGTAAAAAACCTTGCAACATATCTTGGTCCTGAAAGAATACACGTCATTGTGAAGATCAAATTACTGGCGGCACTGTGCTACATAGCACATTTACTGCTAGGGCTGGTAGAGAAGATAGTGTTTATAAAGTATCATGGCGAAATGTTGGATTTACAATGTACTTACATCTATTATCCTTTATGGTCTTATTTATTATGAAGAGAAAGGCAAACTGTGCTCTTTTTTCCTACTAATTTCCATTGGGTCATTTCATTTTGTGACATGTATTGAGTAACCTATATTTTTTTTTACATCCTACTAGATATGTTGTTCTAGACATAGCACAATGACACATTGAGAAATGTCCCAATCAATACTTTCTTACCATTTTGTCAGGGAAACAGTAAAGCTCACTGATATGTGACCATGCATTACCATCCATTGACCTGTAAATGGTACATTTTTCAATTGTTAAAGAGATTTTGTAATTACAATAGGTCTTACAAAAATAGATAAATAAAATACATTGATTATGGGTTTTTGTAACATAATTGGATGCATTTTCTGAGAATGCAGATTTCTAAAACATTTACCAGAGGGTGAAAGTATATATACATAAAGATAACAATTTGCAGATCTTTAGTGTGTTAAGTTTTCATTATTGTCTTTGTCTTTTCTTTTAATATGTTTAGATATGTGCCCTTGCTTACAAGTGGTAGTAGGGAACCTTTCATCAAATTGTGATTATAATATAATATTTGGGAATGATGTTCACATACAAGTAAGTTTAGTTATGCTCAACATTTGCAAATAATAGAAGCCATACCAGACTTTCAATAAAGTTCTGTTGTGTGCTCAGTATACTTCACTGCAGTAAAGTTTTACCTACAAAGGTTGCTGTAGACTGTAGAACAAGGTATAGAATTTCCATTTATAGTTTACCTATAGAAACATAGATGAGCAGATAAATAAGATTTTCTGCACTGCAGTAATGAGGATGGTAAGTGGGACTTTAAAAGCTATTTTTTTTTCCATTGCCTTGCTGAGTTTTAAAAATAAAAATGTTATTGGGAGCAAGAGGTTAGGGGCACCAACTAATAAAATGTTCCTGAAACCTGCTTTTATATATCTTTGGCAAAAATACATGTATTTGTAATTGTTTTAAAGCTAAAGACACATTTACTGTAAATACATTCTTTGCTGTAAAGGAAATGCTAATAGTGCTTGTTTTCTTTATTAGTTGTACAGAAACGTATTATAATTGGAATTAAAATATCTAAAGGAATAATATTAACAACATCTCAAAATGGTTATTTTCAGAATTTCTACTCTAAAATTCAGACAATGGCATTTATTTAATTTTTTATTTATGTAACATTTGCTATGATTTCCTATTGTGAGGAGCTAGTGGGGAACAAACAAATCCCTCTTTAGTCCTTATTATAGGCTAAATGATATCTAATAATTCAAATATAATTTTGAAGACTGCATTGGGACTATTTCACATTTTAGAATGATATGCTTATTTGTTTTCCACTAGTTTCCCTATAAAATGACTTCTAGAACAATTGTGGGTTCTAAAAATGCACATATATTCATTAATATGTATAGGGTCTAGACTATTCATCCAAGAACACATTAACTTTAATAAATTCTTGTTGAAAAGACTTGATGTAATACCAATGCATAACTTGGAGATAATGTATAACGTGCTAAGTACACCAGGTTTACTTAATTAAACTTTCTTTTAATAAACAAAGTAGAAGAAATATGCATTTGATCCCATATTTACTGTCGGCATCTTTTACCAAGTCTATAGAGATAGTTAATTACTTGGATGCAATTATGAAGCTACAGAATGAGCTCAGTGTTATTGAACATGAAAATATAGTCTTGGGAAATCTTGAGCAAATGACTTTGAAAAAATTTATGAAAAACACGAGACTAATAACAACATTTTGACAATTACACAGCTTTTGATCTCGGGAAAATGGCATACCTTTGGAAAGATTATTTTAGTCATTTAATCCCTGGAGTCATAATAATCAGCTTCCATATATTTTCCATTTATTTTGTTGACTTGATTCGTTTTATCCAAATGTTCAGATCAGTTGCTCCAAGGAAGCCCCAAACCATTGTGTGTCTTAAGTAATTGGAAAGAAGGATAAAGAGTGAATGATAGGGTACTTTCAAAGAGCAGCCATCTCTTCGGGATGAACTTCATTTTGGAAATAAATAATCAATTTTTTTCTTGTGCACAAAATGTTTTGCATACTTTGATTGACTAAATGTATTAAATATTGTTCAAACAGGGATTAGGTTTCTGTAGGTGTAATACATGTTAATGAAGGATACTTATTTTTCTATTTTTTATTGGTAGAGAATTAGAGCACCAAGAATTAATTGCAGACCATACACCTGGTCTCACTAAGAGCATCAGTTATGCCAAAAAAGCTTTTTTTTCATTTTGTAAAACCACAATGCATCTAGTAATTAGCTAAGGGCCTTGTGGTTTCAATGGTTTCCTAAGGAACAAATCTTTTCTGGTCCAAAACTTTTTTATTGCTTGACTCTGAGTTATACCAGTTAGTAAAAAGCATTTTGGCAGAACGTTGCCATAACTCAAAAACAAAATCCAGGTTTTATTAAATCAACCTGCGTGTTATATTGTTATATTGTTTTTGCATACAATAGGTCTTGCAAAAATAGATAAATAAAATAAAAATCAAATACATTGATTATGGGTTTTTATAACAAAATTGGATACATTTCTGAGAATGTGGATTTCTAAAACATTTACCAGAAGGTGAAAGTAATGTCTATAAATGTGTATAATACAAAGATATCTGTAGTAGACACATTGTTGGGTAGGAAGTGGTTAAATGTATCTTCCATTGTCTGGATTCCAGAATGTTTTTTAAACCATACAAAATACAAAGCCGAGCTGTGCATCAGAAAACACTTCACTGAATGCAGCTGGAAGCTTTTCTTAAGGAGCTCAAGGTCATTCTTCATTTAGTTTCCAAGTGGAAAGCATTTTGCTTCAGGTTAAATAACAACTTTTTGGTTGCTCTGTAGTTGTATGTATATTTATTTGGTCTAAAATGCCAATTTTTGTCTTGATCGAGAATTATTGCAGTATAATTATATGTTGTCAAATATTCAGTTGTCAGAAAAATATTATATTATAGGATACATATGTAAAATATTATGCATAACTATGCAATGTAGGAAATTTAGAATTAATTGTATAGTTTATATAACTGCTTTAAAATAATTTTCTTTAAAAAAAAATTGAAAATTGATGTATTTATTGTCTGAATTATCTTTATTAATATATAAAAAATTATATTTACCTAATATATAAAAAAAACAAAGTTTAGGCTAGAACCCTAACATGTTCTTTTGTGGTTATTTGTGGGACTAATTATATTAGCAGTTCACCAATTCATGTTGTGTCTGTCACTAGCATGCTGCTTGATTTAGGAAGCAGGGTCACTACTGGCTTAAGGCTAGTTTTTACTGATGCTCGTTATCTGTGTGCTTCTTTGGTGTTTTTCACACTCATGCTGGTACCCAATAGAAGTTCAGAAAATGTAAACACATTTTGTATGATACTGAGCTATACAGTGGTGAACAACTCAATGCCATGTACCTATACACAATAGACTTGTCAATGGAAAGACAATTCAGCTTGACCAAACAATTGTATCCAAACATTTTACATTTTCGGGAATCGTCATTATCGGAAAGGCTCAGCAAAATGTTGTAAGCTGAGATTCTGATTCTGAAACTGAATCAGAAGAACAAAAAAGGAGTGCAAAAATCACCCAATGGGTATGCTGCAAAATACATACATTATTAGATAATATAGTTCACTTCCTGCAAAGAAGCAGGGAAGACTGTGAAGACTAATTGTCGGTTTTCAAACACTGTTGACCCAAGTTTCATGTATATGGCTGAAGGATCCTGTCATGTACTTAAGGTAGGGATGAGTATGTCTCCTTTTTTATTTACGTACACTTAAAAAGAAAATCTATTTCCCTTCAAAACTTGATAAAAGAATTATAATATTAAAAAAGTTTTTGAGGTGACAGTTGTCCTTCCTTTATCTAGTTTTGATCTATTATCTATTGTACAAAATACGACTGTGCTTTTTTTCTGTCCCAGTAAATCGTGACAATCACTGACATGGTATATCCAATAAGAGGCTCCAGGCACTCACAGGGGTAATCTAAAGCAGTTTTATTGGCTCCAAATGCAAAGAGCAACATTTCGACCTAAACAAAGGTCATGGTCAAGCTAGCACAACATGAAATATTATGCATATTTATACACACATTGCATCATAAAACAAACAGTGTATAATGTTACTTACCCCACTGTTTTATTTATCAAGTTCTCAGGGAAGATCGGAAGCAGGCAATAGGGTAGAATAACACAAAACCGGAAACTACCCTGCTCTAAATGTGCGTTTGTGACAAAACAAAAAAATAGAAAAAGGCTACTGTTTTTAATTCAGTAATAGTTTTACGGTATAATATGAAAACATTGCCCGTAGCAATCTATACATTCCACATAATTTGTTTCTTTTTTTTTAAAGTCTGCGTTGGCTTTAATAGAAATGTATGCAACAGCAATTTTCTTCTGTGTTCTTGACATGTGAAAATGGAAATAGCAGAAGATGATAAAAGAGAAAGCACATATGAAATATCTTATCATCGTAAGAGATGTTCAAATCTTAATACACATATACAGTTACAAACAAATTGTCACGTGGAGAGCCATACCAAAAGAGTAAACTGCGGATAAACGTATTCCTAGTTTAAATGCATTAGAAAGATAATACATTCAAATTGTATTTCAAGAAAAAAAATAATGAAAACAAAACCAAATCATGGTGTAGTAAGTCCACCTGCAGCTCCAGGCAGACCCTTCCCACATCATAGAAACATAGAAACATAGAATGTGATGGCAGATAAGAACCATTCGGCCCATCTAGTCTGCCCATGATGAGATCTGCATCAGGATAAGTTTATTCAAGTCATTGGGACCCCTCTTATAAGCTCATGTTTAGCAGGTTTACTGGTTAAATAGTTTAGCCCTAGAGAGCTGTTCTGTTCATCACATAGGATGAGTGTAACTACTTCAAAACTGGTAGCAGTACTATCACTTTTATTAGTTTACACACAGCCTGATTAGTTGTTTAGTGAACTGGGATATATTAAATTGAGAATGCCTGCATTGCTTGTGGGAAAGAAAGAAAGAAAGAAAGAAAGATAGAAAGAAAGAAAGAAAACAAGAAAGAAAGAAAACAAGAAAGAAAGAAAGAAAGATAGAGCAATAGAAAGAAAATAATATATGATATAATTATATAAACCAGGGATCAGCCATTCTGAATGCTTACTCATACTCAATTGAATGCTTAAATGTAACTGAATATTCAAAAATTGCAAATATTGACCAAACGTGTACTGAATTTGAATGGTAAAATACCATCCTATTTGGTTAGAATTGAGCCAATCAAATTAGCAAAAGGGTGTAGAAATAAGTCACAGTACTGTAAAACATATATGATGTATATTTTTTTTAGTGCAGTGAAAGGCTAATTCTCCACATCCTTTTATTTCAGATAATAGGTTTTCCTGAAACATTTGCATTATTCCAATGAGCCAAAACCACTGTGTCAATGAAATTTAGTTATCCCAATTTAAAAAAGAAAAATATTGGCCCAATCAAGTTTGCTGAACCAATTTTTGCACAAGTCTAGTACTTCTGGTAGAAATGCAAATGTATATCTAAATCTATATGGTTAATTCATACATTTGTGGGGAGCAAACTGGGATGCCTATTCCTATAGTAATCACCTTTTGCCAGAAGATAGAAGAGGAATGCAAAGAATATTAAATACCAAATGAAATGTATTAAACTTATTTTGGTTATTCAATCCTTTTCGCACATGCCACTGATCGCATAATTTAGATTTTCTAATCACATTTTCCTTAAATGTGGCAATATAAAACATTATGAAAGGAAAAATCCATGGAAAAAAGATAAAGTAGATCTTAGATCTCTGATAAAACAGTGAAAGCCTGGAGTAATTCTACAAAAATACACACACTTTCCGCAGCAGTCTATGTGTATTAATAGACATATCATGCCCACCCATGCTCATTGGAATGCAAGAAAGGTAAGGTGGAACTGGACACTAGGAGGATGAACAGACAGGCTGCTTGGCATTAATACTTAGAGAGTTATTTACTAAGATGAGATGGGTCTGAAATCCAAAGTAAATTTCAAATTTAAAGCTGAATTTGTAGTATAACTATTTTTAAATTGATTGAAAAAAAAGATTGAAATCTTTTTAAATTCCTGACACTTAAGTAAACAACCCTGCGATTTGATTACAGTAATGAGTATGCCTTGCTCCCTAGTATAAGTGACAATTAAAATAAAATAAGAAAATAGCCCCTGTCATGCAAACCCTTATGCTCCTCCTAAACATGTGGTATCTTCCATAAGTCTTCTGGAAATCAAGGATTTTTTTTTTTTTTTAAATGACCAAATCAAAAACTTTCAAATGCTGTCCATGTTTTCCTCCTTAATCTGTTCACTAAAAATAGGATTCCTCGAATGACTGTATGAATCATTTATCCATTTTGGGAAAAACATGCAAATTATGCAAACTAAGCAGGTCAGAAACATTTTAGGGCTAATTCAGATGATTTAATCTCAACGTGGGGCTCCAATTTCAGGATAATATTTATATTATATAATATATTCATATAATATATTCATATATGTACTTGCTTATTTTCTTGTTTATATAAATATTTTTTTTACATTGTGGCTCATTAGATGACTTCTATTTTTTTATTATTTTACTTCCTAATTTAGCTTACCCAATCAAATGTTTATTTAGTTTTGAATGATCAAACAAATAGATGTTGCACAGGAAGGGAAAGTAATTTATATTAATTAATTAGAACATAAGTGATGAGTCATTGCTCTGTAATGTGTACAACATCCTTATGCACTGCATATTTTTTTTTTAAAGCAGTGTTGTGCAAACATTTAAAATGGATAAGCTCTCTATAATTCAGCTTCAATTAAATGGGGATTTTCTTTATTCAAACAAAAAGATCCGCACCTCCGTCACAAATATTACTGAACAAAGCTTTATTAATGCAATATAAAAACACTTCTGTGTAAGACACAAAAACAAAACAAAATTAAGTTATAAGGATAAGCAAAGTACAATGCAACCTATACAATTCAAACCAATAGCCAGCAGAGCAAGACACGAGTCACAAAGCACAACCAACGTTTCAATATACTCAGGGGACTTTTTCAAGAGACATAAGTCATGTTCAGTTATGTTTTCTTACATCAAAAAACATAAAGTGGAAACACCTCCCAATACGTGACAATATATATATGAAAATTATACAAATAACCTGAGATCAGGTAGTGATTCGTAAGTGGAATCTGTATAAAAAAATTATAAAACTGACATAGCGTAATACAGTTTTATTTCAGTGAGTGCTATTGATAGAAATAAATGCACTCACAGACGAGCATGAAAACAGGCTTCTCACCCTCCCAGGGGTAATATGTTGTGTGTTGAGTAGAAGATCATCCGTGGGATATATGCAAATAAAAAAACAAATATAGTGAAGTATGTTATAAAAAATACAAAATCACATTTATTGGTCTCACTTACAGATGAAGAAATAGAGCAGGCGTATCTCCATGTAACATGGAACTCCTAAGCAGCATGGAGGTAGGTCCAATGGAGAAAACAGGGTGAAAAGGGATATATAATATATAATATAATATATAATATAATATATAATGTATACAAATGTACAAAATAAAATAAAATAAAGCAGTTAAATCAAAATTAAAAAGCCATAAGAGTGTATATCCAACGCGTTTCGTCCGGCAAGATAAAGGACTTCCTCAGGATTTTCTTACATCAGCTATAAAGATATTACAGAATACGGCTTATGATAATGGTAACACCTATAGCCTCACTCTCAAATGCAGGAAAAAAACTCAGTTATTGAATATCTGACTTGAGATGACTTGACTCGAGATTTTTAAAACTTCCTTTTAATTTTTTTATTTTTTTTAATGTGATGTCTGGTATTGTATTCAGGTTAATTACAGCATTTATTATATCTCCACAGTAAATAATAATAAATAATGTAGGTAGGTATACATGTTTTTGTATGTATATAATGAAGGTTTAAAATTTGTCACACTATTATTGCATTTAATATATCAAGTTAATTGTAAAGGCTGCAAGCTCCAGTAATATGAATAGGTATCACAGATTACCAGAGAATGTTAGACTATTTAATATATATTTGTATTAATTTGACCCACACATTAAAGGCAATGTACGTCCAATACCATTAACCAATAGTAGGTCACTTAATATTATAAATTACTACCATAGAGAATGTCATGTACTAATAGCAATATCAACTATTTTAGCTTTAAATGATTTACAACATGTGTACATGTTATCTATGGCAGCAAAACAAATGCAGATTATTTTTATTCTTTTATCACTGTAAGCTTGCCCTTTTCAGCGTATCGTTCATGCTATCAACACAACACAAACTAATTTCAAAAGAGTAAAATACAAGAGAAGGCATTCTTTGCCATTAAAAATATTCATATTACAGTGAGTGACAAGTGAAGTGCAACTGTCTAAGACGAGACTCAAGCAGAAACCCATAGAGACTGAAACAGACACACTCACATAGTCTGATAAAAATCACATAAAAATGGGCTGAAAGAATCTCATATTTCAGTCCACATTTGGCACATTTAACTACATTTATACCACTTCATACAATCTATATAACACTTCATAAGATGTCTATGAATTGATAGACAGACATGATAGATAGATAGATAGATAGATAGACAGACAGACAGATAGATGATAGATAGATAGATAGATAGATAGATAGATAGACAGATAGATGATAGATAGATATATAGATAGACAGGCATGATATATGATCGATAGACAGACAGTGAGAGAAGAAAGAGATAGATAGATAGATAGATAGATAGATAGATAGATAGATAGATAGGTAAATAGATAGACATATAGACAGATAGATAGATAGATAGACAGACATGATCGATGATAGACAGACAGTGAGAGAGGAGATAGATAGATAGATAGATAGATAGATAGATAGATAGACAGGCATGATATATGATCGATAGACAGACAGTGAGAGAAGAAAGAGATAGATAGATAGATAGATAGATAGATAGATAGATAGATAGATAGGTAAATAGATAGACATATAGACAGACATGATAAATGATAGACAGACAGTGAGAGAGGAGATAGATAGATAGATAGATAGATAGATAGACAGACAGACATGATAGATGATAGATAGACAGACAGTGAGAGAGGAAAGAGATAGATAGATAGATAGATAGATAGATAGACAGATGATAGATAGATAGATAGATAGATAGATAGACAGATAGATGATAGATAGATAGATAGACAGGCATGATATATGATCGATAGACAGACAGTGAGAGAAGAAAGAGATATATAGATAGATAGATAGATAGATAGGTAGATAGATAGATAGATAGGTAAATAGATAGACATATAGACAGACAGATAGATAAATAGATAGATAGACAGATAGATAGACAGACATGATCGATGATAGACAGACAGTGAGAGAGGAGATAGATAGATAGATAGATAGATAGATAGACAGGCATGATATATGATCGATAGACAGACAGTGAGAGAAGAAAGAGATAGATATATAGATAGATAGATAGATAGATAGGTAAATAGATAGAGATATAGACAGATAGATAGATAGATAGATAGACAGACATGATAAATGATAGACAGACAGTGAGAGAGGAGATAGATAGATAGATAGACAGACAGACATGATAGATGATAGATAGACAGACAGTGAGAGAGGAAAGAGATAGATAGATAGATAGATAGACAGACAGATGATAGATAGATAGATAGACAGATAGATGATAGATAGATAGATAGATAGATAGATAGATAGATAGATAGATAGACAGGCATGATATATGATCGATAGACAGACAGTGAGAGAAGAAAGAGATATATAGATAGATAGATAGATAGATAGGTGGATAGATAGATAGATAGATAGATAGATAGATAGATAGATAGGTAAATAGATAGACATATAGACAGACAGATAGATAGATAGATAGATAGACAGACAGACATGATAGATGATAGACAGACAGTGAGAGAGGAGATAGATAGATAGATAGACAGACAGACATGATAGATGATAGATAGACAGACAGTGAGAGAGGAAAGAGATAGATAGATAGACAGACATACAGACATGATAGATGATAGACAGTGAGAGAGGAAAGAGATAGATAGATAGATAGATAGAAAGACAGACAGACAGACAGACAGACATGATAGATGATAGATAGACAGACAGTGAGAGAGGAAAGAGATAGATAGACTGATAGATAGATGCTAGATAGATAGATAGATAGATAGATAGATAGACAGACATACAGACATGATAGATGATAGACAGTGAGAGAGGAAAGAGATAGATAGATAGATAGATAGATATATAGATAGATAGACAGACATAGATGATAGATGATAGACAGACAGTGAGAGAGGAAAGAGATAGATAGACTGATAGATAGATGATAAATAGATAGATAGATAGATAGATAGATAGATATGGCCATAAATTGGTGGTCCACCTAACCTATTCCCACTTTGCTCATTGGTCTCCCAACAATGGCAGCTTTTTTGATCTCCATTGGGATCTTTCACCTCAGGCCATGGTGTTATTTTGGACGTAATTAATCAAACCCTCTTTGTTTTCTCCCTCTCCATTTTAGTTAACACTAGACTTGTGCATTCGGTTTTAAACAATTGCGACTCATCTGGAGTGTGGGCGATCAGTGGCTCATCTAAATTAAGTGACTCTGAAATGAAACAAACTAAACAGACATTGGACAAACAGTTTAATTAGATTTTAGATGTAGGTTTTGTTACTGCTCCTCTTTCTTACCATCTATTGGTCACTTTAGTGACCGTCCCCTAGCCGTCAATCAATTTTTTCCCCATCGGATATGCCTTTTTTGGCATCACAGGCAGAATTAAGAATCATGAATGAAAATAAACATGCTCGGCTATTGCGCATTATGTTTAGTTCTTGATTTGGCTATATTTCGCCTCGGAGTTCATGAAGTCTACCTTCCAATTGGCCCAAACTCAATAGAAACTGTGAACCAAATGGTGGGAAAAAATGCACCTTTCAATGTACTGCAATATATATACATAAAATGTCCAAACTATTTTTCCTGAATCATTTGCATGGATAAAATACATCTGAACCGAAGTGCATGCAAAGACAAACTTAAATTGACCAATTGCAGAATTTTTCCGTACAAGTCTAGTCCTCACAAGATGTTTCTTTGCTAACCTTCTTCCTTTTTTGTCAATGTGGTCCACAATTTAAAGTGATTATTTGCTAATTAAAGTAGGGGAATGAGTATTATTATTATTATGTTATTTATATAGTGCCATTAAATTCCGCAGCGCTTTACAGTGGGTGGACGAACAGACATGTAGTTGTAACCAGACAAGTTGGACACACAGGAACAGAGGGGTTGAGGGCCCTGCTCAATGAGCTAACATGCTAGAGGGAGTAGACACACAAACAAAAGGAGAAGACAAGCCTGCCTGTGAGCTGACAATCTAGGGGTACATTTACAATCTAGAGATATGATTAGTTATATCCATACACTCTATAAACTATGTACTACTATGACATCAAACTGAGCCCCTTAGACTTGTAGGAAGACAGGATGGCAGTCTAATAATTTCCCATAAACCATATATATCATTCTGCCTTATATCAACGTTACAGGCTGCTGATGGTGTTCTAATAGCAAACATCCCGTTAAATATTCCAGTGGACTAGGCCAGGCTTGAGGAAAACTGAGATCACAAGCCATCAGTGCATACAATGCTAGAATAACAAAGGTCTGTGCACCATGGCTTGTACACCTCCTGCCTGCTACCATACTCATTCAGTACTCTGCCAGAAGACACCCCAACATATTTCCAATTGCTTTTAATCAGAAGAAAAATGGTACTGTGATGCTCCAGTCCACAACCCCTGTATGCCAGTGGCCCAAGAGGCAACTGCCCCTATAGCACTCTTTTCAGTCCTATTTTCTGACTGATAATGTGGGAAACTTCATGTCAGGCCACTTAATACCAAATAAACATAAAAAGTCACAATTTAATCTAAGTCACATTGGTTAATTTCCACTTATTTTGCAAATCAGCTGTCAATGGAAAAAAAAATCTCTACTAACAGACTTTTTAGTTAATTAATGGTGAACAGGGCAATTCACTAATAGCTAATATATAGGTTGGATTTTTTTTTTTCAATCCACCTATTTTGGACAAAACGTTGCAATTCTCTTATCAATTCTCCACTATGCCTTGGTTGAATATCTTTGTTTATTTTCTATTGTTTATCCTTGAGGGATTTATATTTTTAATTAAACCATTATTATTCAACCATAAGGAACATAAAGTGTTAATTAATACCCTCCATATGAGATGCATTGATAGGAAATAATGGTCTTGAAATTAATGTGAGTTATTTATATCTGTATATCATGTATAAGTTTTCAGGCAATTCTAAAAATATACCAATAATGAGGTTAAACTATATCACCTAGGTAGGAAATGCTTTATTTACTTTTATCTTTTGACACTTGAAAAAGCAGTTCAGGCATTTATTTATATATACTGAATCATAATTTAATTTACATGGCTTTTACTATTTAGTTGAAGCGTAAAAATTATATTTCGCATTCAGGATAAAATAACTTGTTTTAAGCTGTTTTGTAGATTACTTTCTTCGTCTCAAGGTCAAGTCGAGCCGCATGGTATTGCAAATGTCAGTCAGAATATTTTAGGTGATTAATTGGGTTTTATATGTTAAACTTGCAAAATTATTTGTCTACTAGGCTCGTACAGCACTTTGTGCTGTGAACTGGAATGCTAGAGCTTCAAATTAGAGAGTTGATCTCAGAAAACCTTAGGCATTCGGAGGGCTAATTGTTGTGAAATGTTTCCATTTATTGCTTATAAAATAGAGTGAGAGATTTTCAACTTAACATAAGGTTAACAGTTGGAGTTTAGCTACATCTTTGAATTTTAGACTGAGCACTGTATCTTGGCAAATAAAATTGCAGTGCATGTAACATTTAATACTAAAATTCTAACTGCTTGACTAATTATCAGAAAGGCCAAGCTTTACAGATAACAGCAGAATAGCCCACTTCACACAACAAGACACACAAATTATTAAACAAGAGAAGCCAACTGTAAACATCATGAAAATGTGTATAGCACAGTATTTGGTCATTGTCAGAAATTCCTTAATTTTTAATAATTTTTAATAAAATTAATGGGATTTTCTTTTATCGTGGCAGTGCAGTTTTTAAGGTTTTGTTGGAAATTAATCCTTGTTTTTTTTACCCTATTTCCAATTGTTTTTATTTCTTTTCAAATGTATCTTAGTTTTTAGTTAATCAAAAGAAAAAGTAGTCACTACTTTTTCCTATAGAAAGTCTGATTTTGGCAATCTCTGGCAATGGGTGGAGATCAGCTAAGTTCCAGCTCCTAAGATAATTTACCCACAACACATCACTCAAAAGAATCCTGCGGAAAATGAAATCAGTGATTATTAGTAGAGTACAACAAAATGGTAACTCCCAGATACTCCCAGTGACATGGTGAAAGTAAGAATTTATCATTAATGAATTTAAAGAAATCAAGTATTAAAGTAGAAATATAATCATTACATTTCAAGGAGCCTAAGGACAGATATATTAAAAGACAAGGAAACACGACATTGCCGCTTGCATATAATGTAGTAAAATAGACTGTGAAAATGTGTCAGATGAAGAGCTCAAATGGAAAATGAGGCTAAAAAGATTTAATTAATTATATAAGCCCAGTGTGCAGACAGAATACGGAGGCAATAGTATTTATAGGCATTTATGCATAAAGACCATTTAGAGAACATGATAAATGTGAATCCTGACTACATATGGCGTTGAGTATACAGTATTAAACCATTTGTTTCATTTTCTATTTGAGTGTTGTTTTTGGGACAATGTTTTCCCAGTTACTTTTACTTCTTGGTTAATAGAAATGGAACCTTCATGTTGATGACTCACATGAAACAGTCTGCAAGCTTCATTCCTTTTTCAAGTGGTTACTTGTCTAGTCTTTAATGTCATTGTTTTTGTTACTATTCTGCTTAAAGTCAGCTAATAAGATTTAGTAATTGCTTCTCCCAGAATAAATTGTGTGGGTCTGGTGACAGATCTGAGCATCAAGCACACAATAAGGAACACCACAATCTTTCACAATGGGACTACTCAATGATCTTTGCAAAATATTTACCAAACTATTTCTTTGCACTAAAGGAAAGTTAACTGAAAATTCACCTATTGCAAATGACTGAAACCATTCATTAGTTAAAGCAGGATCAGAACAGAAAAAATAGCCCGGTTGTTGTTATTAGTTACATAGTGGTCTAGTTTGAAAACAGACTAAAGTCCATCACGTCCAGCTTTGAGATCCATTCTTTTATGCTGTTGATCCATAGGAAGGCAAAACTCCCAATTGTAGCCATGTCCAATTATGTCACAAAAAGTGGAAAGAAAATCATCCTTGACTCAATAGACTAAGATCCTGTGGGAATTTCAGATCCAGACAGCAAGTACTTGCCAACCAACATGACATTGTGGTGGTAGACAAGAAACAGAAGACTGCAGTGGTGGGGGATGTGGCATTACCAAGTGACTATTATATCAGGAAGAAGGAACATGAGAAGATGGACAAATACCAAGGACTGAAAGAACAGCTAGAAATGATGTGGAAAGTTAGGGCATTAGTAGTCCAAGTTGTGATAGGAGCACTCGGGCTCTGACCCTAAATTAAAGGAGTGACTTCAACAGATTCCAGGTGGGACATCTGAGATCGTTGTCCAGAAGAGTGCAGTTCTAGGAACAGCTAAGATACTGCACAGAACCCTCAGACTCCCAGGCCTCTTGTAGATGACCTGAGAATGAGGAATATATCACCCAGGAGGAGTGAGAAAATCTATTTATTTTTATACAGTACTTATATTATTCAGCTACCAATGGACCAACAGTTAAACAGAAATAAAATAATATTAAATAAAATGAAAAGTGTCTATTTGAAAGCATGTGAGATGCTGTTTGGGAAATGTAATACAAACTCTAAAGAAAAAAAAGATATTTCAATTCACTTCCACACAAGTAATAAACTTCAAACACACAAAAAACTATTTATCCTGTGAGAATCAATTCAGTTCTCCTGTATTTAGCAGCCAGTGAGGAGGACAGAAGGATGGACTTGCATAGTACAAAAAACATGTTTTACTATATAAAGGCATTGGTATTGTTGAGGGGAGTCCATCCTGGGTGACAGGTGGAGGGAGTACATAGAGAACCCACTTTTCACAATGGCATGCCTTGTAGCATATCCAAGCAGGACCAAGCCTGAGGATCTGAATGTCTTCTCCACCAGGATTGCCAGGGCTACTTCAGGCACCAAGCAACCATGGGAGTGCTGATAGGATGCATTTTTTACTCAGAATCCAAGAGGTGACCTGACAGACTGGATGAAGGAACTTGAAGATCCTCCACTCCTGCTTGACCACATTGCAGTCTGAGACAATGTAACCGATGAGGACAGCTTAAGGGAGACACACATGGGGTACATTGAGAGTGACACAAAAAAAAAGAATGAGGAGGATAAGTAAAAACACATGAGTGAAGTTGAAAGGAAATACACAAACGGTAAGTGGGTTAAGGAGACTCAAATGAAGGGAGTGTAGCAGTTCTTACTTGTACCCGCCCGGGGTCCTCCATTTGACCCATGCATGTACTCCGCATGAAGTGATCGAGCCTTATTTGGCTCGTTCACTTTACATTATGAGCAGCCCGCATGCGCTAACTGTAATGAATAGTCGTGTGCTTACAGCATGAGCAGGCTCTTAAAGGGAAAAAGGGAGTCCCAAGTAGTTTCAGGCTCCTATTGGCCCACGTCATCCCAGCTCCCCCATGCATGCATATTTTTAGGGGTGCAGGTATGATGTGGACCAATCACAAGTAACTAATAAGGTATTTTAACAACTCTAGTCCTGTACACTGTGCCATATTCTGCGTTCCTTGAGCTATTCTATTGTATGCTGGTATTAACGTTGGCTTTGTTTCTGACTCCGAGTTTATCTTTAACCCTTTCCTGTGTTGTTTGACTGTTTGGCTGTTTACCGTGTATGTAACTCTGGCTAGTTCATGAGGAAATGTTTATAGGATTGAGAGACACAAGAAACTATTTGGGGTAGGAAAAGACGTAACAATGATGAAAGAATAAGAAGAGAACACAAATGTGGTGAGGGAGTAAGGAAATACATATAAAAGAGTAAAGGGGATCAGAAAAGACAATGGGTGCAGAGAGACATAAGGAGCAACAAACATTTGTTTTGTTTAAAATGTGGGTGTACCAGCAGATATTGTTGACCCAGGTGCCAAAGACCTTAGGTACACCTCTGCTGAATAATATATTTTAGTTGTGTGTGAGGGTACATGTGCAGCCTACACTAGTGTTTCAAAAACAGGCTAGAAGGTGCAAGATAATATTATGTACCATGTATACCAAGTAATATTTGTTCAATAAATGTTTATAAATATTCTATATTTTGTATCCACAATCCTCCATAAAAAAATAAATCGCACATCGTTTAGCAGGGAACTATCTCATTTATATTTAATTATTTTAATATTTGTCTATTGGCAGATATTTCTATCTTTGTAGAGTGTATGAATGAATACATTAAAAATGTAAAATGTGTAAATTGATATCATTTTAGTTATTTATTTAGCCATGAATCTAGGCACACAACTTATTTTCTCTTACGGTTATTTGCTAAGTGTTAGACAAGTACTTCTATCGTAGTAGAGTGTGAAGGAATTTATAAAAAAATTATATTGTGTCAATGTATACTATTATAATTATTTAATTATAAATGAATGACCATGCATTCATTTATTTGAAAACTGTTCTAACCAGCTTTTAAAGAATTAATACAGTTGTAATAAAAATTATTCACCCTCCATTGTAAATTGGGTTTGTTGTCAAAATATACAGACATTCAGCTGTTTGCAATGAATAAATCAAACTAAAGCAGTTGAAATAACTCAACAAAATGAATGTTTCAAGCGGTTCCACCAAATTCAACTGAAAATGCAACTTCATATGACTTTTCCAGTCTCAAAATCATTCAACCCCTTCATTACAAGCATCTTTAGTACCTAGTAGAACACCCATTTGCTGTTATGACCTGCTGCAGATGAGATACATAGCCAGACACCAGCTTCTGGCAGCGTTCCTGAGGAATTTCAGCCCATTGTTCATGAGCAATGGCATCCAGTTCAGAAATATTCTTAGGTTTGCATGATGCAACCACCTTCTTCAAATCCCACCAGCGATTTTCTATGGGGTTTTAAGTAAGGTGACTGTGATGGCCACTGTAGAATTTTCCATGACTTCTTCTGCAACCAAGCCTTGATGGAATTAAGGTATTCTTGGCATCATTGTCTTGTTGGAAGGTCCAATGATGCCCAAGCTTCAGCTTCCTCACAGACAGCATGATGTTTTCTCCTGATACTTCAATAAATCCATCTTGCCTTTCAAATGCTGCAGGTTTCCAGTGCCAGAGGAGGCAAAGTAGCCCCAGAGCATCACCACCATGCTCAACTGTAGGCAGAGTGTTTTTTTCAACATATGATTCATTCTTCTTCCTCTAGACATACCGCTGATCCATTAGGAAGAAGAGTTCTAATTTTGCTTCATCACTCCACAGAATAGAGTCCCAAAACTTCTGTAGGTTATTTATATGATGTTTAGCATATTGGAGCCAACTTTTCTTGTGCTTTTGGGTCAGTAGTTGTGTACGTCTTGGAGTTCTGACATGGAAACCTACTGTGTTTAGTATGGGAAAGGAGAGAAGGATCCTCACTGTAGGCCCATGGCTTGTTTACAGTGGTAGAGAATGAGATACCCATTGGGGCCCCTATGGAGTTCACAACTATCACCAGCAATATCCCTGGGCTTCAGATTTACCTAGCAACCTTAGAGCATCCCGACCTACAGCGGTGTGTTCTACTACTAGAATTCCACGTGCCCATTAACAGCTTGCGGATTACCCTCACTACTCTACTATGGAGTAGTGCAAGCAGATAGTCTTCTCCCTAGTGTAGGAGCACACTGGGCATTCCTCATAGCCTAGCATATTCAAGAGAGGCTCCAATACCTATATATTATTATAAGCTCTTTAGCTTACCGAAGCCAAAACCAGCCCAACTTCACGGAGCCTAGTTTAGCATGTAAATCAATGTGTTTATTAGTATAAAAGGGCAGCGCTCTAGACACTATAATAATAAGCATTCTATTGTCCACGGTTGCATGCTGTAGCCACCTAGTACATAATTATGTTTAACTAAGCAAAGGCTGTGGATTCATCTGCTTATCCATTGCCGGGCATACCATGCATTGTCCATTATGCTTCCCTAAATAGTTTGTTTATAGCTCTAGTCTTACTCTAAAAAAGAAAAAATGTGCTGCTTCTCATGACATTTCCTGCAAAAGTGTTAAACCTGTTTGATTCTACTGTGTTATCATACCAAATGTCATTGCTAATCAATATATGTACCTCAGCACTTCAAAAATAAAGAATTAAAGAAAATAATAATAAATTAAAAAGAAGAAAAAGTTAAACAATTGAAGAACACATTTTAGCTGTTACAGATTTTCTTGTCATCTCTTCACATCACCTAAAAATTTCATGTGAATATCCTTCATGTGTTTACAACAAAGTGCTGTATTGCTCAGAAAATGTTGGAAAAAATGCTTAACAGGTGCATTTACTGAAAAGTGCATAAGCGATGCTAACAGAAAATGTTATAGGTCGCCATTTTATAATGTGTCTTAATAAATCTCACACGGTTCCATTCTACAGTAGATGAAAGTACTCTAAATGTTAAGCAAAATGACAGATTAACTCTCTTGGGCAGCAATTATTATGATCAAGTTCATGTATAATTAATAGACATTGTCTATGTTACTAGTAATATTGTTTAATTGGTAGACAGGGATTTGAGATTTTATTAGCAATCATTAAAAAATGCGCAAGATTCAAGGGAAAAAAATATTATTAATCATAATGAACAGCATATGAGTTGGAAACAGCTTATCTCCACTACTAATTTATTGCACACTTTAATGACAGTATGTGTGTGTGTGTGTGTGTCTGTGTGTGTATGTGTTTGTGTGTGTGTGTCTGTGTCTGTGTGTGTGTTTGTGTCTCTGTGTGTGTGTGTGTTTGTGTCTGTGTGTGTGTGTGTATGTCTCTGTGTGTGTGTGTGTGTCTGTGTGTGTGTTTTTAAAAGCTATTTGTGACAATTGCTAATTTTCTCAATTAATATAATATACAGGTTTGACAGGGTTTTTTTTTCTTTTTTCATGATACGTTACAGGTTCTGATATCTGAGATTATATGAAAAATAAATAAATAAATCAGGTTTGTGTACAATGCGGAAATCTGTGGCAAAGTACAAAAACTGGAGTTGTTACCATGAAAACTAGTGGACTGTTGCTACTGATCATTCTACTTCAAGAACTTTGCTCCAGAATAACTCTTTATACATAACCCTCATTATGTTCTTTTAACCTCTTTACTCACAATATCAATTATAAACATGTTGATATTCACTTACTTTGCAAAATTAAATGTAGTCCAGAATACTTTACTTATCTTAAATTATAATTCAGGAATAATTATCAGTCTATAGAGAAATACATTTTTATTCTGCCAAGATCTACTGGCAACTTATCTAATGACTGAAAGTGTGCTAAAAATGTCAGCTCACCCCATTTCCAAACAGTAAAGGAAGTTTCAATGGGTTATATAATCCCTACAGTCAGCAGAGGGTAAGGAAGGAATCAGCTCTCCCATTTAATTTTTATTTTACCAGTCCAGATAAAAATTGTTATGGCAATTTTAAAAATGTTTTTCTTTAGAAATATACAAGTAAATTGAATTTATGTGGGCATGTGTTCAAATGCAAAAGTCTCTTTACAGTTTGTTCTCATTTTCAGTAAGCTTTACTGTCAGTAATGCCTTCAGAGTATCAAACAAATACCAGAGCAATTTATCTATTTTTTTATGAGAAAAAATATATTTTTTAAAGGACAATGTACACGGTATTATGTTTTTCATAGCCCGATAATTTGTATCAAAGATGAACGAATAAATGAAAAATAAAAATTATGCATATTTACATTATTTGAATTGTTGTATATCTGAAAGGCAAATGCATACACACAATAGCTGTTTTATTATATGTTTATATACTAGCCATGCATCTTATGTTTCAAATAAATGTTATGTTAATATATTTTTCAACAAAAACTGCTTGGTAAAAAAGATATAGTCTGTTGCAGCTACTAAATTCAAATGATATTGGTGTATGATAGCACTATTTTGGGAATTATTAAGCTGTACTGTGAATTGAACATAATTTGTGACAAAAAAAAGTTATATTTTTGTATTCCTAAAATCCTCTTTTTTTTTTTTACTCCAAAAGTTACAGTTATTAGCTAAAATGAAGATTCAATGTAAATAACACATTTAAGGCCAAAGTAGTAAAGTTGACAATATAGCTGGCTTACAGAATGTTTCTAGTTTGGCTGTTTATACCTTGAATTTGAAGTTCAATTTAAATTCACCTAGAATTCTCAATTTAGTAAATAGCCCTGCAAGTGTTATATCAGAGCCAGAAAAAAAAAACATGATGACAGACATAGAATATTGCAACGCAAAGATAAATGGTTTTATTACTGTATAGAAAGACTCTTTATTCCAAACTGCACTCCCTCACAATTCTCGCCCCTATCCCCCATCATACCCTCCCCCCCCCCTCTACCATCTGGATCTATAAAGTCTATAAAGTGAAAATGAAAATCTCAGTATGCATTTATGAAAAAACAGAGTGATGAAGCATCACATAAATGATTAACTGTCTGTCACTATCCACTGCTTTAGGTCACCAAAATAATATATCCTATTGCTCCTGCCTTCTGGGTAGGTCTTTACTTTTATCCTTCAGTAATTATGTTGGACAATCTCGATTAGTAACTCTGTGGTATGTTTAATTCCTGATCTTTTTTTGTTAATACTTGTGTTAAGAAGATATGATGACTTACCTAATAGCAATTTCCCATAAAACTCAGTTAAGTCATTATCATTCAATAAGCATTCTACACTTATCACTGTCATAGAATGGGATAGTATCCAGGAAGAGAAATTGGAGTGAGAGAGGCGGTGGCAACAATAGTAGTACTTTTTCAGAGTAGTTATACTTTTCTAGGTAGAATTTCAATAGATCTGTTGATGCATGGTGCAGCATGATTTTAAAGACACAGTTAAGTGTGTGTGTGTGTGTGGGCGTGCATGTGTGTGTTCTTGCTTGCTTGCGTGCGTGTTTGTGTGTGTGCTTGCTTGTTTGCATGCATGCGTGAATTTTTATTTAGATACGTATGTACAAGACACCAGGGGGCAGTGAAGTCACCCAGAGGACTACACAGCAGTTGAGGTAAGTATATTTCTTTATTCACCATGGTAAGTTCTGCAATAGCATTTACTGGGGTGAAGGGACAAGGAACTGTCACTTCTCAGCAAATGACAGTCCTGCTGTTATGTAAAATGTTATTGTAGAAATGTCTACATGCCCATTTACATTTAGAGGTATTCTGGGGAGAGAGAATTAGCTTATATGGATTTCCAAAGGCACTACTCGGGGGGAGGGGAGGTATGAAGAATATTTGAGAATTCTTTCACTTTCTTTTCCAGATACATCCACTTGTAAACACAAATTGTGTCCAATGTTGGTTTATCACATGCAATAAACTATATTACTGGCAATTTTGTAGCTCAGTTTATCACGTTTCCCACAGTTTTCTGTGTTGGAACTGAAATGCAATAAATAGTAGCCAGGATTATTATCTACAAATATTTATGATTGCAACAGAATAGTAAAACAGACAACATTTTATCACATCATATGTTTAATCAAATAACCTGTGTTATAAAATCAGGCTGATAGTCTGGAATTAGCAAACAGCAGGGTATGGGGGCCCGGAAGCAAGTTACTTGGAATTAACCCTAAAACCACTTTTTTCCGCACACTTTTATTGAGAAGCAGTCTCTTAGTGGATAAACTCTTGTATATATAAAAGCCAAAATTCTCCCCAAAAACCATTAGTCAACAATTTAGATTGAATATAAAAAAAACTATAGATACACTGCTGACTCCAAAAGGCAGCAAGCTCTGGAACTTGGATACCCTAACAATCCAAGACAATTGGAGTAAATGGATCAAAAACAGGTCGTGCCAGATACATATTGTTATCTGTTGCAACCTGTTTTTTCTCCATTGACAAGAACTGGATTGTATAATGTGTGTTTATCAAAAACAATAGATTCATGTGATCCTTGCTCTTCTGTTTAATTTGTTCTGGGATGCCTAATGTGAATTCTGTGAAAAACTTGCATAAGCACGTACAGTGCAAGATTCTTCCTTGCGGGTAGCTTGTCTATACCGGTATGCTTGCTCCACCCTCCATCCCTCCATCCATCCCTCCTATTTGTTCATTGTTTTTTTACATCCCCTCCCATTCCCAACTCCCTCTTTGCCTCCTCTACCTTGCTCAGAGCATGCGCATGCGATCTGAGCCAGACAAACAGTGAAATCAAATGCTACTCTCAGAGATCCAATTGATTGGACCACAATCGGAAAAGTGCTCAATGAATAGTCTAGGATAACCAGGGGGGCGGTAGATGATAGCAATTCTTAAAGGAGTGGGTTTAAATAGGCGGACAGTGTGAACTTCAAAAGAAGAAAAGGATAGGGCAGGGGGAGTTATGATTGGTTGAAAGGTACATTGAGGGGAGAGAAGGATACCTACGCCGCCTCCTTTACAGTTGAGTCTGGGAGTGTGAGAGAATTGTAGCCCACCAAAACATAAAGAGGCAGGAGTAGCGCTATCAGAGGGGGACAGCCAGGTCTCTGTAAGTGCAAGCAGTGTGAAATAACTCCAATACGTAATACCCCCTAGGATGAGTAGCAATGTGCCTACAGGTATACAGGAAGCTGTTAGACCTTTAATGCTTGTGGCCAAAAACAAGGATATCATGTTGCAGGAAACTCAGCCTTACAGGGTGTACTGCCTACAGGCTGTTCTCCAGCCCTTGTATAAATATATATGTATATAGGTATCACATAATTGCTATATCTATATAGATATTCACCCTGAGCAGGGCGGAGGGGCCCTCCCAGACCGCCAGCGAATTAGGTTGGGGTCTGAATTACACCCTGACTATAGAGGGGAAAGCCCCTCAACGGGCCTCCACCGAGAATGGTACTGGCGCGTGGGCGCACCCTCCCCCCCCCCGCCCGGTCGGATACACGCGGTCCGCGGCCGGAGGCGGCCACAGTGAAGCTGCCATGTGGAGGAAAAGATCATCACTACTCACTCGCGAGTACCCCTGCAACCGGGTAGTAAGTACCCCTGCGACTGTGGTCTGTGGGCGGGGACTGCTGCAGCGAAACAGCCACGTGGGAAAGAAGATCCAGCCGCCGGGTGCTCGTGCTTGCCCGCGAGCACCCTGGTGGCCGGAAAAAACACACAGGACCATCGGAGATTAACTCCGCAGTCCCGGGTCTCGGGGGAGTGGAGGAGGCAAATGCTTTGGTCAGCCTCCTGAAGACCCCGAGCAGCACACCAACCGCCAATAATAAAACCAAAGGCGGATAAAAGATAGAAACAGAAATATACAGAGTGGGAAAAAACGGACAGGGAGGCAAGATCAAGGGGATAGAGGCCAACAATTATAGATGAAGAAACAGTGTGATGATCTGATGTACAGACACTTAAGAAAATCCCACAAGGACTATAACATACTGCATTTACATGAATAAAATCCCATAAGGATAAAACATACTGCATTATAAAAATAAAATAAAATAAGGATATAACAGTATTGCATTTAAATGAATAAAATCCCATAAGGATATAAAAGTATTGCATTTACATGAATAAAATCCCATGAGGATATAACATACTGCATTATAAGCAAAGATCCTATAAGGATTATCACAATACTGCATTATAAGAATAAAATCCCACAAGGATATAACATACTGCATTATAAGAATAAAATACTGAATATAAGCAATAAAACCCCAAAGCCACCCACTATAAGCAGGAGGCAGTGGTACTCTGACCTGTACTGACTGCGGAGCAGCAAAGAAAGAGGAAATGATGCATGGGGAGGGGAGGGGAGTTTTATAGTACCTAACTTTATTCTGATTGGTTGTTTTTTTCTGTGCTGCTGTTGAGTTCTAGTAAAGAGAGACTTAAGCAAATACGAAGCCTCCTGTCATGTTATACAATTGTTTGTCAAATCTCAGGATAATGATGGTCTTTATTAGGTTTTAGGTCTTTTTACCTATCATCACAACTATCCACTGTTTGAAGCAACCTAATCCTCTTATTGTTGTAAGTACATCAATTACCTTTTCATATTCATGAAAGAAACAAACAAACAAATCCCTGGGCAAGTCCTAGTTTGGATAAACAGTAACAATGTATTGATTTTTATGGTGATGTTTTCAAAATGTACTTCTGTCTCTAGAATTGTTCATCTTTTGCCTTTATAATATTACTCTGATTTTATTATGTAGGCTGATTTTATTTCTGTAGAGAAAACAGAATTTTAGAGATGTTCAGTTATTTTAACTGTAAGTACATCTGTAGATTGAGGGAATCGAACAAGAAATTAATTTTATACATTTTAATAATAAGCACAGAACCATTAAGACCACCATCATGGACTCTGACATTGTATGCTCTCTTGTAATCCGTAACTTTTACTGTTTGATTGAAAATGTATGTGTAATTGCAAGATGTCAGCCTCCGTACAGAAACATTGATGGATGTTTTAGCTGTATCGTCAGCTAAAATATGACAATCTAATTAAATAATTATTTTATTTTAACTTATGTATGAAAATACATTTTGAGGCCACTTCGATAATTAACAGGTTGTGAGGGTTATCTCACAAAACAAAACATGGTTCTTAAGGACAAGTTTAAGCACTCAGACCACTTAATCTCAAATTACTATGCCGGTTTACTCCCGCAATGTAAATTTAAATGTACATTTTGGAGACACTTGTGGGGCTAAACACACCTCTAGGGCTGTAGCACTGATAGCAACTAGGTTGTGCTTCCACATTGAGAATCGACTTAGTTCTTGACATTCAACTTCGTAACAAAGCAAGAAAAAAATTGAGTAATGTCCAGCTGGTATTTAAAGTGCACACCCAGGTGCTACCATATTTATTGGAAGGACAAAATATAAGTTGCAAACGTTTCGGGTGATTGCCCTTTATCAATGCTAATGTCAACTTCCTAACACATTGCATGAGGACGTCAAAGCCCAATCAATGCTTCGCATAGAGGCTGGATTCAATGGTTCTCTATGAGAAGCATTTGATTGGACACAATTGTCATTAAGCCTGATCATCCCAATGGAGTTGGACCAGCCTGCATAAAAGAGGCTATCTAAACACTGGACTACAGGTAATGGGCTAGCTTACTTGCTCTTTTTTTGTTACAAAGGGGGACCTGGATTCTAAATGACCCCTCTATCTGTTTGAGGCAAGAAAAGTTTATGGGGCACTATATTGTGTTTCTTTAAATATTTTGCAAGTTGATATTGAAGTAATTACATTTGAGCATATGGACCCCTATGTCCAAAGCTCTTTGACCCTTATTTCATCTAAAAATAATGTTGTACATAATCAACAAAATCCGATTTATTTGATGCGTTTCCAATTGCAGATGCACTCTGTAAGTAAACATTTTAATGAAAATGCTTTTAACTCCAGCAGAATTTTACAATGCTGATTTTTATCCATTATATTTAATCACATGATTTGATTTTCTATACTGAAAAATATAGAGATAAACCATATTTATTTACTTTTTCATATAAGGGCTCCACATTTGCAGACAAAGTTTTTATCAAATATATATTTGTTTACGCTAAACATATTATTTGAAAAAGTGGTATGTCAACAGACACATACTGTATATACACCTCTTTAATGCTATGGATATATTATTATTATTTTATTATTATTTATATAGCGCCATCAGATTCCATAGCGCTGTACAATATATAAAAGTAGTTGTGATTGTAATATATTTGTAAGTAGTTAGAAGCTGCATAAGTCATCAAACTAGATTTTGACAGGTGACCTGTCCACTTTCTCATAAACCAAGCCCACTGCGCATATAAGACAAGCTCTTTGAAGGCTCAGTCTATGCCCTCTGAAGTAGGATGATGTATGCCATAGGTCTTCCCCAATAATTTAGGAGACCATGTCTTGCTCATTCACAGCCGCCATTAACTCTGATAGCAAGTGGTCTCATAGAGTGTGCTACAATCCGTTTTGTATGTGTAACCGCATCTGTTCACCATGTCAGGGTGCATTGAATCTACCAACACATTTATGATTTGAATTTTATAGAATTTAAATTATAGTGTGATTGCTGTGTTAGACACCCAGGGCAAGTTGAAACATATTTGTTTGTTGAGATCATTATAGTCGTCAATAAAAAAATAAAAAAATAACCTGGCACTATGTGTAGTCCCATAGAGCATGCCACTATATATTTATATGTGTAATTGTTTTGCCGTATGAGGGCGCATAGAGTCTAATTTTGTGTTTGGTGTGATATGTATTTTCCCAAAGCTAACATGTACACGCAAGTAGTTCTCTAATAATTAGAAAGAAATTTATTTTTTACTGTCTAAGAAACATTTTTTTTAAATTAATAATCTAATTTCTCTGTGCGCTTGACAAAGACTCCGTTGGGAATCAAAACTTAGTAGTGTTCCAAATGTTCTAATAAAGGGGCCTGAAGACATTGGAGTGCCTGTGCCCTTTTTATAATACTTTATTATTTTCTGGGCTTGTGCAGGCCCTTGGTTCAGCTAAGCACTCTGTTTTAAGTGAATTGATTGTAGTTCCTTTTCAATTTTTTCAATTTACAAAATGTCAGCTGCAAAAAAAAAATGTCAGCTTGCTTTCCACTGAAGCCCTGAAATTGTGAATTTGAATAGTGTGCTCATGCAGTAAAACTTATATGTGTTCTTACTAAGCACAGAACTTACATCACAAAGCAAGATTTTTATCATCCTGTGAAACCAGTATATCATTTAGGAAACGTTATATGGTGTTGTGTTTTTTTATAGTTTCCAATGGAGTAAATGCACTCCAGTTAGAAAACTTTTTATCACCTCATTTATACCGGTTAGTAAATTGCATTTTATGTAATTTTGAGCAATACCTATTTTTACATTGTTGGGTCTTGAAAGTGTATATTTTCATATACAAATATCTAGTCTTAATTAAAGTCTTAATTACCTAACATGTGCATAAACATATTTCCTTTTATTTTGTATTTTTCAGGTTCAGGCTGAACTGGTCAACTCAGACCCCTTAGTGCAGATATAAAACGTGATAGAAAGATAAATTACCAACCCTAGAGTGATTGGAATCAATAGAAACAAAGACACTTCAAAAGATGTAGCTTATAACAAAAACAGTCACATGCTGAAGTAGGGATACAAGAACTGGGGATAGTCAATAAATATTCCAGGGACGCGGACAAAGAATGTTCAATACAGAAAGCAGGATAATTGGAAAAGCTATACAAAATGCACAGAATGTTTAGAATGTTCCTAAGAAGTTAAAACTATAAATGAGTACTAAGGAGAGGAAAAGCTGGCACTCCTAATTTAAATAACATTAAATGCCACACTGTGTCAATAATTCTGATAGCGTATATATGAATGTCTTATTCATGACAGTGTTGAAAAAAGCCAATAAACCTGTAAATATCTCATTTACCTTCCTTTATTTGCAATGAATTTGAGTGTAGAGAGTCCCTGTACTTAAAGGGACACTTAGTCACCAGAACAACTACAACTTAATGTAGTTCTTCTGGGGAGTATAGTCAGAGAAAAGGCAGTGTTTACATTGCAGCTTAGAGAAATCTCCAATGGCCACTTCTCAGACGTCCAGTGGAGGTGTTTCCTAGGTCAGTGCAGCACAGTGTGCAACACTGACATTCAGCATCTCCACGCTCTGCATGGAGATAATAAACTTTCCTTATAGAGATGCATTGATTCAATGCACCTCTATGAAGAGATGCTGATTGCCCAGCGAGGAGTTTGGCTCCGCCCCAAGCCAACTTCCTTGGCTGAGATCATCAGAATTGACAATCTCAGCCAATCCAATGTAAATTCTGGTGATGTCAGCCAATCAGGCATGCTGAAAATAAGGTGAGTTTTTACTAGCATTAAAAGGTGTGAGAAGGGGCCAGGGGGGCTACTTAGTTAGTTTAACACTATAGAGTCAGACATTTGTGTTCTTGACCCTATAGTGTACCTTTAACTGTAAGGAAACTGAAAATGAAAGGCCCCCTAATAAAAAAATGCAATATACATCATTTAAATTTTTTATGCACGTCTTAATGGCAGTCCATACACAAAACTGTTGTTTAATTGTGCATTTATGTGCTTATCCTACATCTCATGTTTCAAGTAAAATCCAATGCTAATCTTTTATTTTAAACAAAAAGTTCTTAGCAGTAACGCAGTGAAGAATAGGGTCGTCCAAATAGGAACACCACAATTTATTAATAAACTTCAGTTGTCTTCAGTAAGTATTCAGTGTCTTGATTTTATTTTTTTATGAGATGATGAATTTATTTATTACACTCGTGAATTACACAAGACATTAAAGCAAGTATACTGTAAAGGGGCACTTCACTATAAAATCTAATTCCCTATTTGTTATTGTTAAACGTCTAACAAATAAATGTAACTATTAAAGAATAGACAGTCAAAGTTTATTGCATCATTAACAGAGAATAAAAGAGTTCCATTAAAATAAATTAACATTTTATACTTTTTGTTATCTTATTTTTTTATTGTGTGCTGATGGGAAAATAAGTATGGTTGAGTAGTTTTGAAAGAATAACCACAGTGATCCTGTACCATAAGAGATGTCAGTGTATTTTTCTAACTGGAAATTATTTGCAGTCAATATATTTTAATCTTAGAATAGCTTTTTGTTGTCTGTTTTGTGTTGCAAGGTACAGAATACAAAAGAGAAGACCTTAAGTTGCAGGTTATATATGTTTTAATGCTGGGCTTGGAGCCAAGGTCTATTATATTCAGTCAGTATTGCACACTCTTGATTTCGATTTATCTCACTCCATGATTATGCCATCCTCTGGAGTAATGTCTGTGGTCTTCAATCACCTCTACAGATCCTGTGTGAAGTTAAATATACAGCTGTACTTCCCACTGATTCAAAAATTAGCTTACCTAGGTTTTATTTTCTTCTCCATCTGTCCAGGTAAAAATAACAACCCTTTTTAAGTTAACTTAAATAACAAAACAGATTTCAGATACAAATGCAGTGAAGAAAGTTCTCATCAAAACCAATGATGTCTGGTTAATGTATAATGATGAAAATAAGTGGAAGAGTTGTTAGTTATTTATAATTACTGGCTGTCAACATTTTATAGTTTAAACCCACAATATAATAAACCCATAATATAATTTTTGTATTATATTTAATTTATCTCAATTGTTAGTGGAACCATGTGGATTAAAATTTCATCACAGTTGATTACATTATTATTACTATAATAATTATTATTGTTATTCAAATGATCTTGTAAAATAGATGAATTAGGGCTATGTGTAAGGACATTCGAGTAGGGCATTCTCAACTTTTTTTGTCAACATTATTTTTTCTTTTGTCAGTTACTTAGAAACATAGAATGTGATGGCAGATAAGAACCATTCAGCCCATCTAGTCTGCCCAAAGTACTCTTATTAGTCTTGGCTTTATCTTCTATCTAGGGTAGTGTTATGCCTATCCCATGCATGCTTCAGCTTGTTATTATCTACCGCTTGTAAAATGAAAAAGCTCTGAAGAATATGCTGGCATAATATTACGGTTACTACTATAATACTACTACTAACAATAAAAATAAAAAGTACACAAACTAAGTGCACTGGAATCAGATAAATCACTCTAAACATATGTAAAGTAGTTGCTACGTTGCTAGAGTAGAGTAGAAACAATGTGACTCACAAGACAGCTTGAGCTTGCGCCTTTGAGGTAATGGTCACACCATTAATCTGAAGGTACAACAACTACCAAGGGTTGGTTTTAAAAGTAGGAAAGACAAAAAGCTCTGTTATAGATGGACAGATTATAATTATTCTACAAATTTTAATAAACTGATGATGCACATTCTTCACGATCCCTTGAAATATGTTTGCATTTTATTTTCATAATGACCTTTTCATTATGTGAATTTCATTAATAAAGATTATTTTAACCTTTTTATGTTTTATTACTATAAGCACAGGAATCAAATTAATAAATTCTATGGTATTTTCTGAAGCTCCTTCATGATAATATTCAGTTGAGGTCTTGGATATGCCTGTCATTGAGGCCACTGAGTATGACCGGTGACATTCGACATGAATAGAATTAAAGAGATAACTTCATCAGCATTCTTCTTTCTTTTTCTGTGTTTAATTAATGGTACTCAATCAACTGCAGCTAAGGTCATTCAGGAAAGTTAGATGATTATTCACGTGTTCCTCTTCTTACGTGTTCCTCTTCTTATGAGCTCTTTTTTGGGAAAAATCTTTTTAAAAAATGATTATTTTTAGAAATTATCCAACTCACCTATATTCACAACGTGGCTATTATGACTACAAAAAGTCAGAGTTTAATGAAAAACCTTGCAAATGTGTTTTGCTTATCCCTCAAACCCACACCCAGCTGAAATTTATGAAATGCTTAATTTAGCCCTCAACCACACTTTCAATCATCACAAACTATGAGGGTATTTAGTGAATAAGCTTATAGTACTCATAAAATGAAGTAAAAGTCTTCCTTGACATTACTTGATCTGGGTTAAGTCTTATAGGTGCATTGTTTTTTGTCTCTTAATGCTCTTTTTTTCCAATTCTGTATTTTTTGCATTGACCATAGATAAATGCATAACAATACACATAAAGGAGGCAGAGTTAAATGCAAAACAATGTTCCAGATACATGTAGTAAAATCAACACAACATGCAATAATTACACATAGTTTACTACATTCTTGGCTGGAGATAACATGGATTGTCGGGTCATCATCTGCCCCCACAGGTTGATCCTGAATACTATTTGCCAAAGCTTTTTAATTTATAATGTAAAATGAAAAGATAAGAGTACAGTAGTAATGGATAAGTAAAGTAGCTGTTTGGGCTGACAGCGATTAGTTGGATAAGGTCTAAGCTTAGCCCTGAACACTGTCTAAAGAGCCGAGCCCATGTATGAACTAGACACTTCTCTTTGCTTTCATTGTCTGTCTATAATGCAAGATAGTATAGGAAAGTAAGAAAGTAGAAAAGTGTTGGGTAGCTTTGGGGGTTTCGGGAGTCACTGAATACTCTTTTCAAACATAAGTCTCTCTTTGCCCTTTCTTCTTAGTTTATTTGCTCTTCACAATCCTTGTTTTAATTTGTATTTATTTATTTATTTATTTTGCATTTACTTTATTTTTTATTTCTTTATTTTTATTTATTTTTTTGTCTAGTTTTGTGTTATTTTCTATGTTTATAATCTATTTCAGTTTTTTTAGTATTGATTAGTTACTATCCTTCCCTCCACCGTTAGATGCTCAACCAGTCTCCACTCCTTCAAAAAATCATTAAAAACCCACTTCTTCATAAAAGCGTATCAATTAAACTGGTAATATCTCCCGACTGATTCCTCACTTGCAACTGACATTAGTCTAATACTATCCTTACCTTTTGTGTCACTGTACCCCACTCCCTCTAGCATGTAAGCTCATTGAGCAGGGCCCTCAAACCCTCTGTTCCTGTGTGTCCAACTTGTCCGGTTACAACTACATGTTTGTTCGTCCACCCACTGTAAAGCGCTGCGGAATTTGCTGGCGCTACATAAATAACATAATAATAATGAATTAATTTAATTAATAGTCATTTATTTTTGTGTTAAAAGTAAGCCATTTGAACTGAATAAATTATATAGTTATAGTTTGCATGTATAGAGATATTTTAATCTGTCTGTTAATGTATGCAATGATGCAAATTTATTTCAGTTCCTAGGGGAACTCTATAAAGTGAATATGTCATGCCATGTTCACTTTAATATAAATAATTTATTCAATTAAAATGATTAAGATAGTAATTCACCTTCTATCCAAGTTCAGCACTGCCATGCTATCTCCTTCTTCATGGGTAATACCATATCGTAACACCCACCTCCATTCTGTCCTTGTCCAAATGTATGCTTTAATTTGCTCTGCATTAGTACTGCTTGAGTGTAATTGAATACAATGCCCCAAGAATGGCAAACTTCCTCCATGACGGCAACATGTTGACATCTACACGGAATGTTGTCAGTCACTCTGTTCTTATACTCTCTTGCCAGTGAGATCAGTGTTAGCTAGGGATTAACCATACCAACCACAGTGCATGTGCAAATATAAAGGACTAGGTTCTCTGCTTACTAAATAGCAATTTTCCTATAGATTTAAATGTAGACATTGCTATTGAGTAAGCAGTGTACCTTAATCTGCTACGAGAATCCAGTCCAATATTTTTACTTTTATGTCAATATTTTATGTGTAGAGATGTCGCGAACTGTCCGCAGAACTGTTCGCGAACTGTCCGCCGGCGAACAATAGCGTGTTCGCGTTGGGCGAACATATCCGATTTCCGGTCCGCCCCCTATACGTCATCATTGAGTAAACTTTGACCCGGAACCTCACAGCCAGCAGACACATTCCACCCAATCAGCAGCAGACCCTCCCTCCCAAGAAGTGTCTGCTGACTGTGAGGTTCCGGGTCAAAGTTTACTCAATGATGACGTATAGGGGGCGGACCGGAAATCAGATATGTTCGCCCAACGCGAACATGCTATTGTTCGCCAGTGGACAGTTCGCGAACAGTTCGGCGGACAGTTCGCGACATCTCTATTTATGTGTTTGAAGTATTTTAAGATAAAGGACACGATATGATCTCTAAAGATGTTTTTTATCTTATCTCAATATTTCTCATAAATGAATGAATATATAAAAAATGTAATTGTGTAAATGTTTACTGACAATCACTGGTGAGCATAGAATTTTTAGATGTTAGATCATTTTGCAGATTCCAATAGAGCACCATAGTTTAGTGTAACTGTACTACTGTTACATAGCTACATAGTTACCTAGGCTAAAAAGAAACACGTGTCCATCAAGTTCAGCCTTCCTCACATCTGTTTTTTGCTATTGACCCAAAAGAAGGCAAAAAAAACCCACCTTGAAGCACTTCTAATTTTGTGACAAGCTAGGAAAAAAAATCCTTCTTGACCGCAGAATGGCAGCCAGATTTATCCTTGGATCAAGAAGCTATTACCCTACAATTGAAAAATGATATCCATGAATATTATATTTTTGCAAGTATGCATCTAGTTGCTGTTTAAACAGATTCTAATAGAACTACTTCTTCAGGCAGAGAATTCCACATCCTTATAGTTCTTACAGTAAAAAAAAACCCTTTTCCTCAGATGAAATCTCCTTTCTTCCAGTCTAAAGACATGACCTTGTGTCCTATGTATAGTCCTGTTTACTGAATAGATTTCCAGACAATGGTTTGTATTGACCCCGGATATATTTGTATAATGTTATCATATCCCCTCTGTGGTGATGTTTTTTACAAACTAAAGAGGTTTAAATTTGTTAATGGCTATTATGCCCACATGTAATTTTCCTCTTTACCTTTTGCTTATGTTGCTCATCACATCTAGAATTGTTAACATTTTTTTTTAACAAATCAGTACTTGTATTACAGAAGGAGTTCAGAGCATATTACAACCAGAAGATGTACATAGCTGTGTTTTACATTCGTCACACTATTCTATTCCAATTGCCACATTTTTATTTTACTTTTTTTCACTGATTTTACCGTTCGGACAGTACAAGCATTCTTGGATATGCTAGTTTACTCCTTAATAAGCAGTTAAACTTTTAGAGAAAAAATATCCACTTGTTTCTCTATGGAGAATTCACAGAAGCTTGAAAATGGGAAACAAAATAACATTATACTTTTTTTGCTTAGCAGTGCTTAGTAAATCTCCACTGAGACCAGCAGAGGATGGCAGCGATACTGTTCAGCTTGTTATTAGCAGGATTTATTCACTTTCTCTGCACTGGCGTAATATTTTGTTCTGGGGATGATAGAACATGACCTCAAACAATGCATATAATGCAGTCATGCTAAAACTTTAATATTTTTTTCAGAATATCAGAATGGATGCTTCTGACTGGCATTTGCCAATTTAAGAAAAATAAATATATGCACACAAGAATATCTAAAACAAGAAAAAACTAAAATAGTGTAATAAGGTCAGATGGGTACTTAAAGGCTATTCAATGTTGCACTCACAGGAAAATGAATGATAAAAGGCCTTAAGCTTCTTCTTCTTACTCCAAATCCAAAGCATGCATAGGGAGAGAGAAGAATGAACACATAGAGTAGATCTTCTTATATCCAAAAATTAACAGTTTATTGAATTTACTGCGGCAGTTACAGGCCCATATCTTTAATTAATATTGACCTAAAACTATTAACCAAAATCATGGCCAATAGACTACAACCACTACTCCCAGGGTTCATACAACTGGACCAATCAGGATTCGTCCCGGGAAGGGAAGCGAAAAGCAATACCACCAAAATTATTAATCTAATGATTTTGGGCACAAAAAAACAAGCAACAAAGTATTCTACTAGTCATTGATGCTGAAAAAGTGAAATATCCAATTTCCAGGAAAACTTGACAAAATGTGAAATACTCCAGCTCTACACATCACCAGACATGGACAAGCTCCTACGCCAACAGTTTCACTTCTTATGGGCCGGAACTCCACTATTAAATATATAGATATTAAATATCTAGGGATACACCTCCCACACAAGCTAGATCAATTGTACAAATTAAACTTCCTCCCTCTCTTGGCAGCTATTACAAAAGATATCAAACAATGGCATAAACAATGCTTTGGCTGGTTCTGTAGAATTAACATTTTAAAAAATTAATATATTACCACACATACTATACCCGCTCCAAACAATCCATATAGAGCTCATGAAAACATTATTTGACTTCCTCAGGATAATGATAACATCTTTGATCTGGTCGAATGCACATCACCGGATAGCAAACTCTACCCTCAAAAAAGAGACCTAGGGGGGTAGGCCTACCAGATATAGATGCATATCACAAAGCCATTCACCTGGCTAGAATATACGAATGGACCAGAGATCACCCAACTCAACAGTGGGTAATTTTCTTTTTTACAAATTCTTTTTTACAAATTCCAAACTAGACTACCTCCGGCACAAATCAAGTTCAAGGTTTTTAAAACACAATGAACACCCAAACGATTGCAGCTACACTTAGATTGTGGTCACAGCTAACATGAACCAAAGACTTTTCATCAAACCCTTCTCCACTATACCCACTTACACACAACCCCCTCTTCCAAGAGGGAACTTCAGGGAACACGTACAGACAATACTATGACAAAACATACCTAAAACTCCAAGACATGACTGGGGATCATAAATTGATACCGCTAGGCAATGTATTCCCCACGAAACTCCCATAGGCATGCAACAACTACAATATAAACAACTCAAATCAAAAAAGTGCACAATATGGAGTTTAACAGTGAAGCTCAAACACCTTAAGTGGTATCCCCTAAACCACCTCTACAAGATACATAGAAAACATACATACATAAGGTGGAGTTTCTTGTATACACGTTCTGAAGATATCTGTAATCATATAAATATAAAACACAGAATAGTGCAATATTGTTGTAGCAAATATAATTATATCGCAAGCGCATATGGTGTCACTCACAAGTCTAGAGTCATAAACCACATATGACTCGGATGGTAAATGCTTGTGGACTATTCCAGGATGCCCAATCCTTTCTTTTCCTCTCAATTCCGCAGAGGAACCTGGATTCTTCAATCTTTCTCCACAGAGATGATCTTCCAATGCTCCCAATATTAAGTGGATATATATAGGGTACCACAGCCAAGGACTTATCAATAATTCGTCTTTATTGGTAAACCCTAGTACATATATATTAAAAACACATATACCAAAAAACTTAAATGTAAGATAAATATAAATACCGGATACAAATGTCCAGATAAATATCCAAAATTTCCAAAACGCGTTTCGCCCTTAAATGGGCTTCCTCATGCTTGTCTTCTTTCCTGGCTTTTTAAATGGTCCCCAGGTTTTATCTTGCCGCTTTTTTCCTTCACTTCCGGGTTCCGGTTATGCTTCAGTGGAACGCAATATGCGTTCCACCATTCGACTTCCGCTTCCGGTTTGCGTTCTCTGGTGTTTACTTCCGGGTTCCGGCTGTTCGGAGATGGAACGCAACGTGCATTCCACCGTCGTGTGCGTCATTTCCGGTCTTGCGTCTCGATTTTCTTTCACTTCCAGATTTCGGCAACTTCGATTCGTGGAACGCACCATGCGTTCCACCTCCCGGACACTTCCGGATTTCATCAATCAATGCAATTAAATAAGCCAATGCATAGAATAAAAATAAAAATTAAAAATTGATAATACACAAATATATCCTTTTTAAAAAAGGGGAATAATCATATTGTAGTTCTTCCAAGGGAGGGGGGAAGTAGCTACTTAACCGAAGGGTTTATATATTGGTTTCTTCAATTTTACAGCCATTTTAAAAATATAAGCTACCTTAAAAATTATTTATAGCAATTATTCCATATATTCTCTTTTATAAAAGATATATAGTTTAAAGTTAAAATCTGTTATTCAATAGCCTCCTATAAAATGAAATATATTGCTAATGAGAAAAAAAAATATTAATAATGATAAAAATATCTGTTTAAAAAACATATAAAATATAAAAATTTTACTTCTCTGATCTCCCAACTGATAACAGCAGCTAATCAGCTAATGCCTCTCAATTGGAAACAGCCAAGAGCCCGATATGTTAGGAAATTGATACACAGGATAGAAGGGATAAAACAGATGGAGGATATAACTTATGCCATCTCCAAAAACGTCCGAAAAATCACCCAAACCTTTTTACGAGAAGGCACAGAGATTCTGCAACCAGATGATTCCTCCTTATAGGAGGAGCAGAAAATAAATCATAACAGATTCTGCATAACTACCCTGTATTTGGAGGTCACCCTTAGAGAACTATAGGTAAATTCCTCACCCCCAATCATGACCGGAATAACATCTATGCCTGATATCCCAAAATGAGCGCTACTAGGGGGCTGCTAGGCAACAGATAAACATGTACAAACACAATTATGAAGCAAAACTAGTAATGAAGGAATAAACTTCCCTGACTCTACAAAACACCTCTAGGGCGTAGAATGAACAAAGTGACCGACTCCCCTCTTACACATCTCACACCTAAGAGTAGTACTTACTGTTTGTTAGTTTGTTAGATTTTAGATTTTACAACACACCCAACAAGGCTCCACGAAAGAAACTGACTATAATAAGTGTAACCTGTATACTTGTTAACTCTACTGCTACATTCATAGTTAAGTTTTATGTATAAAAAAACAACATAATGCATAAGAAAAGTTTAGACAGGATTATGGATTTGTTAACTGATATAGAAATTGGTATGGAAATGTCTGACATGTTTGTAATTGCAATTGTCTATTCCATGTTCTAACTTGTACAACATCTTTGTTATACTTTCCAAAAACAAATAAAAACAATAAATACATTTTTTTTTTTAAAACTAGCTGAATTGGAATAATTCTCTAAGTCAGCTGTGTTTCCGATTCAGCTAATGTGGTCTAAAATTTGAAATTTACTTTGGATTCTCTTTAAATTCTCACTTTAGTAAATAAATCTACTAGGTTAGAATTACCAAATTGGAAAGTTCTCCAAATTAGTTATTTCTCTATTCTGTTTTTTTTTTACCTGCAATTTTCAATTCTCTTATCACAATACAATTTTGTATTTAAAAAATATCAGTGTTGGCAGTGTATGTATTTTCCAGATATGAATATTAACAGCTACAATTAAAGGACCACTCTAGGCACCCAGACCACTTCAGCTTAATGATGTGGTCTGGGTGCCAGGTCCAGCTAGGGCTAACCCATTTTTTAATAAACATAGCAGTTTCAGAGAAACTGCTATGTTTATTAATGGGTTAAGCCTTCCCCCAAAGCCTCTAGTGGCTGTCGCATTGACAGCCACTAGAGGCGCTTGCGTGCTTCTCACTGTGATTTTCACAGTGAGAGCACGTCAGCGTCCATAGGAAAGCATTGTAAATGCATTCCTATGTGACCGGCTGAATGCGCGCGCAGCTCTTGCCGCGCGTGCGCATTCAGCCGACGGGGCAGAACGGAGGAGGAGAGAAGGAGGAGAGCTCCCCACCCAGCGCTGGAAAAAGGTAAGTTTAAACCCCTTTCCCCTTTCCAGAGCCGGGCACCCTCAGGGCACTATAGTGCCAGGAAAACGAGTATGTTTTCCTGGCACTATAGTGGTCCTTTAACACTGCTGCCCATGGCTTCCAGTTCTGCGTTCAACTTTGCCAGTTTGGAAGACTGACCTTTGTGTGTGTATGTTTCATATTATTATTTAACTTTTTTGTAATGGGATTCATTTGGCTTATGGTACTAAACTACAACATAGATCTCTCCTCTAAGCTAACCTTTTGACACACTATTGCAAAAATGTTGTCTTGTATATTTACTTTAAAGGGCACAACTGGATGGAGCATTGTTTCCGATTTTTTAGTTAAGTGTGAATTGTTGTTAATTCAAAGTGAATTAAAAAATGTATTTCAAATTGGAGATCTAAACAAATTAATGCAACCCCCCCCAACCCTCCAAAAAAACCCAACAACTCCTGTTTTCTACGTTTTCAGGGGAAGACTTGCTAACTTTAAATATAGAGTTCTTTCCATATCAGACATGGGGTGTCTAAAATCTCTTTTACCAAGATAGAGGTCATAGCGCTCAACTCTAAAATGGTAAATGTTTAATTTTGCTAAGGCTCAGGGGATCAACGAAGCATTTCAAGATGGTAGATCCCTATATCTAAGAACTAGACATGCACTATAGATTGTTGTACTTTCATCTGTTTTTACTGACCTCCTGACTTGATGAAGGTTACATAGAAGACTGACATGTTGGTGTAATAAATAGTTTACATTTTCATTGAAAATACATGCAAGTTCTCCAAGTTTCACAAAAATAAATTACATGAGTAGATAGACGGACGGACGGAGAGACGGACAGACCGATAGATACAAACATATATACATACATAGACAAGATACATCTAGATTGATGATGTATCTCCAGTTAAATGAGATAAAACTAGACAGAGAAAATATTGTCAGAACGATAGCTAGACAGATGGAGAGACAGATAGATTTAGTGACCGTAAACCTGCTGCATTAGTTTCTTTTGCTATGCCCTTTAATAGGTTTATTTAGTGCCACACAATGCATTGCTACTACATAAATAAATGATAAAACAATAATAATGCTTCTACAGGGAAATGGAATTTGTCTTGCACCCAACATATAGTTTTACAGAAAAGCTAAAATGTTTTTTTTTTTTTTTTTGCAGTACATTTATCACTCGTTAAATTGCATTTACATGTGATCAGACATTAGTAGAAGTGTCAACATAAAAGCTTTTGGTAATTTGTCTTGAAATTGACATTGAAAAGCACACATGCAATGAAGATTTTTTGTTTTGTGCATATAATTACAGTATCCTTCAATAGTGAGAGCTCTTCACGCTGCAGGTTTTTGACATTTGCCATCTGCCCGCTGCTGTTTTTGCAACCTATTGTATTTTAGGTTCTTCAGCTATAAACCTTGACTGTTCTCTAACGTAAAAGTAGAATGGCTGTCTCATATGCTTAGATGCCATTTTTTATGCTTTGGGTACGTTACAATCACCATCTGTCTGTATTTCTCCTTTGTGATATTTCTCTTTGCATCAAACGTATTTTTAAATGTCTGCACTGCTAGTAACTTGGGATCTTAAAGCCACATATCTCCTTAAAAAAACAATGGTTATGATATCTAAATGTTTTCTAGTGCACTTAATAGTGCAGTTTACCTGCATTAAGATTGTATTTTTTATATTTGCAATTTAATTTTTAATCAGTTTAATATATCACTGCTGTAAAAATTTTTTAGATTTGTTTGTAAAATTGAATTTGCACCCTTGCCCTTCTTCAACTCCTTGTGTCTTCTGAAATGAATTGTATTTGTTGGTTTAGCTATTCACTAAAAATCAAGTTGCACTGGCTTTTAAACTACACAAAGGGTAAAAATCTTCCCTGGAGGTCAATATTCTGCCAGTTGCAAATATACCAACTGATTCAAATTCCCTAAATCAGGGAAAGTTGAATGCATCTTGAAAAAACAGCTGATTTGCTAGTACAGGTGAATCAAATTACTTGACTCCACAGACTTGCTGTTACAGGTGTAATCAAGGTAAAACCACATGTATCTGTAGAGCTACCTGCTGGTTTTATATTGTGACACTTTGATTTGAAGCTCTATGGAAAAAGAAACAGAATATCCACAAGTGATTTTTATTTAATCACGTTATTGACAAACGTAGCTGTCATAAAAAGAAAACATTTTAAAATATGTTTTATTCCTTGAAATAAAATTTGATATAAATTAGAATTATTCTATTATTGATAATTCCGTCTCTACTCCTTTGATTAATAAACTAAAATCCCATATATTAACTATTATATACTTTTATATATATATATTGTTTAAATTAATTATACAGATAGATAACAAATAGACTTCAGGAAAATATCTTTCAGAATCGTGATAGTTTCCCAACCTGGGAGAGACAATAGATTATAATTAGTGATGTCCCGAATGGTTCGCCGAACGGTTCGCCACGGACGGCGAACATATGCGCTGTTTGGTCTGCCCCTATTCGTCATCCCAGACCCTCCCACCTCCTGGACAGCTCACTAAGAATGCAGCTTCACAATGAATGTAAAATGGATGCTGTACAGGAGGTGGGAGGGTCTGGGAGGGAGGGTCTGCTGCTGATTGGCTGGAATGTGTCTGCTGACTGTGAGGTACAGGGTCAACGTTTACTCAATGATGACATAGGGGGCGGACTGAACAGCGCATATGTTCGCCGTCCGTGGCGAACCGTTCGGCGAACCGTTCGGGACATCACTAATTATAATTAATCTCTGATCATGATCATGCAATGTATCTAAGAGTAAAGACTAAGTTAATCATGTGATATTTCTCTTGAAGGTTAGTAAGCAGCGAGTTTAACTAGATACACAATAACAAAATATTCTTACTTAATAATGCATAAATGAATGATGTAAAAGAAAGTCATGAAAGCATTTGCTAAATTGTGATTCCAATATTTAGTTGATTTCATTGATTCTGATTATGCATTTTAATTGCTTGTGTTGTCATGTTTTGTTACGAGCTGTGTAATTGTAATCTATGAAAATTGAGATTCTTTCTTATAACAGTTCTATTTGTTGTCTGGAGGGGATATAAACATCATATATACATCTGCCATGTTTTTGCAAATTGCCATTGTATAGCATACATCCCAAACAACATAGTCAATTAAAATAACATGCAACTATGTTCCAAATTTATCAATGTCCATGAGGCTTTGAAGGTTTTCTTTGTAGTTATCACCTATATAATGTTTACCTGTACAGCTACACTGTCACATGAAATATTATAATAGTGAGATCATTCTATTCCAATTTTATGCTCTAACAATACAGGAAGCAGAGGGGTCTGCAAAACAAAATAAAAAAACACAACCTGCACAGGAAGCATATACAGTGTGTGTGTCCTACGAAAGCTGAAACTAATAGCAAATCTGTGAATGAGAATTCTTTTTTAATTCTATTTAAAAAAGAAAAAGGGATAAAGGGGAAAAATATCTGAATAGGTGGGGCAGAAAAAAAATGACTGCTAGAAATGTATGGTCTCCACAGTCAGGGAAGCATCTAATCAGAAGGAGGAATATAAACATAAGACAAACAGCATTCCCTTCATCTAAAGCCATACGTCTGGTCTGGTGCCTGATGCTTACACAGACCAAAGTGGAGGACAATTCCAAAACAGTGTGGTGATAAGTGCACTAGTAAGCATAAAGTGCTAAAATAAAGTGCAGCCAATAGAACAGGATTAAAAAACAAACAAGCACAAAAGGTGCTAAAAGTGCATAATATTAATATAAATACTAAGATAATAAAGGTAAAGCAGCACCTAAGAGTGTACAAGCTCACAAAACACCATACAAAGAATACAAATAAAAAGGTGCGCTGTACCTTTAAAAATTAAAAGTGCAAATAGTGCATTGAAATAGTGCAGAAAAGGAGTGTATACACAATATAAACACACTCAATATAACATATGTGCAAAATTGCAAGTGAATAGTGGAAAACTAATATCAAAATAATAACTTACAGAAAAAATATATATCTCCTTTGATGCTCCGAATCAAATAAGAACATATTTAAAGAAAGATACAAAAAGGAGAAACATAGTATAATATTGTTTTGAGAAGTAAGTATTAAGACCAACAATATTAAAATTGGAATATCACTCACAAAGGAAGAGCAGTAGAAGCCTGCTCTAATTTATCCAGCTCCACAACCCAGGATTGGGATCCAATCTAGCAGAAAAGTGTAAATAAAAAAGTTTCACTGGCACAATATACATGCAATACAACAGTATGGTGTAATGTGCAACACCTAAAGTTTAAATGCCATTAAATTGATGTTTAGAACCATGGAATATAATGTGTTCTCACAAGAAGCATGAACGAGAAACAATATATACAAATATAGTTTAATAATAATCACAGACAAAAGGACAGACACTCATAAAAAGATAGCACAAAGATAAGTGCTAATACTGCTTTGCCACCAAGGGGCCACCTATCTCCAGATAGTCTATGTCTTGATTTCTGGCTTGAACACAGGTTTTCTGAATAAACATTTTGGGTCCTGGCTTGGAGAAAGCACAAACTGAAAAGATCAAATCCTTAAAGGAACACTATAGGCTCAGGAATACAAATGTGTATTCCTAACCCTATGTGTTAAAACACTACTTAGGTTGCCAGTCACCTCTTGCTAGCCTTACATAAGATTAAAAAAAACTTTATTTCAGCACCGCACGGGGCTGCCCGTGCAGCGTTTGGCTCTGCCCACTGCTCCGACTCCTTGGCTAAGATCATCAGAGTTGACAATTATATAAGTAAATACATACAAATATAAATAACTCTCCAATAATACATACATTTTATCAAGTTACAACAATCTGACTTCTAATGTAATAATTTTATCACTACAGCAATAAATGTATTTGTGTTTTATAAAATAATATGAACATGATAGTTTGAGGATTGTATCTCTTATGTTACAGAATATGCTGGATTAGAATTATTTTTCTATTTAAAACAAAAAGAAAACTAACCATTTTAATATTTTACAATAGGAATATGAAATATCTTTTTCTTAAAGTTTTCATTTAATTCATCTTCTAAATGGGTGATTTATTTACCATAATCTCTGACCTATTTGTCATGTTGCATTCTTTAAAAACAGAAAAATTAATGAATGAGTGAATGTGAGCAGTGGGACTATAAAAGAAAAGAAATCAGCAAAATCACTTGTTTATTTAATTAACCTGTCTGATTGTCTTTCTATCTGTCTGTCTGTCTGTAAGATTAAATATAATGATTTAGGCAAAACACAAACATAATTAATATCCAGTTAAAAAAAATAAAAAAATAAAAAAAATCTTGTAGCCAGAGCACGGAACAATGTGTCTTGTTAAAAGAAGACATTTTAAGATTTTGTTTAAATAAATGATTCAGAAAAGTCACATTAACATTTTAACATGTCAATCTAACTTTCTCTTGTAGTCCTCAAAACTTTGTCACAAAATATGCATGAATAATCTGTATCATCAACCTGTCTATGCATCGGTCATGTCAAGGTAACCTACTTGCAACGATGAAAACCCAAACTATAATGATTAAGCTTGGAATAGGCTACTTTCAGTAATGGTATGTGCATGATTTTTGGAAAGCACTCTCTATATAACCTCTATGTACTTTCTACCATGATTCAAAGTAATGATACAATTGAACATCATCATTCAATCTACATTACTTTGCTATACCGCTTCCATTTCAAATTTTACAAAAAATTTACAAATTTTACATAAAACCTTAAAAAACATAGATTACTTGTATTATAAAATGTATTGTCTATGCTGTGGCACAATTCATTATGTGGTTGTATTTTTAATTAATAGGTCACATTAATGGGTAATCTTAAGCAGGATGATTACTTTTCCAGTGATAGTGTTATGCAAATATTTTATAGTTTTTTTGGGGCTGGGAATTGTTTGAGCAGGTTTTCCTTTTTATAAGATACTATAGCTTTTATACTGTATTTAGATTAGCCCTTGTAAAGTTTTTTAATTAATATATATATAATAAGTAACCTGTGGAGCAAAAGATGCCCGAACAGTTGAAAGAATATTAATATATATATATATATATATATATATATATATTATGTAAAAAAGTAAACTTTGACAAACAGCTGGTATAGATTGATAATATCATTAAAACAAATAGCGCAGTAAGTGCGATGAATAACACCAATAAGGATCCAAAACTGCATGTGATTATGGTATGGTATAATGAAATTGAATGCATATGTACAATGTTGTGAACAATACCCATGTATTTTATTTTCCCTGTCACCCTTTTTCCTTTCTGTAACCCTTTTTATATAGGCAAAACCAATAAATTGCTTTGAAAATTGAGTCAAGATGCTCTAACACCTGGGTATAGCATTTGTATGCTACACCATTTGTGGTGTGTCCAACAAAATTTCTCTCCACCCTTTGCAGAAAAAGAATTATAAAATCCTTCACAAATAGAAAACAATGCTCATGATGAAAAATAAAAGCAGAAACTTTTAATTAAGTTGTCAGAAATGTCATATGATGAAAAGAAGCAAATTAATCCTAAATACATGCCAATGACGTAAGGATTGGTGCTCAAAATTTGGGCATTCGTTTGTGAAAAAGTCCTATATATAAATGTTGGCAGTCTTTAATATTCAAAATATCCTGTGAACTAGCAATGTTAAAGGAACACTCCATGTACCATAACAATTAAAGCACACTACAGGGTTATAGTAGCACCCCTGGCACCCCTCCCCAATGGAAGTAGTCAAAGTTACCTGGGGGCCAATGCTCCCTCACAATGCCTGCACTGACTACAAAATTACAGCACCGACACTGTGTTATGTTGATTCATGAAGCGGAACTGGATGGTGCATTTTAACCAATCTGCATCTCCTGGAAGGGCAGACCACATGCTCCACACACCTGACCATTAGAGACCATGCCACCCCACCCCATCCCAAAAGCAAAAAATTTAAGGGATTAATGATCTAACTATTTAGAAATAAGAGCAAAATATTTAAATACTGACACGTACTGACATTTCCAACATATGTCTAAGGAAACAGACATCCTTTAATATGAAACAATAAAACAATTATCCGAATATCAATTTGCTTAAAATATTATTATATAATAGTAACGATATATATGTATATTGAACTTACAAAAAAAAACGACATACATAAACTGAGGAAAAAAACATGTAAACCCCCTCTTCCTGCCTATAGGGGGGTTGCCACCGTGAGAGACAAATCTCTCTAATAGCCCAACTATTATCAAAGCACCCTCCCATGTTATATTGTACAATCATGAACCATAAAAGTGCTCATGCGTTAAACTTATTTAAATATGATACAAGAGCTCTCTATGATTTCTATTATTGTACATGTGTTGCCAATTTATTCCTTTTTCCAGCTTTATTAGGTATATTAATTGACATTCGATTCACAGCCAATGCAGGGTATTGCTGTCTCCCAACATTTGGCTATCATAGCGTTCGCTGCCATATGTGTAAAACAAAATCCAGATTGTATTTCATAATTTTATTCAATCCTATATGCAAAAGAAAGACTTAAGGACAAAAAGTGATGTTGACTTCGCAGTATTGAAATATCTTTCTTGCAATCTTTTTCCAAAATAATAACCCCAATCCGCATCTCCAACACAAATTCAAGCAGTTCGGATAGATTTAAGATAGTAACACGGGTACTTTATACTATCTATTCATGAACTTGTGTGTTTCTGTTATGTTCAGACAGTTTATTTATTAACATGGTTTATTGAGGATAGCCAGTCATCTCTCTTTATTACAACATGTTGATCATGTTCCCATTTTCTTAAACCTTTAATGGGAACTAGATCATCCAGACATTCAATTACAATTCTACAACGGGTAACCATTTTCCTCTAATATTTTTTCTCTTTTAGTATTCCCAAGCTATCTATTATTACTGATTTTCCCATACATATATGTTTAGTGAGATAACCCTTTACTCTTAGATAATTAAAAATCTCTTTATCGAGGAGACTAAACTCTTCTTGTGGTTGGACAAAGGGCATTAACTTCCTATGAAAAACAAAATTTTCTAATTTACCAATACCCATGTTTTTGCCAAAACTCCAAATCAAAGTTGGAACATATATTATAATTGTACAATAAATATGTATTGTACTTATTTACAACACAGTTTCCTTGTCTGTAACTTAATTATTTGGTCATTTATTTTTTAAAAGTTTTTCTGTCCAACCAAAATGTTTGTTTTTGTTTTCATTTAATAATGTTCCATCTATAAAACCTGAAATGGAGAATACATTTAAACATTACTTCCCAGGACTCCCAAAATACTTTCTGGATTCTAGAGGTTCTTTTTTTCAAACCGTTTGGTAGTGAAGGGGTAAAGCAATATCAAGGATCTATATTTCATTTGACTGTGATGCATTTCTGGAAAGTGATGTAAATTAAAAGTGAAACTGCAATCTAGGAAACCTTTTTACGTCCTTTGAAACATAAGTACTATGGAGTATATATTTTACAGTGTTGGACTATCTTCCAAATCTAAATTATACAAACTAAATTGAGAAGTAAATTGGCCATAGTTGATAGCAAATTTTCATATCTAATTATGGAAATTAATGATAATCATCTGTAACGGGACTCATGATTTTGTTTCTAATGTTAATTTAATTGATTCTGGTATTTAAGCAACTGAGTTACAGACATCTAAGATTTTTTTTCACACTATTTTAATGAAATTTACCTACTTCTCTTCAAGGATTGTTCCTAAAAGCAATATTATATTATATTATATTATATTATAATATATATATAGTATATGTATTTTATATATATTTTATTACTTTATAATATATTATATAAAACATTTTACTATTCAGTGGCTATGTCTGTGTTCTGGAATAGTATTTTAAAGAATACATAAAAGGGACACAGTATATCAAACACATATTGTCAACTTTTGAATGACTACAAATTCGACATACTTTTCAGTAAAAACAATTGTAAACCTAAATGTCACACTTCAGTTATAAAGATGAACTGTAGCAAAACTGCAGATATGACTAAAGACAAATATGCACGCAACTGTTGATGCATGAACAATGCATTGTGGTATGGAGAGGTAGATAGATATTTAATGACCCACTCAAATCTATTTCCAGATATTACTTTGTAGGAGACATTTAAGAAGTATATATTTTAATCTAAATATTTGTCTCAGATTTTATGATGAAGCACAATATATTGAAATGTTGGTTTTTATACCAACATATTTTGCATGTTATATTAGTCATATTAGTGGAAAAATATATATTACGGTACGGTATTGTGTTTCTTTTAAATACCCAGCACTGCTGTCCAAGTGATTGGGCAACAGGACGTTTCTCTTTAATCCGTTTATTAATATTGTTTTAATGTATAGGGCTACATACAGCTCAAAACTGAGGGTCATTAATATCAATTAACTATGCAAAACAATAGAACCACCTCAGCTTTTAGGACAGTATTTATATACTACTAGTTGCAAAAAAAATACTCAAGTCAAGTGGTCCTCAACCCATTGAAGTATATCAGTATTTTCTGTTTTCTCAGTATCCTCACTGGAGTAGAACTAGGATTTACATAATTACTGATCTGTTGGTATGCCTTAAAACTCAGATGGCAACCAATGCTCTAGCCAATGAGAAGCTTTGTTCTAAGCTCATGACATATTCCATACTCACCAGCAAGTCTTGGGGGGTTTCACAGACT
>OW240914.1:342509880-342542820 GCA_933207985.1 Pelobates cultripes | reverse complement strand
TTAAAAAAATGATTATTTTTAGAAATTATCCAACTCACCTATATTCACAACTTGGCTATTATGACTACAAAAAGTCAGAGTTTAATGAAAAACCTTGCAAATGTGTTTTGCTTATCCCTCAAACCCACACCCAGCTGAAATTTATGAAATGCTTAATTTAGCCCTCAACCACACTTTCAATCATCACAAACTATGAGGGTATTTAGTGAATAAGCTTATAGTACTCATAAATCATTACTTGATCTGGGGGAAGTCTTATAGGTGCATTGTTTTTTGCAAAGTCTCTTAATGCTCTTTTTTTCCAATTCTGTATTTTTTGCATTGACCATAGATAAATGCATAACAATACAAATAAAGGAGGCAGAGTTAAATGCAAAACAATGTTCCAGATACATGTAGTAAAATCAACACAACATGCAATAATTACACATAGTTTACTACATTCTTGGCTGGAGATAACATGGATTGTCGGTGTTAAGCACCTCCCGTGTCTTTAAGCCAAACCGCCGTTTAGTAAACCTTCCCCGGCTGCAGTACAGTCTCTGTTCGCTTACTCTGTAACCCACGAACCAAATGCAGGGGAAGCGGCAATCTCCCGATCGAAATCCACGAACGGCTCCAAACTCCCGAACGGCAATATACGAACTGCTAGGAACCGTCGAACAATAATATCCCCAAAGCGGCTTTCGTTCCATCCAGCAGTCTCTAAACGTGAAGAAGAAATCCCCCCAATAACGAGACAGAAGCTCCGCATTGAGGGTCAAATAAGATCTGGTTTTACTGTGGGCTACCTGCCCGTATTTATGCAGGTCTCCCACCTGGTGGACACTCCCCTAGGGGACCAAATGGAAGACTTAAAGTACAGACAGATAGAAGGACATTTCTGACACACAGTCACATATCTTACCCACAGGGCATTCTGATTCCCTCCCCTCTGTCCTGGAGTTAATTACCAAGTAACTCAATTAACTCCAGGACAAGGACAGTCGCCATTTTAAACATAAAATAATAAAAGACATAAAAATGCATAACTACATGAAAACTGAACATTTCCCATTCGTATTACATGTCCCCAGATAGCCTGGATCTGAGTGCATATTATTGGCGAATAGCGCTCAGATCCCACACACATAGTTCAATCGCCATGGAGTCAAAGTTCTTACAGTCTTTCGGTATACGAATGACTCCATGGGAGGGCTATCTGGGTTAAGTCTTTCGTATGCTCTCAATCTCCCGAACGCCGGTGTTCGCATGCTTTCGTGGAGGCAGCCAGGCGTTCCCTTGTTTCAGCGGTGTTCGACAGAAAAAGTGTCCGTTTTCCGTTCCATAGAAATAGAGCCAAACACCGCTGAGCGTTCGCATGATTTAAAATGGCCGCTGCCTCGTGGTCGACATACGAACGACGACCACCCTGAGTTCGGTTTAATTGAGAAGTGTCTGCGGTTAACCACAACGTTATAATGGTGATCACTTCGTTAACCTGCAGCACACTCCTCACTTGGGTGGCCGTTCGTTCGGCGATTTGTTCGGGAAAAAGAGTCATTCGAATGGCTGGGCTATAGAAACCAGCCATTCATACGAACGGGGACAAACAGACGAACGGGCAAAAATCCAGCAGACAGATGGTTCTGTCACACGGCTCCCTCCTTGTGGGACACTCCGGCAGACCCGGCTTGACCCTGTGGCGGGTCAACTTGGGGATGACCGGACTACGAGGTGATGGAAACGTCTGTTTGTCGTGACAACCCATCTGCATTTCCGTTTAGCTTACCGGGTCTGTAGCTGATGGTAAAATTGTAGGGCTGCAAGGCCAAGCTCCATCTCAGCAGTCTCCCATTGTCTCCTGAGACCCGGTTAAGCCAAACGAGTGGGTTGTGATCAGTCACAAGGGAAAACTCTTGCCCATACAAGTAGGGACTTAACTTTTTCAATGCCCAGACCAAAGCCAAACACTCCTTCTCCACTGCCGCATAACTCACTTCTCTGGGTAACAACTTTCTGCTGAGATATGCGACAGGGTGCTCTCCTCCATCTTCCCCGACTTGGCTCAGCACAGCCCCCAGTCCATACATGGAAGCATCTGTATGGACGAGAAAGCGTTTGTTAGGGACTGGGGCAGCCAAGACAGGGGCATTCACAAGAGCCTGCTTCAGTGCCTGGAACGCAGCTTCACAAGCCGGAGACCACAGGACCTGCTTAGGCAAGTTTTTCTTTGTCAGGTCTGTCAGGGGCTTAGCGATAGCGCTGTAGTCAGGGACAAAACGTCTGTAGTACCCTGCCGTCCCCAAGAAGGCCAATACCTGGGTCTTAGTAGTAGGTGTGGGCCAGTTAGCCACTGCCTCTACCTTGGCTGGCTCCGGTCTCTGGCTCCCACACCCCACTCTGTGACCCAGGTACTGTACTTCAGCCATACCTAGATGACACTTTTCTGGCTTCAATGTCAGGCCAGCGGCCCTAATCTTATCCAGCACTACCCCTACATGTACCAGGTGTTCCTCCCAGGACCCACTGTAGATCGCAATGTCGTCCAAGTATGCACAGGCAAATTCTTGGAAGCCATCCAGGAGTCTATCCACCATCCGTTGGAAAGTAGCCGGTGCATTTTTCATCCCAAAAGGCATGACCTTAAATTGGTACAGGCCAAATGGGGTGACAAATGCCGACTTGGGGATAGCATCCTCGGCCAGGGGGATCTGCCAGTAGCCCTTACACAGGTCTATGGTGGTCAGATATCGCCCCCTGGCAATACGATCTAGTAATTCGTCTACCCGGGGCATTGGGTAGGCGTCAGTGGTGGTCCGCTCGTTGAGTCGCCTGTAGTCCACACAGAACCGGGTGGTCCCATCTTTCTTTGGCACCAGGACTACAGGCGAGGCCCAAGGGCTGTCGGAGTGCTCGATAACCCCAAGTTGGGTCATCTCCTGTATCTCCTTCCGCATTCCTTCACGGACTGCTTCAGGGATACGGTAGGGGGGCTGTCGTAACGGGGTCTGTCCAGGGGTCTCTACCTTATGCACAGCTAGGGTGGTATAACCTGGTTCCTGGGAGAACGTCGCCTGCTTCTCCCATAACAACTGCTGCGCCTGTACCCTTTCTGTGGGGTTCAACCGGTCCCCTAGCTGTACAAGGGTAGTAAGGTCAGTCTGGGAATCCCTTTCTAATAGATCTGGAAGGGGTAAGTTCTCAGAATCATCTGCAGCTGGGGCACATACTGCTGCAATATTCTCAGGTCTCTCCTGGTACTCTTTCAGCATGTTCACATGAAAGGACCGCTGGATCCTTTCATCTGCGCAGCTGGCTATCAAGTAAGTAGTGTCGCAGATCTGCGCCACTACCTTGTACGGGCCCTGCCAAGATGCCTGCATCTTGTTGGCCTTCACAGGTTTAAGCACCAATACCTTTTGCCCAACCTGGAAGACCCGCTGTCGGGCACCCTGATCGTACCATCTCTTCTGTCTCCCCTGGGCCGCCTGGAGATTCTCCCTTACCATCAGGGACAGTTTCTCCATGCGGTCCCGGAGTTCCAGAACATATGGCACTATGGGGGTCCCCTCCTGCTCCGTCTCCCCCTCCCAGTGGCCCCGGATGAGATCTAGGGGTCCGCGGACCCGTCTCCCATACAGCAACTCAAAGGGGGAGAACCCAGTAGATTCCTGGGGCACCTCTCTATAAGAAAATAATAAATGAGGCAGGAATCTCTCCCAGTCTCTGCAAGTGTCTGTAAAGGTCCTCAGCATCTGTTTGAGGGTACCGTTAAAGCGCTCGCAGAGACCGTTAGTCTGTGGGTGGTAGGGTGAGCTAAGTAACGGCTTAATGCCGCACACCTTCCACAGTTGCTGGGTGAGCACAGCGGTGAATTGGGTTCCCTGGTCGGAGAGGATCTCCTTAGGGAACCCGACCCTAGTAAAAATTCTAACCAGGGCATCAGCAACCGTCTCTGCCTCTATGTTAGACAGCGCTACTGCCTCTGGATAGCGGGTGGCATAGTCTATCACGGTAAGAACATACTTTTTACCGGATGGACTAGCCCTGGCCAGTGGACCCACAATGTCAATGGCTATGCGGGCAAAGGGCTCCCCTATAATAGGCATCGATAGTAGCCTAGCCTTAGGGTGGTCCCCCCGCTTTCCTACCCGTTGACATGTGTCACACGTGCTGCAGTACATCCGCACAGCCTGGTTAAAGTTTGGCCAAAAGAAGTTCTGTGAAATCCTATAGGCTGTGCGGCGGGACCCTAGATGTCCAGCTAAAGGAACATCATGCCCTATCCGCAGAATCTCCTGCCGGTACTTTGCAGGTACCACTAACTGGCGATTCGGCGGAGTGGCAACACTCTTCTGGGAAGGTTTAGGGATCCTATACAACCTGTCCCCCACCCACTCATACCGTTCCCCATCTATTCCTTCCTCCCCAGCATCTGCCCTGTCCTTGTATCTTTGGAGGGTCGGATCTGCCCGGGTTTCCCTCCCAAACTCCTCTGGGGAATCCCAGCTTAAGGGAACCTGATCTGGGGTACCAGTCGGGGAAGGAGATCTTACCTGGGTCTCGTCAGCAAGTGGGCTGGTTCCGGCAGCACGGGTCTGGGCACGGGTGGTCACTGGGTTCACATCTGCAGGGCCCATCGGAGCATAGGCTGAAACCAAAGGGGCCAAATCGTTTCCCAAAAGAACATCTGCGGGCAAGTCCTTCATCACCCCCACATCCACATGCCTAGCGCCCACTCCCCAATCCAAATGTACTCGGGCAACAGGTAAGCGAAACACGGCACCCCCTGCTACCCTTACTGCCACAGTGTCCCCAGTGTGCTGATGCTCTGAGACCAAGTTCTTTTGGAGCAGTGTCATCGTGGCTCCTGTGTCTCTCAGCCCATTCACCACTCTGCCATTCAGCTTCACAGTTTGCCGATGTTGCTGGCGATTATCCTGGTGAGCTGCTTGCACTGGGTCTGCCTCGTGTAGAATGCCCCAAAATTCCTCCTGCTCTAGGCAGTGAGCAGCAGGCTGAGGTGGACGCTGGTTTCCATTAACTGGTCTCCTCCAGGACTGAGCCTGGTTGGCACTGTTCAGTGGGCACTCAGGACGCTTGTGCCCCAACTGCTTGCACCCATAGCACCGGATGGGTTGTGAGTACTCCCGGGCATTAAATCGGGCTGGTTGTATATAATTGTTAGCTGGTGGTGCGGCTGGGGTACGGTGTACTGGGGGTTGGTAGACTGCAGGAGCGGGTGTTACTGCTGGTCGATACTCCAGTCTGGCAGGGGCTTTAGCAGCTGTACCATCCAACTTGCGGGCATCCGTGTATTCGTCTGCCAGACGGGCAGCCTCGGGTAGGGTAGAGGGTTTTCTGTCTCTGACCCATTCCCGGACCCCAGCAGGTAGTCTATCAAAACAGTGCTCCAGCAGGAACACTTGTAACACCTCCTCCCCAGTTACCGCTTGGCATCCAGCCATCCAGTGGGCTGCGGTACGATGGACTCTGCAGGCCCATTCCACATAAGAGTCCCCAACCAGCTTGTTGGTTTCTCTAAACCTCCGCCTGTACGCCTCTGGGGTCACTGCATACCTGGCTAGGAGTGCATCCTTCACAGCCCGGTAGCTGGTGATCTCCTCCTCTGGGATGGCTCGAAAAGCTTCACTAGCCCGGCCAGATAATTTCCCAGAGAGGATGGTGACCCATTCATCTGCAGGTACCTGATGTAGCGCACACTGCCTCTCAAAGTCTGCCAAAAATCCATCAATCTCTCCCTCTGTTTCCACAAAATTTTTAAAGGCAGCAAAAGGTACCTTCTTTCTGGCAACCACATTATTGTCATACGGTACCTCTGCTGCTGCAGCTCCTCTTTCCCGGGCTGCCTGTTGTGCTGCAACTGCTGCCTGCACACGAACCACGATGTCAGCTGGGGGTTGGGGCCAAAATGTGCCAGCCTTATTTGTACTGCCCGGTTGAATTGTATTTCCTCGGGTGTTAAATCCAAGGTACTGGGCACGTTGACTCTTTCCATTCCCGTTGCTGCATCCATCTCCATTAGCAAAGCAATAATCTCCCGTTTCTTTAAATTGCTTGCTGACCTTCCTCGGCGTTCCAATATGTCCTTAAGTGTAGCACGCCTTAATTCCTCGTACTGCATGTCTCGTAGCTGACCTCCAATGCTGTAGGATTCATCCCACCGCTGCCACCAATTGTTAAGACACCTCCCGTGTCTTTAAGCCAAACCGCCGTTTAGTAAACCTTCCCCGGCTGCAGTACAGTCTCTGTTCGCTTACTCTGTAACCCACGAACCAAATGCAGGGGAAGCGGCAATCTCCCGATCGAAATCCACGAACGGCTCCAAACTCCCGAACGGCAATATACGAACTGCTAGGAACCGTCGAACAATAATATCCCCAAAGCGGCTTTCGTTCCATCCAGCAGTCTCTAAACGTGAAGAAGAAATCCCCCCAATAACGAGACAGAAGCTCCGCATTGAGGGTCAAATAAGATCTGGGTTTACTGTGGGCTACCTGCCCGTATTTATGCAGGTCTCCCACCTGGTGGACACTCCCCTAGGGGACCAAATGGAAGACTTAAAGTACAGACAGATAGAAGGACATTTCTGACACACAGTCACATATCTTACCCACAGTGCATTCTGATTCCCTCCCCTCTGTCCTGGAGTTAATTACCAAGTAACTCAATTAACTCCAGGACAAGGACAGTCGCCATTTTAAACATAAAATAATAAAAGACATAAAAATGCATAACTACATGAAAACTGAACATTTCCCATTCGTATTACATGTCCCCAGATAGCCTGGATCTGAGTGCATATTATTGGCGAATAGCGCTCAGATCCCACACACATAGTTCAATCGCCATGGAGTCAAAGTTCTTACAGTCCTTCGGTATACGAATGACTCCATGGGTGGGCTATCTGGGTTAAGTCTTTTGTATGCTCTCAATCTCCCGAACGGCCGGTGTTCGCATGCTTTCGTGGAGGCAGCCAGGCGTTCCCTTGTTTCAGCGGTGTTCGACAGAAAAAGTGTCCGTTTTCCGTTCCATAGAAATAGAGCCAAACACCGCTGAGCGTTCGCATGATTTAAAATGGCCGCTGCCTCGTGGTCGACATACGAACGACGACCACCCTGAGTTCGGTTTAATTGAGAAGTGTCTGCGGTTAACCACAACGTTATAATGGTGATCACTTCGTTAACCTGCAGCACACTCCTCACTTGGGTGGCCGTTCGTTCGGCAGATTTGTTCGGGAAAAAAGAGTCATTCGAATGGCTGGGCTATAGAAACCAGCCATTCATACGAACGGGGACAAACAGACGAACGGGCAAAAATCCAGCAGACAGATGGTTCTGTCACAGTCGGGTTATCATCTGCCCCCACAGGTTGATCCTGAATACTATTTGCCAAAGCTTTTTAATTTATAATGTAAAATGAAAAGATAAGAGTACAGTAGTAATGGATAAGTAAAGTAGCTGTTTGGGCTGACAGCGATTAGTTGGATAAGGTCTAAGCTTAGCCCTGAACACTGTCTAAAGAGCCGAGCCCATGTATGAACTAGACACTTCTCTTTGCTTTCATTGTCTGTCTATAATGCAAGATAGTATAGGAAAGTAAGAAAGTAGAAAAGTGTTGGGTAGCTTTGGGGGTTTCGGGAGTCACTGAATACTCTTTTCAAACATAAGTCTCTCTTTGCCCTTTCTTCTTAGTTTATTTGCTCTTCACAATCCTTGTTTTAATTTGTATTTATTTATTTATTTATTTTGCATTTACTTTATTTTTTATTTCTTTATTTTTTATTTTTTTTGTGTCTAGTTTTGTGTTATTTTCTATGTTTATAATCTATTTCAGTTTTTTTAGTATTGATTAGTTACTATCCTTCCCTCCACCGTTAGATGCTCCACCAGTCTCCACTCCTTCAAAAAATCATTAAAAACCCACTTCTTCATAAAAGCGTATCAATTAAACTGGTAATATCTCCCGACTGATTCCTCACTTGCAACTGTCATTAGTCTAATACTATCCTTACCTTTTGTGTCACTGTACCCCACTCCCTCTAGCATGTAAGCTCATTGAGCAGGGCCCTCAAACCCTCTGTTCCTGTGTGTCCAACTTGTCCGGTTACAACTACATGTTTGTTCGTCCACCCACTGTAAAGCGCTGCGGAATTTGCTGGCGCTACATAAATAACATAATAATAATGAATTAATTTAATTAATAGTCATTTATTTTTGTGTTAAAAGTAAGCCATTTGAACTGAATAAATTATATAGTTATAGTTTGCATGTATAGAGATATTTTAATCTGTCTGTTAATGTATGCAATGATGCAAATTTATTTCAGTTCCTAGGGGAACTCTATAAAGTGAATATGTCATGCCATGTTCACTTTAATATAAATAATTTATTCAATTAAAATGATTAAGATAGTAATTCACCTTCTATCCAAGTTCAGCACTGCCATGCTATCTCCTTCTTCATGGGTAATACCATATCGTAACACCCACCTCCATTCTGTCCTTGTCCAAATGTATGCTTTAATTTGCTCTGCATTAGTACTGCTTGAGTGTAATTGAATACAATGCCCCAAGAATGGCAAACTTCCTCCATGACGGCAACATGTTGACATCTACACGGAATGTTGTCAGTCACTCTGTTCTTATACTCTCTTGCCAGTGAGATCAGTGTTAGCTAGGGATTAACCATACCAACCACAGTGCATGTGCAAATATAAAGGACTAGGTTCTCTGCTTACTAAATAGCAATTTTCCTATAGATTTAAATGTAGACATTGCTATTGAGTAAGCAGTGTACCTTAATCTGCTACGAGAATCCAGTCCAATATTTTTACTTTTATGTCAATATTTTATGTGTAGAGATGTCGCGAACTGTCCGCAGAACTGTTCGCGAACTGTCCGCCGGCGAACAATAGCGTGTTCGCGTTGGGCGAACATATCCGATTTCCGGTCCGCCCCCTATACGTCATCATTGAGTAAACTTTGACCCGGAACCTCACAGCCAGCAGACACATTCCACCCAATCAGCAGCAGACCCTCCCTCCCAGGAAGTGTCTGCTGACTGTGAGGTTCCGGGTCAAAGTTTACTCAATGATGACGTATAGGGGGCGGACCGGAAATCAGATATGTTCGCCCAACGCGAACATGCTATTGTTCGCCAGTGGACAGTTCGCGAACAGTTCGGCGGACAGTTCGCAACATCTCTATTTATGTGTTTGAAGTATTTTAAGATAAAGGACACGATATGATCTCTAAAGATGTTTTTTATCTTATCTCAATATTTCTCATAAATGAATGAATATATAAAAAATGTAATTGTGTAAATGTTTACTGACAATCACTGGTGAGCATAGAATTTTTAGATGTTAGATCATGTAACGGACCGTTTTGCACAAAAGGGGAAAAAAACGCTTAGACGATAATCCCCTTTTCAGAGTCAGGCACAGCTACTGTATAATCACCAAAACTCACGAACCGCCAATAAGTGAATGCTCCAAACTCCCGAACGGCATACAAGGGAATAAGGTAGCACTTCAAATAAACGAACAGGAACCATACGAATAGCTGCTAGCAGGCGAACAGGAAAAGCTCCCAAGCGGCTTACACTCCTGGCAATCAGTCCTTAGCAGCATACAGTAAATCCCCCCAAAGACGAGACAAGGCTCCGTGTTGAGGGTCAAGCAGTGGTCTGTTTAATGAGGGCTACCTGCCCAGCTTTTATGCAGGTCTCCCACCTGGTGGACACTCCCCTAGGGGACCAAATGGGAGACTGTGACAAGGGACAGACAAGTATACAAAAAGGACACACAGTCACAGTATATTCCCACAATGCATCCTGGCTTCCTCCCCTCTGCCCTGGGAGATAATTGGGAAGTAACTCAATTATCTCCCAAGACAAAGGCAAAACTCCATTACACACGTGGGAACACAAAACAGCATTATACTTTAAAATACATAGAGTAACATTTACTACATTAAACACAGGCATGTAACACATCCCCAGATAGCTCAGGTCTGAGTGCACATTATTAGGTGAATGGCACTCAGACTACACGAATACAGTTCAATCGCCATGGAGCCAAAGTCTTTACAGTCAGTTTCATACGAATGGGCTCCATGGGATTCCTATCTGGGGTATAAGACATTCACACAAAAATACCGAACACCGGGTCATTCGTGTGCTTTCCCCGAACAAGAAGGGAGGTCGGCGGCTTCAGCGGTGTTCGCGCAAAACTGTGTCCGATTTTAGTTCCATGAAAATAGAGGCGAACACCGCTGTTCATTCGTATGGTTTAAAATGGCCGCGACCTCGTGTTCGGGATACGAACGGCGGCCACCCAGCGTTCATCAATTAAGCTGCGGTTAACCGCAGCTTCAGGGAGGTTAATTGCCGGCACACTCCAGCTCCCAGGTGGTCCAGTCATTCGTACGGTTGTTCGGTAGATTGAAACTACCAAACAACCGGCAGAAAAGCATGAATATGGCTTTTCTGCATGGAAAAATAAAGTCTTTTAAAAGGGGGCCATAGTCCAAAGGCAGCAGGCGAGCAACCAGGCTTCTCCAATGCAATGTGGCGAGATTGGTCTCGTCACAGATCATTTTGCAGATTCCAATAGAGCACCATAGTTTAGTGTAACTGTACTACTGTTACATAGCTACATAGTTACCAAGGCTAAAAAGAAACACGTGTCCATCAAGTTCAGCCTTCCTCACATCTGTTTTTTGCTATTGACCCAAAAGAAGGCAAAAAAAAACCCACCTTGAAGCACTTCTAATTTTGTGACAAGCTAGGAAAAAAAATCCTTCTTGACCGCAGAATGGCAGCCAGATTTATCCTTGGATCAAGAAGCTATTACCCTACAATTGAAAAATGATATCCATGAATATTATGTTTTTGCAAGTATGCATCTAGTTGCTGTTTAAACAGATTCTAATAGAACTACTTCTTCAGGAAGAGAATTCCACATCCTTATAGTTCTTACAGTAAAAAAAAACCCTTTTCCTCAGATGAAATCTCCTTTCTTCCAGTCTAAAGACATGACCTTGTGTCCTATGTATAGTCCTGTTTACTGAATAGATTTCCAGACAATGGTTTGTATTGACCCCGGATATATTTGTATAATGTTATCATATCCCCTCTGTGGTGATGTTTTTTACAAACTAAAGAGGTTTAAATTTGTTAATGGCTATTATGCCCACATGTAATTTTCCTCTTTACCTTTTGCTTATGTTGCTCATCACATCTAGAATTGTTAACATTTTTTTTTTAACAAATCAGTACTTGTATTACAGAAGGCGTTCAGAGCATATTACAACCAGAAGATGTACATAGCTGTGTTTTACATTCATCACACTATTCTATTCCAATTGCCACATTTTTATTTTACTTTTTTTCACTGATTTTACCGTTCGGACAGTACAAGCATTCTTGGATATGCTAGTTTACTCCTTAATAAGCAGTTAAACTTTTAGAGAAAAAATATCCACTTGTTTCTCTATGGAGTCTTCACAGAAGCTTGAAAATGGGAAACAAAATAACATTATACTTTTTTTGCTTAGCAGTGCTTAGTAAATCTCCACTGAGACCAGCAGAGGATGGCAGTGATACTGTTCAGCTTGTTATTAGCAGGATTTATTCACTTTCTCTGCACTGGCGTAATATTTTGTTCTGGGGATGATAGAACATGACCTCAAACAATGCATATAATGCAGTCATGCTAAAACTTTAATATTTTTTTCAGAATATCAGAATGGATGCTTCTGACTGGCATTTGCCAATTTAAGAAAAATAAATATATGCACACAAGAATATCTAAAACAAGAAAAAACTAAAATAGTGTAATAAGGTCAGATGGGTACTTAAAGGCTATTCAATGTTGCACTCAAAGGAAAATGAATGATAAAAGGCCTTAAGCTTCTTCTTCTTACTCCAAATCCAAAGCATGCATAGGGAGAGAGAAGAATGAACACATAGAGTAGATCTTCTTATATCCAAAAATTAACAGTTTATTGAATTTACTGCGGCAGTTACAGGCCCATATCTTTAATTAATATTGACCTAAAACTATTAACCAAAATCATGGCCAATAGACTACAACCACTACTCCCAGGGTTCATACAACTGGACCAATCAGGATTCGTCCCGGGAAGGGAAGCGAAAAGCAATACCACCAAAATTATTAATCTAATGATTTTGGGCACAAAAAAACAAGGAACAAAGTATTCTACTAGTCATTGATGCTGAAAAAGTGAAATATCCAATTTCCAGGAAAACTTGACAAAATGTGAAATACTCCAGCTCTACACATCACCAGACATGGACAAGCTCCTACGCCAACAGTTTCACTTCTTATGGGCCGGAACTCCACTATTAAATATATAGATATTAAATATCTAGGGATACACCTCCCACACAAGCTAGATCAATTGTACAAATTAAACTTCCTCCCTCTCTTGGCAGCTATTACAAAAGATATCAAACAATGGCATAAACAATGCTTTGGCTGGTTCTGTAGAATTAACATTTAAAAAAATTAATATATTACCACACATACTATACCCGCTCCAAACAATCCATATAGAGCTCATGAAAACATTATTTGACTTCCTCAGGACAATGATAACATCTTTGATCTGGTCGAATGCACATCACCGGATAGCAAACTCTACCCTCAAAAAAGAGACCTAGGGGGGTAGGCCTACCAGATATAGATGCATATCACAAAGCCATTCATCTGGCTAGAATATACGAATGGACCAGAGATCACCCAACTCAACAGTGGGTAATTTTCTTTTTTACAAATTCTTTTTTACAAATTCCAAACAAGACTACCTCCGGCACAAATCAAGTTCAAGGTTTTTAAAACACAATGAACACCCAAACGATTGCAGCTACACTTAGATTGTGGTCACAGCTAACATGAACCAAAGACTTTTCATCAAACCCTTCTCCACTATACCCACTTACACACAACCCCCTCTTCCAAGAGGGAACTTCAGGGAACACGTACAGACAATACTATGACAAAACATACCTAAAACTCCAAGACATGACTGGGGATCATAAATTGATACCGCTAGGCAATGTATTCCCCACGAAACTCCCATAGGCATGCAACAACTACAATATAAGCAACTCAAATCAAAAAAGTGCACAATATGGAGTTTAACAGTGAAGCTCAAACACCTCAAGTGGTATCCCCTAAACCACCTCTACAAGATACATAGAAAACATACATACATAAGGTGGAGTTTCTTGTATACACGTTCTGAAGATATCTGTAATCATATAAATATAAAACACAGAATAGTGCAATATTGTTGTAGCAAATATAATTATATCGCAAGCACATATGGTGTCACTCACAAGTCTAGAGTCATAAACCACATATGACTCGGATGGTAAATGCTTGTGGACTATTCCAGGATGCCCAATCCTTTCTTTTCCTCTCAATTCCGCAGAGGAACCTGGATTCTTCAATCTTTCTCCACAGAGATGATCTTCCAATGCTCCCAATATTAATTGGATATATATAGGGTACCACAGCCAAGGACTTATCAATAATTCGTCTTTATTGGTAAACCCTAATACATATATATTAAAAACACATATACCAAAAAACTTAAATGTAAGATAAATATAAATACCGGATACAAATGTCCAGATAAATATCCAAAATTTCCAAAACGCGTTTCGCCCTTAAATGGGCTTCCTCATGCTTGTCTTCTTTCCTGGCTTTTTAAATGGTCCCCAGGTTTTATCTTGCCGCTTTTTTCCTTCACTTCCGGGTTCCGGTTATGCTTCAGTGGAACGCAATATGCGTTCCACCATTCGACTTCCGCTTCCGGTTTGCGTTCTCTGGTGTTTACTTCCGGGTTCCGGCTGTTCGGAGATGGAACGCAACGTGCATTCCACCGTCGTGTGCGTCATTTCCGGTCTTGCGTCTCGATTTTCTTTCACTTCCAGATTTCGTCAACTTCGATTCGTGGAACGCACCATGCGTTCCACCTCCCGGACACTTCCGGATTTCATCAATCAATGCAATTAAATAAACCAATGCATAGAATAAAAATAAAAATTAAAAATTGATAATACACAAATATATCCTTTTTAAAAAAGGGGAATAATCATATTGTAGTTCTTCCAAGGGAGGGGGGAAGTAGCTACTTAACCGAAGTGTTTATATATTGGTTTCTTCAATTTTACAGCCATTTTAAAAATATAAGCTACCTTAAAAATTATTTATAGCAATTATTCCATATATTCTCTTTTATAAAAGATATATAGTTTAAAGTTAAAATCTGTTATTCAATAGCCTCCTATAAAATGAAATATATTGCTAATGAGAAAAAAAAATATTAATAATGATAAAAATATCTGTTTAAAAAACATATAAAATATAAAAATTTTACTTCTCTGATCTCCCAACTGATAACAGCAGCTAATCAGCTAATGCCTCTCAATTGGAAACAGCCAAGAGCCCGATATGTTAGGAAATTGATACACAGGATAGAAGGGATAAAACAGATGGAGGATATAACTTATGCCATCTCCAAAAACGTCCGAAAAATCACCCAAACCTTTTTACGAGAAGGCACAGAGATTCTGCAACCAGATGATTCCTCCTTATAGGAGGAGCAGAAAATAAATCATAACAGATTCTGCATAACTACCCTGTATTTGGAGGTCACCCTTAGAGAACTATAGGTAAATTCCTCACCCCCAATCATGACCGGAATAACATCTATGCCTGATATCCCAAAATGAGCGCTACTAGGGGGCTGCTAGGCAACAGATAAACATGTACAAACACAATTATGAAGCAAAACTAGTAATGAAGGAATAAACTTCCCTGACTCTACAAAACACCTCTAGGGCGTAGAATGAACAAAGTGACCGACTCCCCTCTTACACATCTCACACCTAAGAGTAGTACTTACTGTTTGTTAGTTTGTTAGATTTTAGATTTTACAACACACCCAACAAGGCTCCACGAAAGAAACTGACTATAATAAGTGTAACCTGTATACTTGTTAACTCTACTGCTACATTCATAGTTAAGTTTTATGTATAAAAAAACAACATAATGCATAAGAAAAGTTTAGACAGGATTATGGATTTGTTAACTGATATAGAAATTGGTATGGAAATGTCTGACATGTTTGTAATTGCAATTGTCTATTCCATGTTCTAACTTGTACAACATCTTTGTTATACTTTCCAAAAACAAATAAAAACAATAAATACATTTTTTTTTTTTTAAACTAGCTGAATTGGAATAATTCTCTAAGTCAGCTGTGTTTCCGATTCAGCTAATGTGGTCTAAAATTTGAAATTTACTTTGGATTCTCTTTAAATTCTCACTTTAGTAAATAAATCTACTAGGTTAGAATTACCAAATTGGAAAGTTCTCCAAATTAGTTATTTCTCTATTCTGTTTTTTTTTTACCTGCAATTTTCAATTCTCTTATCACAATACAATTTTGTATTTAAAAAATATCAGTGTTGGCAGTGTATGTATTTTCCAGATATGAATATTAACAGCTACAATTAAAGGACCACTCTAGGCACCCAGACCACTTCAGCTTAATGATGTGGTCTGGGTGCCAGGTCCAGCTAGGGCTAACCCATTTTTTAATAAACATAGCAGTTTCAGAGAAACTGCTATGTTTATTAATGGGTTAAGCCTTCCCCCAAAGCCTCTAGTGGCTGTCGCATTGACAGCCACTAGAGGCGCTTGCGTGCTTCTCACTGTGATTTTCACAGTGAGAGCACGTCAGCGTCCATAGGAAAGCATTGTAAATGCATTCCTATGTGACCGGCTGAATGCGCGCGCAGCTCTTGCCGCGCGTGCGCATTCAGCCGACGGGGCAGAACGGAGGAGGAGAGAAGGAGGAGAGCTCCCCACCCAGCGCTGGAAAAAGGTAAGTTTAAACCCCTTTCCCCTTTCCAGAGCCGGGCACCCTCAGGGCACTATAGTGCCAGGAAAACGAGTATGTTTTCCTGGCACTATAGTGGTCCTTTAACACTGCTGCCCATGGCTTCCAGTTCTGCGTTCAACTTTGCCAGTTTGGAAGACTGACCTTTGTGTGTGTATGTTTCATATTATTATTTAACTTTTTTGTAATGGGATTCATTTGGCTTATGGTACTAAACTACAACATAGATCTCTCCTCTAAGCTAACCTTTTGACACACTATTGCAAAAATGTTGTCTTGTATATTTACTTTAAAGGGCACAACTGGATGGAGCATTGTTTCCGATTTTTTAGTTAAGTGTGAATTGTTGTTAATTCAAAGTGAATTAAAAAATGTATTTCAAATTGGAGATCTAAACAAATTAATGCAACCCCCCCCAACCCCCCCAAAAAACCCAACAACTCCTGTTTTCTACGTTTTCAGGGGAAGACTTGCTAACTTTAAATATAGAGTTCTTTCCATATCAGACATGGGGTGTCTAAAATCTCTTTTACCAAGATAGAGGTCATAGCGCTCAACTCTAAAATGGTAAATGTATAATTTTACTAAGGCTCAGGGGATCAACGAAGCATTTCAAGATGGTAGATCCCTATATCTAAGAACTAGACATGCACTATAGATTGTTGTACTTTCATCTGTTTTTACTGACCTCCTGACTTGATGAAGGTTACATAGAAGACTGACATGTTGGTGTAATAAATAGTTTACATTTTCATTGAAAATACATGCAAGTTCTCCAAGTTTCACAAAAATAAATTAGATGAGTAGATGGACGGAGAGACGGACAGACCGACAGATACAAACATATATACATACATAGACAAGATACATCTAGATTGATGATGTATCTCCAGTTAAATGAGATAAAACTAGACAGAGAAAATATTGTCAGAACGATAGCTAGACAGATGGAGAGACAGATAGATTTAGTGACCGTAAACCTGCTGCATTAGTTTCTTTTGCTATGCCCTTTAATAGGTTTATTTAGTGCCACACAATGCATTGCTACTACATAAATAAATGATAAAACAATAATAATGCTTCTACGGGGAAATGGAATTTGGCTTGCACCCAACATATAGTTTTACAGAAAAGCTAAAATGTTTTTTTTTTTTTTTTTGCAGTACATTTATCACTCGTTAAATTGCGTTTACATGTGATCAGACATTAGTAGAAGTGTCAACATAAAAGCTTTTGGTAATTTGTCTTGAAATTGACATTGAAAAGCACACATGCAATGAAGATTTTTTGTTTTGTGCATATAATTACAGTATCCTTCAATAGTGAGAGCTCTTCACGCTGCAGGTTTTTGACATTTGCCATCTGCCCGCTGCTGTTTTTGCAACCTATTGTATTTTAGGTTCTTCAGCTATAAACCTTGACTGTTCTCTAACGTAAAAGTAGAATGGCTGTCTCATATGCTTAGATGCCATTTTTTATGCTTTGGGTACGTTACAATCACCATCTGTCTGTATTTCTCCTTTGTGATATTTCTCTTTGCATCAAACGTATTTTTAAATGTCTGCACTGCTAGTAACTTGGGATCTTAAAGCCACATATCTCCTTAAAAAAACAATGGTTATGATATCTAAATGTTTTCTAGTGCACTTAATAGTGCAGTTTACCTGCATTAAGATTGTATTTTTTATATTTGCAATTTAATTTTTAATCAGTTTAATATATCACTGCTGTAAAAAATTTTTAGATTTGTTTGTAAAATTGAATTTGCACCCTTGCCCTTCTTCAACTCCTTGTGTCTTCTGAAATGAATTGTATTTGTTGGTTTAGCTATTCACTAAAAATCAAGTTGCACTGGCTTTTAAACTACACAAAGGGTAAAAATCTTCCCTGGAGGTCAATATTCTGCCAGTTGCAAATATACCAACTGATTCAAATTCCCTAAATCAGGGAAAGTTGGATGCATCTTGAAAAAACAGCTGATTTGCTAGTACAGGTGAATCAAATTACTTGACTCCACAGACTTGCTGTTACAGGTGTAATCAAGGTAAAACCACATGTATCTGTAGAGCTACCTGCTGGTTTTATATTGTGACACTTTGATTTGAAGCTCTATGGAAAAAGAAACAGAATATCCACAAGTGATTTTTATTTAATCACGTTATTGACAAACGTAGCTGTCATAAAAAGAAAACATTTTAAAATATGTTTTATTCCTTGAAATAAAATTTGATATAAATTAGAATTATTCTATTATTGATAATTCCGTCTCTACTCCTTTGATTAATAAACTAAAATCCCATATATTAACTATTATATACTTTTATATATATATATTGTTTAAATTAATTATACAGATAGATAACAAATAGACTTCAGGAAAATATCTTTCAGAATCGTGATAGTTTCCCAACCTGGGAGAGACAATAGATTATAATTAGTGATGTCCCGAATGGTTCGCCGAACGGTTCGCCACGGACGGCGAACATATGCGCTGTTTGGTCTGCCCCTATTCGTCATCCCAGACCCTCCCACCTCCTGGACAGCTCACTAAGAATGCAGCTTCACAATGAATGTAAAATGGATGCTGTACAGGAGGTGGGAGGGTCTGGGAGGGAGGGTCTGCTGCTGATTGGCTGGAATGTGTCTGCTGACTGTGAGGTACAGGGTCAACGTTTACTCAATGATGACATAGGGGGCGGACTGAACAGCGCATATGTTCGCCGTCCGTGGCGAACCGTTCGGCGAACCGTTCGGGACATCACTAATTATAATTAATCTCTGATCATGATCATGCAATGTATCTAAGAGTAAAGACTAAGTTAATCATGTGATATTTCTCTTGAAGGTTAGTAAGCAGCGAGTTTAACTAGATACACAATAACAAAATATTCTTACTTAATAATGCATAAATGAATGATGTAAAAGAAAGTCATGAAAGCATTTGCTAAATTGTGATTCCAATATTTAGTTGATTTCATTGATTCTGATTATGCATTTTAATTGCTTGTGTTGTCATGTTTTGTTACGAGCTGTGTAATTGTAATCTATGAAAATTGAGATTCTTTCTTATAACAGTTCTATTTGTTGTCTGGAGGGGATATAAACATCATATATACATCTGCCATGTTTTTGCAAATTGCCATTGTATAGCATACATCCCAAACAACATAGTCAATTAAAATAACATGCAACTATGTTCCAAATTTATCAATGTCCATGAGGCTTTGAAGGTTTTCTTTGTAGTTATCACCTATATAATGTTTACCTGTACAGCTACACTGTCACATGAAATATTATAATAGTGAGATCATTCTATTCCAATTTTATGCTCTAACAATACAGGAAGCAGAGGGGTCTGCAAAACAAAATAAAAAAACACAACCTGCACAGGAAGCATATACAGTGTGTGTGTCCTACGAAAGCTGAAACTAATAGCAAATCTGTGAATGAGAATTCTTTTTTAATTCTATTTAAAAAAGAAAAAGGGATAAAGGGGAAAAATATCTGAATAGGTGGGGCAGAAAAAAAATGACTGCTAGAAATGTATGGTCTCCACAGTCAGGGAAGCATCTAATCAGAAGGAGGAATATAAACATAAGACAAACAGCATTCCCTTCATCTAAAGCCATACGTCTGGTCTGGTGCCTGATGCTTACACAGACCAAAGTGGAGGACAATTCCAAAACAGTGTGGTGATAAGTGCACTAGTAAGCATAAAGTGCTAAAATAAAGTGCAGCCAATAGAACAGGATTAAAAAACAAACAAGCACAAAAGGTGCTAAAAGTGCATAATATTAATATAAATACTAAGATAATAAAGGTAAAGCAGCACCTAAGAGTGTACAAGCTCACAAAACACCATACAAAGAATACAAATAAAAAGGTGCGCTGTACCTTTAAAAATTAAAAGTGCAAATAGTGCATTGAAATAGTGCAGAAAAGGAGTGTATACACAATATAAACACACTCAATATAACATATGTGCAAAATTGCAAGTGAATAGTGGAAAACTAATATCAAAATAATAACTTACAGAAAAAATATATATCTCCTTTGATGCTCCGAATCAAATAAGAACATATTTAAAGAAAGATACAAAAAGGAGAAACATAGTATAATATTGTTTTGAGAAGTAAGTATTAAGACCAACAATATTAAAATTGGAATATCACTCACAAAGGAAGAGCAGTAGAAGCCTGCTCTAATTTATCCAGCTCCACAACCCAGGATTGGGATCCAATCTAGCAGAAAAGTGTAAATAAAAAAGTTTCACTGGCACAATATACATGCAATACAACAGTATGGTGTAATGTGCAACACCTAAAGTTTAAATGCCATTAAATTGATGTTTAGAACCATGGAATATAATGTGTTCTCACAAGAAGCATGAACGAGAAACAATATATACAAATATAGTTTAATAATAATCACAGACAAAAGGACAGACACTCATAAAAAGATAGCACAAAGATAAGTGCTAATACTGCTTTGCCACCAAGGGGCCACCTATCTCCAGATAGTCTATGTCTTGATTTCTGGCTTGAACACAGGTTTTCTGAATAAACATTTTGGGTCCTGGCTTGGAGAAAGCACAAACTGAAAAGATCAAATCCTTAAAGGAACATTATAGGCTCAGGAATACAAATGTGTATTCCTAACCCTATGTGTTAAAACACTACTTAGGTTGCCAGTCACCTCTTGCTAGCCTTACATAAGATTAAAAAAAACTTTATTTCAGCACCGCACGGGGCTGCCCGTGCAGCGTTTGGCTCTGCCCACTGCTCCGACTCCTTGGCTAAGATCATCAGAGTTGACAATTATATAAGTAAATACATACAAATATAAATAACTCTCCAATAATACATACATTTTATCAAGTTACAACAATCTGACTTCTAATGTAATAATTTTATCACTACAGCAATAAATGTATTTGTGTTTTATAAAATAACATGAACATGATAGTTTGAGGATTGTATCTCTTATGTTACAGAATATGCTGGATTAGAATTATTTTTCTATTTAAAACAAAAAGAAAACTAACCATTTTAATATTTTACAATAGGAATATGAAATATCTTTTTCTTAAAGTTTTCATTTAATTCATCTTCTAAATGGGTGATTTATTTACCATAATCTCTGACCTATTTGTCATGTTGCATTCTTTAAAAACAGAAAAATTAATGAATGAGTGAATGTGAGCAGTGGGACTATAAAAGAAAAGAAATCAGCAAAATCACTTGTTTATTTAATTAACCTGTCTGATTGTCTTTCTATCTGTCTGTCTGTCTGTAAGATTAAATATAATGATTTAGGCAAAACACAAACATAATTAATATCCAGTTAAAAAAAATAAAAAAATAAAAAAAATCTTGTAGCCAGAGCACGGAACAATGTGTCTTGTTAAAAGAAGACATTTTAAGATTTTGTTTAAATAAATGATTCAGAAAAGTCACATTAACATTTTAACATGTCAATCTAACTTTCTCTTGTAGTCCTCAAAACTTTGTCACAAAATATGCATGAATAATCTGTATCATCAACCTGTCTATGCATCGGTCATGTCAAGGTAACCTACTTGCAACGATGAAAACCCAAACTATAATGATTAAGCTTGGAATAGGCTACTTTCAGTAATGGTATGTGCATGATTTTTGGAAAGCACTCTCTATATAACCTCTATGTACTTTCTACCATGATTCAAAGTAATGATACAATTGAACATCATCATTCAATCTACATTACTTTGCTATACCGCTTCCATTTCAAATTTTACAAAAAATTTACAAATTTTACATAAAACCTTAAAAAACATAGATTACTTGTATTATAAAATGTATTGTCTATGCTGTGGCACAATTCATTATGTGGTTGTATTTTTAATTAATAGGTCACATTAATGGGTAATCTTAAGCAGGATGATTACTTTTCCAGTGATAGTGTTATGCAAATATTTTATAGTTTTTTTGGGGCTGGGAATTGTTTGAGCAGGTTTTCCTTTTTATAAGATACTATAGCTTTTATACTGTATTTAGATTAGCCCTTGTAAAGTTTTTTAATTAATATATATATAATAAGTAACCTGTGGAGCAAAAGATGCCCGAACAGTTGAAAGAATATTAATATATATATATATATATATATATATATATATTATGTAAAAAAGTAAACTTTGACAAACAGCTGGTATAGATTGATAATATCATTAAAACAAATAGCGCAGTAAGTGCGATGAATAACACCAATAAGGATCCAAAACTGCATGTGATTATGGTATGGTATAATGAAATTGAATGCATATGTACAATGTTGTGAACAATACCCATGTATTTTATTTTCCCTGTCACCCTTTTTCCTTTCTGTAACCCTTTTTATATAGGCAAAACCAATAAATTGCTTTGAAAATTGAGTCAAGATGCTCTGACACCTGGGTATAGCATTTGTATGCTACACCATTTGTGGTGTGTCCAACAAAATTTCTCCCCACCCTTTGCAGAAAAAAAATTATAAAATCCTTCACAAATAGAAAACAATGCTCATGATGAAAAATAAAAGCAGAAACTTTTAATTAAGTTGTCAGAAATGTCATATGATGAAAAGAAGCAAATTAATCCTAAATACATGCCAATGACGTAAGGATTGGTGCTCAAAATTTGGGCATTCGTTTGTGAAAAAGTCCTATATATAAATGTTGGCAGTCTTTAATATTCAAAATATCCTGTGAACTAGCAATGTTAAAGGAACACTCCATGTACCATAACAATTAAAGCACACTACAGGGTTATAGTAGCACCCCTGGCACCCCTCCCCAATGGAAGTAGTCAAAGTTACCTGGGGGCCAATGCTCCCTCACAATGCCTGCACTGACTACAAAATTACAGCACCGACACTGTGTTATGTTGATTCATGAAGCGGAACTGGATGGTGCATTTTAACCAATCTGCATCTCCTGGAAGGGCAGACCACATGCTCCACACACCTGACCATTAGAGACCATGCCACCCCACCCCATCCCAAAAGCAAAAAATTTAAGGGGTTAATGATCTAACTATTTAGAAATAAGAGCAAAATATTTAAATACTGACACGTACTGACATTTCCAACATCTGTCTAAGGAAACAGACATCCTTTAATATGAAACAATAAAACAATTATCCGAATATCAATTTGCTTAAAATATTATTATATAATAGTAACGATATATATGTATATTGAACTTACAAAAAAAAACGACATACATAAACTGAGGAAAAAAACATGTAAACCCCCTCTTCCTGCCTATAGGGGGGTTGCCACCGTGAGAGACAAATCTCTCTAATAGCCCAACTATTATCAAAGCACCCTCCCATGTTATATTGTACAATCATGAACCATAAAAGTGCTCATGCGTTAAACTTATTTAAATATGATACAAGAGCTCTCTATGATTTCTATTATTGTACATGTGTTGCCAATTTATTCCTTTTTCCAGCTTTATTAGGTATATTAATTGACATTCGATTCACAGCCAATGCAGGGTATTGCTGTCTCCCAACATTTGGCTATCATAGCGTTCGCTGCCATATGTGTAAAACAAAATCCAGATTGTATTTCATAATTTTATTCAATCCTATATGCAAAAGAAAGACTTAAGGACAAAAAGTGATGTTGACTTCGCAGTATTGAAATATCTTTCTTGCAATCTTTTTCCAAAATAATAACCCCAATCCGCATCTCCAACACAAATTCAAGCAGTTCGGATAGATTTAAGATAGTAACACGGGTACTTTATACTATCTATTCATGAACTTGTGTGTTTCTGTTATGTTCAGACAGTTTATTTATTAACATGGTTTATTGAGGATAGCCAGTCATCTCTCTTTATTACAACATGTTGATCATGTTCCCATTTTCTTAAACCTTTAATGGGAACTAGATCATCCAGACATTCAATTACAATTCTACAACGGGTAACCATTTTCCTCTAATATTTTTTCTCTTTTAGTATTCCCAAGCTATCTATTATCACTGATTTTCCCATACATATATGTTTAGTGAGATAACCCTTTACTCTTAGATAATTAAAAATCTCTTTATCGAGGAGACTAAACTCTTCTTGTGGTTGGACAAAGGGCATTAACTTCCTATGAAAAACAAAATTTTCTAATTTACCAATACCCATGTTTTTGCCAAAACTCCAAATCAAAGTTGGAACATATATTATAATTGTACAATAAATATGTATTGTACTTATTTACAACACAGTTTCCTTGTCTGTAACTTAATTGTTTGGTCATTTATTTTTTAAAAGTTTTTCTGTCCAACCAAAATGTTTGTTTTTGTTTTCATTTAATAATGTTCCATCTATAAAACCTGAAATGGAGAATACATTTAAACATTACTTCCCAGGACTCCCAAAATACTTTCTGGATTCTAGAGGTTTTTTTTTTTCAAACCGTTTGGTAGTGAAGGGGTAAAGCAATATCAAGGATCTATATTTCATTTGACTGTGATGCATTTCTGGAAAGTGATGTAAATTAAAAGTGAAACTGCAATCTAGGAAACCTTTTTACGTCCTTTGAAACATAAGTACTATGGAGTATATATTTTACAGTGTTGGACTATCTTCCAAATCTAAATTATACAAACTAAATTGAGAAGTAAATTGGCCATAGTTGATAGCAAATTTTCATATCTAATTATGGAAATTAATGATAATCATCTGTAACGGGACTCATGATTTTGTTTCTAATGTTAATTTAATTGATTCTGGTATTTAAGCAACTGAGTTACAGACATCTAAGATTTTTTTTCACACTATTTTAATGAAATTTACCTACTTCTCTTCAAGGATTGTTCCTAAAAGCAATATTATATTATATTATATTATATTATAATATATATAGTATATGTATTTTATATATATTTATTTTATTACTTTATAATATATTATATAAAGCATTTTACTATTCAGTAGCTATGTCTGTGTTCTGGAATAGTATTTTAAAGAATACATAAAGGGACACAGTATATCAAACACATATTGTCAACTTTTGAATGACTACAAATTCGACATACTTTTCAGTAAAAACAATTGTAAACCTAAATGTCACACTTCAGTTATAAAGATGAACTGTAGCAAAACTGCAGATATGACTAAAGACAAATATGCACGCAACTGTTGATGCATGAACAATGCATTGTGGTATGGAGAGGTAGATAGATATTTAATGACCCACTCAAATCTATTTCCAGATATTACTTTGTAGGAGACATTTAAGAAGTATATATTTTAATCTAAATATTTGTCTCAGATTTTATGATGAAGCACAATATATTGAAATGTTGGTTTTTATACCAACATATTTTGCATGTTATATTAGTCATATTAGTGGAAAAATATATATTACGGTACGGTATTGTGTTTCTTTTAAATACCCAGCACTGCTGTCCAAGTGATTGGGCAACAGGACGTTTCTCTTTAATCCGTTTATTAATATTGTTTTAATGTATAGGGCTACATACAGCTCAAAACTGAGGGTCATTAATATCAATTAACTATGCAAAACAATAGAACCACCTCAGCTTTTAGGACAGTATTTATATACTACTAGTTGCAAAAAAAATACTCAAGTCAAGTGGTCCTCAACCCATTGAAGTATATCAGTATTTCCTGTTTTCTCAGTATCCTCACTGGAGTAGAACTAGGATTTACATAATTACTGATCTGTTGGTATGCCTTAAAACTCGGATGGCAACCAATGCTCTAGCCAATGAGAGGTTTTGTTCTAAGCTCATGACATATTCCATACTCACCAGCAAGTCTTGGGGGGTTTCACAGACTTAAGACCAATTACATTATTTACTGCACCATTGGGGTCATCAACAGCACAGTGCTCTATGAAAGGTTTTGCTTGATGTTCTTTAATTATATCAACTTAAACAGAAACCTGTTTTGATTCATTGATTAATGTGGTTTATAAATAATTTTCATTGTATTTATTTGGTGCTTCCCACCAAACCCTGTGTAGTATACTTTTTGAGGTTTTGTACTGCAAATGGATTTACATTTAAATATATCCTTACACCCAACATTTTTTATCAAGCAAATTTCTGTTCCAGTTGTAAGTGCTTCTGCATAATGCAGAGGGACTCCTCTATATGGTGCCTTTCCTCTCTTCTTGAATATACTAAGTATATTGCATGCATGCTAAAATGGTTTATATTTGCACTATTGCACTAAGGATGACTGAGTAAATGAAACATTTGATTGTGTAAATATACATAACTGTTTGTTTTGGGGTATCCAGCAATTTGAACATAAACATACTATTTTATCCTGGACATATGTACAACCTATGCTTAAATATTTCAAATAAATGTTACACTATTTTCAAAATAAAAATAATTTGTACATGAAGGAGTTAAAAAAGCAAAATAATGCTAATATTGGTTTGTTTAAAATTCATTAAGATCCCAGATTTATATGTTTTATATCTTCACTACGTTCCTTATGAAGTGATTCGGGATACCTTCCTTACACGTGTAGGATATCTCAATATCTTTCCATTGACAGTGTTTTTCCTTTGATATGTAACTTAGCTTTGCTTAGTGATGCAAATACAAAATCTTCTGTTCTTTGTCAGTGATTGAACTATAAATATGCCGATGTAGTTTGAAGATTCATGTTAAGAAATGATCCAATATTTCTGGGTATATATATATTTGCTTTGTTACATTTTAATGAAAGGAATGAAGCTTTGTCTCTTTTTAAATTTTGCTTTTTAAATGGGTTTTCTACTTTATAAAAGCATACATTCCCATTCCATCTCCTTAGCAACCCTTTATTTTTGCCAATCACCAACCTAAATCCAGTTCTGTAGTCATTTCAAGTGGCAGCACATAATTGACTTTAGAAGTGTTGCATATTTTTCAAGGTATTACTATTTTTGCGTTGATTTGAGGACTGAATAAATGCTTGTCGTCACCAATCTTCATATATCACCGGAGTCTAGTTATTATGGAATTTCTGATAGAATATTTTAAAGAATAAGAGTGACCCTGCAACCCAGGCAGTTTGCCGAGGTCTTCAGTCGTTTTAAACAGCGGTTTTTATTCTATTGACTTTTGTGTTCAAGAATATTAATTGATGGATCAATTATGTTACAATATCACCACAAACAGTAAATCCAGGTTAGAGCGGAACAAACTGAATCCTATGAAAATAGTTTCTCAACTATTATGTTTTGAAGCAACAATTTTGATTGATACTCTTCATCACCCAGAGCTGTGTTTATTTTCAAGTAATTAATCTCACTTAATCCACAATACAGTATGAATGTAATTTGCCAGAAAGATTGAACAAGACTTTCTTATAAAATTACATTTGGCATATTAACAGTTGAAATGAACAATGGGCTAACATTAAAATGTCATAATATTTTCTTCATGCGCAATGCATCTGCCATATAGAAAATCTATTAGTTCTACTGTTTGGAACTTCATTTTTTTTAAGATAACCATATAGTAAACAGTGATATTCCAAAAATGTTCTGCCATTTTTAATAAAAGATGTTTTTTACTATATGTTACTACACAGTTACTAGATGCCATCATATCAAGTTCTGGTAAATTATGGAAGGGATTTATAATCTGTTATGAATCCTAATTATATCCAGGCAGGTAAAAATCAGTATTAGTATATAAGATGCAGACACAGTGGCTATGTGCACACATAATGGTTATATTGTTATATATGCAAGCTCAACAGATTTTAAATGTTGGGAAAATAGTCGGTCTATTGTTCTTCCAGACATTCTCCACTATGACACAAATCTGGGCTGCTTAGTGGACTTCAATAATAAAGGCCACTATCGTCCAAGTTACTTCTAATATAGCTTAAATGGACCTTTGTAAGGGATACAATTTAATTGGAGTTCCAACTCTGAATAAACTGCAGCAAAAATTAGAAACTCTCACTGAATAATTAAAAATCTTTTCGAGGGGCAAAGTTTATCAGAGTTTTAACTAAACTCAAACTCAGAGGTTTGTGACGGGACCATTAGTCCCTGTTGAGTTGAATAGTATTATACTCAAGTGTTTCTACCTTTAATCTGTCATAATTACATTAAATCGGAAATGGCATCAAACATGAAAATAGAAAACATAATGTAAAAATACACAGAAAGAAATGAAACTATACTAATCAGAGTAAGATATATGGTTTCATATGTTGCAAAAACACAAGGGTCTGCTTATGATCATCTGAAATTTCAGCAATGAATGTGTATGTTTTCTTTCTTATCAATTAGTATGTTCAAGTTGGCAAAATCCCAAAACATTTACATTCCATAAAATAATTAAAGGCTGATGTATTTTAGATGGTATTGTGTTATAATCTGTTTCCATAACTTGCTCCTCAAGGGGCAAAGTAGTTATGCAACTATTTAAGTCATTCAATTGTGCAGAATGGGTGAACTAGTAATTAGTAGTAATTAAAAGTATTTCTAGGGGAACTGTTTAATTTATCATGAGTTTTTCAATATTCGGAAATGTATATATATTTCCTGGAGTGCTGCCATTGTGATGTTATTCCACGACCTACTGCTGATAATATTCTTTTGTTGTTTTTGTTGAATGAGCATTACTGTGTAAGAAAAAATAGTCAAATACTATATGTGTGACTTAAATCTAAATTTCTTTTAAAAAAAACACCTTAGACACAACTGGGTAATCCCTAAATTCTGGGCCGGTAAGGGTGGTGTGAGGATTGGCTTGGGAACCAATGATTTAAATTATAAGTCTCTTAGCCCTAAAATAAGACCGTTAAAATGATCTGTGCCTTTAACACCTTGTGGTCTTTTGGATGTTTCATGGGCTTTAAAGCCCTTTAATATGGCATGTTACATCCTGCGGTTTTGTTGCAAGCAAGATTAAATCCTTGCTTTCACCAGGGAGATTCAAGTATTAATCAATACCCGAGACTCCCCTATACCTTCATGGTCCAGATTTGGTTGGCCTAAGCTGATCAAAGTGAGCATTGCCATATTTATTAGACTTGGAGATTTATTTGGATCAAACTGGTATTCAGCCGAATACCCAATCAGTCAAATTTAGCCAAATTCCCGAATTCCAAGTTGAAATGTATCCGGATTATGGACCAACCAGACTGAACATGAATTCCGCCCATTGTACAAAAAAAACCCCCAAAAAAACAAAAAAAACAATGGTGATTGATGGAAAAAATGATAAATGATGACTATGGGACAGTCACTAATTGTTAATTATTCCCCCACCCTTTTTTTTTTTCTTTCCTCATTTATCCCATTCTTTGTCCGTTACCCTTTCCCTTCAATACCAAACTACTAATTATACGGATACAAGTAGTAGCTTGCAAAAAAAAACAGACAACAAGACAAAACAATACAGTACAAACATAGGACTTGGTGCTGGAGGAGGATTTAGGGAACATTGCATCACTCTGAAAAAGAGCAAACAAAATAAATTAAAAAAAGAGAGCAAAAATACACCTTACAGTAACTGGTGTAAATCCGATGTTTATCTGTATTCAAGGCCTTCTACCCCAACCTAGGAGTTCAGTACACCTCTAGTATCTAAGGTTATTTACGTAGTACAAGTGATGTTAACTAATTCCTGTCAACTATCTTCTCCTTGTTCTTTAAGGACATTGCTCCAGAATGAACACAATGACTGTCTTATCTTTATTGGTATGAAGCATAATACCTCTTTCCATTCTACATTAAAAACATAAATTGTGCTTTAACCATTGTCCCATTAATTATATTAGAACATTTCAAGGTCATTGATATATACAGTTTAACTGCTGTCACAAGATGTAAAAATACTTTTTTCTCAACTTGATTAAACCCATTCAGAGACATGTAAAGAAGAGCCCTAATTGGAGTAAGCCAATTTGAAAAAAAAAAAAACTCTTCAGCCTTGAGCCATATTGATTTTAAATGGGACACCACCACCATGTATGCATCTGATCACCCCTCAAGATGTTACATCTCCAGCATCTGTCCATATTATTTGGATACATCTTAACAATGCTAACGGGTACTAGATGCCACCTATTCATCAACTTGAATTGAAGTTCATTAAGATGGATGAAACTAGAACAGTGATTCTATTGAAATCTGATTACGTATTTGAATCTTCTTTTTGATAAACATGAATAGTATACTATTGAATATTTTAAAATAAAGACATTGGATTGTATATGTGTATTCACAGACTTTTATGTACTCACACTAGAATGTTAACCGTAGATTGACTGGTCAGCTCTGCAAAACTTGCAGAAATGGTGAAAATAGACCTTCACACTATCCACCAGATGTAATATGAATGTCTTTGAACGTCGCAGCTTTTGAGTCTCAGCTGTGACATCAGGATTCCAATACAATACTGATTGATGGAAGTGTGATCATTAAACAATGTGCTAAGAAGCACATTGCATTCTGAAACATTTCTATATAGATGTAGCTGCTAATGCACATATTGTAACTTAGGGTTGTTAAACTCCAGCTCTAGATTTTGAATTACAACTCCCAGAATTCTCTGTCCATCTATTAAATTCAAAGAGTAAATCAACCTCTCGGGTCCTGGAGTTCGACAGCTCTGCTGTAGCTATTCAGCCAGACTTGCAGTCCATGTTTCAAGCTACAATTCATGTTGATGCAAGCTGCTTACCAGAAAGACTTAAAGGGATCCTATAGTGCCAGGAAAACAAACCTGTTTTCCTGGCACTATAGGCCCCTGTAGGGGCCCCATCCCTCGGGGGCCCCCTCCTGCGATGCTGAAGGGGTTAAAACCCCTTCAGCCATTTAACTGAATCCAGCACCGATGTCCCTCGGCGCTGGATCAGGCCCCGCCCATGCTCCTCCCCTGCCGACGTCAGCTGGCGGGGGAGACCTAATGCGCATGTGCAGCAATAGCCGTGCGTGCATTTGACTTCCCCATAGGAAAGCATTATTAAATGCTTTCCTATGGGCAAACTCTGACACCGGAGACCCGTGAGGACATCCAGCATCAGATAAGGGACCAAAAGTCCATTTATTTTCCAGGAAGCCCTCTAGTGGCTGTCTGCTAGACAGCCACAGAGGACAGACTTAGAGCTGCAATTGCAGCACTAAATGCTAAAGAGATACAGCACCCAGACCACTTCAATGAGCTGAAGTGGTCTGGGTGTCTACAGTGTCCCTTTAAGGTAACTCAAAGAGATGAATTATGTCTACATCTTTATTATACTAAGTTTACCATTTATTAGTGTGTATTCAGACAGGATGGCTACAAGTACTGGATGTGCAAGTAAAATTGTATATTTATGATCTATGCATACTGAGAATGAAAACTTTATAAGACTATGTCTTAGTATCCCCAAACACAATGCGGACACAATCAAATATGCATTACAGTCTACAAGTAAGCTCAGAGCTTGCTATGGTTGGATTGTATCAGACTTTCAAACTGTGCACTTGTTTTGTGAATGTTTAAATGCTAGTTATATGTTGATATCAGGGAACAGAAACTGCTAACATATTAAACAGTCATGTAATATTCAGTCCGCATGACTGAGACAAAATAATGAATTTTGTATATACCTACTGCAAAGTTATAAAATCTGATTTCTAGACTTACTGGTGACATCGAATAATGTTTTTTGGAAACATATTGTCTGATTTCAAAATGATAGCAAAAATCACAGAACATGCAAAAGCTAATAAAACAGGTACAACATATAAATAAACTACTGAAAAACAATGCATGCATTATTAGCCCGCAGTTTTATTACATACTGTTTTTTTTATATACTTTATTGTATAACACCAACAAACACAGTTTAGTTTATCTAAATACAGCTTTTAGAATAGGATTTGTATGATCCAATCATATAGTTTTTGATTTGGACTTAGTTTATGTGTATTTTAATATTGGTAATGGATGTTACATTATACAAAGGCCTGGGTGGTTTTTCTTATGAAAAACAGAATATTAAATTATATAATTCAAGTGTCCCTGGCTCTTCTTTTCAGACTAGATTACTAAATAGTAGAAAAGAATAAACTAATCCTGGCAAGATGGAACTGTTGTTTATCCGTGTGATGATAACTTGCACCAATATTCATTTCAGGGCTACACCTGATCCTATTCTTGTGAACAGCCATCTTATCAATAAGTTCCGTAGACAATTACTGCCATTTTTATACAATGTATTCAATACATTTGGACACTTCCAAAGCATGAATTGACTTGAATATTCTATTTTTTTTCCAAAATTCTATTTATGCAAAGCTACAGATGTATTTTTGATATTTGATACATACTGTACATAAAAGGAAATATAAAAAAAATATATAATTATACTTATTTTTTTAAAGGAGTTTGCAGATGATATTCTTTAGATCTTTTAATACAAATATCAAAATGAATCTTGAAAAAAAGAGCAATTTCTAATAAAAAATAGTTTCTGTCTCATGTACATACAGAGCATTTCAAAGTTGTTTTGTACTAAAAAAGGAAACACATTTTATTTTATTTTTTTAAATCATTGATATTAAGTGTGACAACAATGACCATACTCTTGATGTGAGCTGGAGAAGCATAAAATTACTTTTCTTTTAATGGCATAGTTAATAATAAAAAAAAATCCCTATTTTATTTGATTTATTTTATTTTTGTTTGTCCTTCTCGGAGTGATTTAGAAAACTATATTTTCTGAAGGTTCAGTACAGAAAATCTACAATAATTTTATAAGACACCTCTTAAGGAGTATATGATGCATGATTTACGTGTTTATTGGAGACAAATATGATTTAGGGAATGTGGAAAACATTTATTTGATAACTTAGCTGTAGTGATGTCCCGAACGGTTTGCCGGCGAATAGTTCCTGGCGAACATCGCTTGTTCGCGTTCGCCACGGATGGCGAACATATGCGCTGTTCGGTCCGCCCCCTATTCGTCATCATTGAGTAAACTTTGACCCTGTACCTCACAG
>OW240914.1:342398006-342509780 GCA_933207985.1 Pelobates cultripes | reverse complement strand
GCTTCACCCCACCACCCTCCAGCATCCTGCCCCCCCCACCCTCACCCCAACCACCCTCAGCATCACCACCCCTGCCTCACCCCCCACCACCCCTCCAGCACATCACCCCCTCACCACCCCCCCACCATCGTCAGCATCAACCCCCCCTCACCATCACCCCCTCCTTCTCACAAACTTTTTGGACTGTAATATAATAGCAGTCAGTTTCCTTCGTGCGTGTGCGTTTCAGGGCCTGCCAGGGCACAGTGTCACACCAGTTCAACTCATATCTGGTGTAACAGTAGTGTACATTTAAAAAAAATAATTTTTTGGACTGTAATAGATTGAATAGCAGTTAGTTGTCTGCAAGCGTGTGTGAGTCAGGCCTACAGCGTCTACTCTGCCAACTTCTGCCACTGCACAGTGCCACTCATATCTGTTGTCACAGTAGCTTGCATGCATAGTACCACTAATCAAAAAAAAATGACAGGCAGAGGCAGGCCACCCGCAGGGGTCGTCGTGGTCATGGTGCTGTGATTCCTTTTGGCCCTAGAATAATGCCCAGTATTCAGAGGCAAAGTACCCTGAACTCGAGGCTGAGGGTGGTGAGGCTGGTGGGGGGGAGGCTGAGGGTGGTGAGGCTGGAGAGGCTGGTGGGGGGGGGAGGCTGAGGGTGGTGAGGCTGGTGGGGGGGGTGGGGAGGCTGGTGAGAGAGGCTGAGGGTGGTGAGGGAGCCTACCTTCTCTTCCCTGGTTGTCCAGTGGCCACTTCTTTTGGTCTGCAGCTCCGCAAAGCTGCAGACCGTGTAATATCGCGAGGCCATCAGAGCGTTGCCGTGGTAACCCGCGGCAATGCTCTGATTGGCCAATTCTCGCGAGACACATGGTCTGCAGCTCTGCTCACTGCGGAGCTGCAGAACTGTGTCTGCAATGGTGGCCGGGCAGCCAGGGCCCCCTCCTGGTGTCAGGTCCTCGGTCTGAGGGTGGTTGGGGCTGGTGATGCTGAGGGTGGTGGGGGGAAGCTGAGGGTGGTTGGGGATGGTGATGCTGAGGGTGGTGTGGGGGTAGTGAGGCTGTTGGTGGTGATGCTGAGGGTGGTGTGGAGGTAGTGAGGTTGAGGGTGGTTGGGGTAGTGAGGCTGAGCATGGTTGGGGGTGGTGATGCCGAGGGTGGTTGGGGGGGTAGTGATGCTGAGGGTGGTGGGGTGGTAGTGAGGCTGAGGGTGTGGGGGTAGTGGGGCTGAGGGTGGTGGGGGTGAGGCTGTGGGTGGAAAAAGTTCTGAGGACATAGTTGACTGGCTAACACAGGACACCCAATCTTCTACAGCTTCCGCTCGGAACCTTGATGCACCATCCTCCTCCAGCTTACCTTTGGGTGGGGAGGCTGAGGGTGGTGGTGAGGCTGGTGGGGGGGTGGGAAGGCTGAGGGTGGTGGTGAGGCTGGTGGGGGTGGGCTGAGGGTGGTGGTGAGGCTGGTGGGGGGTAAGGCTGAGGGGGGAGACTGAGGGGGGTGCTGGGGTGGTTAGCTGGTAGGGGTGGAAGGCTGAGGGTGGTGAGGCTGGTGGGGGAGGCTGTGGTGAGGTTGGTGGGGGTGGGAAGGAGGTGGTGAGGCTGAGGTGGTTGGTGGGGGGAGAGGAGAGGCTGAGGTTGGTGGTGAGGCTGGTGGGGGGTAAGGAGGCTGGGTGGGGGAGGGGGCTGAGGGTGGTGGTGAGGCTGGTGGGTGGGTGGGGAGGCTGAGGGTAGTGGTGAGGCTGGTGGGGGGGTGGGGAGACTGGTGGGGGAGGCTGAGGTGGTGAGGCATGGGGAGGCTGAGGTTGGTGAGGCTGGTGGGGGAAGGCTGAGGGTTGTGAGGGTGGTGGGGGAGGCTGAGGGTGGTGAGGGAGCCTACCTTCTCTTCCCTGGTGGTCCAGTGGCCACTTCTTCCTGTCTGTTGTTTTAAAGCACGTTATTCCAAACAATTTAGGAATGTTAGGTGATTTATGCCCTTTATGGATTAAAACCAGACTCTGCATCAACTATGTAATTTTCCATGGGAGTTTTGCCATGGATCCCCCTTTGGCATGCCACAGTCCAGGTGTTAGTCCCCTTGAAACAACTTTTCCATAACTATTGTGGCCAGAAAGAGTCCCTGTGGGTTTTAAAATCTGCCTGCCTATTGAAGTCTATGGCGGTTCGCCCGGTTCGCCGGTTCGCGAACATTTGCAGAAGTTCGCGTTCGCCATTCGCAAACCGAAAATGTTATGTTCGCGACATCACTACTTAGCAGATTTAGTAAATTTAGGGTTTGCATTTATTAGAGTCAAAAAGGCCTTTCGTTTGGCATTGCTGACAAAATTACTGCAAAATTGCTACTAACTGACATTACTGTGCAGCAATAATAATTAGTTAAAGTTTTGTTCTGGATCACAAGTACTTCATAAAAAACGTATAACCTGTGAAATTAACCTAACCAAATTAACCATCTTTTTGTTTAAAAATAAATAAATATGGACCAATAGGTTCCAAGATATGCCCAATCTCCTAGACCCTTAAAGTTGTCCCCTGTTTTGACAGGCTTCCCCAAGCCCCCAGCCACTCCCCCAAAATAAATACTTACACTATTTATGAGTGGGTGGTGGAAAAAATAAAAAATAAAAATCTGTTTCAAAAATAATACTTATCATCTAAAGACTTGACTGAAGACCTAGCCATCGTAACCTGGTGGAAAATTGAAACTTAAAAAAGACCTACTGAAAACAAATATATCAATAAAAACTGCTGTAATAAAAATATCCATGTAAGCCTATGAAGGTCTCTGCGCAAAATGAGCATTCTAGGCAGGAAAGGCTTTCAGACACAATGAATTCTCATTCAGAGCAATGCTATTAGTGGGCTTAGAAGCCAACCAATCATAGTGCTCTGATGGACAAGTCTCACATTTCGCAAGTCTTGCCCAGTAATGTGTATGATGTTATAAACCCCCATCCCCACTCACCATTTATTTACAATATTTTTAGACAAGAATAACCATTTAGGTCCCAGGAGATCGAGAATCTTCTGGGCTCTATTTGGCACCATATAATTATTAAAAAGATTTGGAGACTAGGAATCTGGTCATTTCCAGGTTTGTTTAAGGGGGCATGTTTTACAGCAGACCAGCGGTTGGGCATCTCTGGGTCCCATACTGTTACCCTTGACTCCACTGCACATGGGGCAAAGGATTAGGTATAGCCACGTTTCTGGTCCTTTCCTGGTATTATTGGGGTACAAGGGACCTCACACTTTTATTTTTTTTTAATTATATTTCATAAAGTATTGATGAGCTGAACTGCATTCTATTATAACATGCTAAGGTCTGCAGGAGCACAAATTAATTTAGCTACAGTGTTGCTATTTACAATCAAAGGATTTACCGCACACTGTCAAGACCACTTGTGTATCTTGTTCAGGCATGTTATATAAATATATATTAAATCCCTTTAATATAGTTGCACATTACATTGGATATAAATGGTATTCTGTTCCCCTTTAAAAAGTCGCTTGTTACTTGCTTACTATATTAAAAATGGGCTGATGGCAGCAATCATACAGACATGTATTATAATTAATTGGTGCTTGTTGAGTGTGTTTAATATTCCAACCTAAAACTCACATTGATGTCCAACTTAACCTTCAAGAGCATTAAATTATATATCACAATAAGAATGCCATCATTAGAAAGCATTTCTAAAACATTCATACATTTTAACTGTACACACAAGCATTCTGCAATTTTATTATTTTACTTATAGCAATCAAGCTTCATGATTCATCACCACTTTATGTTCCTTAATGTACGTACTAAGAGCAGTGACTCACAGATTGCATCACTGAAATCAATGTAACAGTGGATCAGGCAAGAGGATGTTCTATTGGAATATTTTATCGAAATGGTGGACCATTTGATCCCTTTTATTGTTGCATTATAAATTATGTGCATTTAAAATCTGGAAAACAAAGTAACACGTGTTATTTCAATGTGTTGCTTTTGTAGGTTCTAAATGAGTTCTTATCACCCTTGACTATTTCACCTTATATGCTGATCAGCATCAACAGATCGCTCTCAGCCAATGAACTAAGTCATGCTGAGGACCTTCCAGCTCTCGGGAGATGGTAGTCAAGGCAGAGAATGATGCCCATTAAACCCTAGATAAGAAGTTACATTGTTATGGATTATTTATGATGGGGGGAGGGTGGGCAGGGATCTCCAGTGAGCTATATCAGTTATCGTGCTTAAGAGTTTATTAAAGTTCTCCATGGTTTCATTAATATGCTGATAATTCCACTTCCGCAGGATTGTAATCATCACAATTTGAATCATATCTATCTACCTATCTATCTATCTATCCATCCATCTATCCATCTATTTATCTCTATCTCTCGCGCTCTCTCTATATCCATCTCTCAACTTATGTAATGTTTTTGTGTGTTTTAACTGGAGTGTCCCTTGAATTGTTAACTATATTTTACCCAGCACTGCAAAGGTTAAAGAAGACATATGGCACTAGCTGTTTAACTCTCTTTGCAGAAATTAGAAAGTGACAGTCACTAGCCTACGCACAGACATAACTCACACTGATAAATCTGTCAAACTGCCTGTTTATGTGCACAATGCTGTAAAATATTTGGCCATCTCTGTAGATAGAAGATGATTTTTCCAAGAGTTCATGTGTATGTCAGTGAGGTTTTTTTCTTTCTCTTTTTTTAGGAAGTGCTGGGACACCAGTTACATACAATGAAAATGGCGATGCGCCTGGGCGCTATGATATTTATCAATATCAAATAGTCAATAAGACGACAGAATACAAGGTCATTGGACAGTGGACTAACCAGCTACATCTAAATGTAAGTAATATTATTTTACAAAAATTTTTTTTAACAAGAAATCATATTCTTTCTCGATGATGCAAGCATTTTGAAATAATGTCCCACTATATATAAATTAATCTTTAAAGTAGAGAGATCTTTTCTATTATCTAGTAATTTGTATTATCTAGTCATTTATTTAAGCACTTATGCTATAGCTTTAAATTTTTTAGGTTTTATTGTGCCATCATCTTGAAAATAGCGATATCATTTTTTCTTCAATATTTTCTTGTTTCATTCAAAAGGTGAATTGAGTTGCTAAGATCTTTGTAACTCTGAACCTGTGGTTAATAAATAGATCTGTGGATTTGGAAACTCACTGCATATGGATGTTTAACCTACCTCCCGTGGCAATTATTGCACAAAAACCATTCAATCACTACATTTTATTTTCAGAAAATGCTCTTTAAGTAACACTATCACCCTGGCAATCATTTCAATCAAGGATGCAGGGTGTATTGTAATAACCATTTTTGCACAATGAAAGAAATTGGTTCTCTATTTCATTTTCCAATTAAAAAGCTGGAGTGGTTAGGCATGATGGACATATAACCTTCTGAATATCTCCATATAACAGACTTATAGCAGTTTCCAATAGTTAAATATTATAACCCAATGATCTATCGCGGCATATATCCATGAATGAAGAAGCAAACTGTAATAACACTGTATAACACAGACAAAAGATACTTAAGAAAATAAAAATAAAATAATATTAAGTAGACTTGCGCACAATGGAAAAATATGCGGTTCAGATAATCCAAATTGCAGCCAAGCAAACAATTTGGGGGAGACTATCTGGGCGAACCAATAAGGATGCAGAAAATTAGCCCTGTACTGCAAAATATATACATAATATTTACATGTATATGTATTTTGCAGTGCAGTGATAGGCTCCTTTTCGCACCCTTTTAATTAAAATAATTCCATTTGTAATCCAACTGGATTATGACTGAATTCTGACTGAATAGAATGGTATTTTACCATTGAAATTCTCACCACATTTAGTCAATGTTCGACTTCAGTATACAATTAAGTCCATCTGATTCCTGGGTTCTTTCTTTATTATTTATTTCTTCTGATTTAGTGGCTGTCCCCAAACCATCAATCATCTCTTTTTTTGGCACTGAAAGCCGACTCTGAAACACGAATCAAATGAAAGTGATTGCCCATGACATTGTTTGTTTTGTGATACGTTCACATGGTGCTTCAGAGTTATGGAATTCAGATGACCTGACGATTGCCCAAAATTCTGATGAATTGCAATTGAGATAAAACCAAAGGCAGACATCTAATATTAAATACATTGTTAAAATACAGCTCTGTTATCCCAAACAAAGCATTAAAGGGTTCTCCAAACAGCATGACTACATTTTTGCTTTTAGAAATGATCGGGTGGTAGGAATCTCTATGTGCCCCGTTATTGCTTGAAAAGCTACAAATACAGAGAATTCTTAGCAAGGCAGGTGCTCTGGGCAATTGCTGCCTCTCGAGTTTAGCTCCAGCGAGTTAAACAAACCAGGATATAACAGGACCGGTTATGAAATTGACACCCAAGGGTGTGCAACAAGGTTCATTTATAAAAGTGCCAATTTCTATTGCAATTGCTTTAGGCATCTGGAGTGTCCCTTTAAGGGTTTAAATAAGCACAATTCTTGCTGCAGGCATACTGTAACTGTATGCTACAGTGCAAATTGGTATGCACACTCATGTTACAGTGCAGTGTTACAGTGCTAATTAGTATGAACACTCATATTCAGGACGTAAAAAGATTGAAAAGAAATACATGGTAAGTTACACATAATCCTGCAAAACCTGCTATCTCAAATAGAGACATTTTCTTGTGTGCAAACGTTCCTTATTTTCGATAGCTACCATGAGTATAAATGGAATGTTTCTCCTTGCAGCATCGAGGTACTCAAGTAAATAGTCATGTATTTTTCAGTAATAGTTTTAAAATAACAAATAAAATGGGCTTAAATATTTAAATGGTTCAACATATTAAGGTAAGAAATTCTGATGTTCAGATAACAATGTCAGGAGAACTGTTAGAAGCAACTCGGGGTTTCTGGAAAAGTGATTTTTTTTTTCCATCTACAGAGAATATAAATATCTTGTATCATACTGTCACTCTAAAACAAACAGGATTAGCAGACAACCCATTTTCACCGTTGAACATTCTACAGCCGAGGCTTACTGAACTGGAAAACAGTGCAGTTTTATGCAGCCTTCCAGAAGTGTATTCCCTGTGCACTGCTGTTGAAATGTTAACAAAGAAAATAAATTAAAAAAAATATATACACAAAACGGCATTTACATGTAAGTGCTACTTATACGTACAATCACGCTGGGCTGATAATTTGACCATCTATGTGCATAGTAAGACACATATTTCTACTATGAAATCATAGTATATATCACACATTTAAATTAACATTTATTCACTTGCTTTGGCTGAGACTTGTTGTGTTGTTTCTTACTAATCCAATCAGAGTTAAATGGTTAGAATAATTTTTTGTGCATTTACTTATTTCATGAGTTATTTGACGGGACACTCCTCCAAGTGCCATACACACTACAGCCTGCTGCCTGGGAGTTTACCCGTAATCTCCCATAGCAAGTATTCAAAGCGGTCAAGAATGGATGGACATTTACCATGGGCACCTGCTCCGCATCCAGATTCTCCTGCAGAAAAAGTCATATGTGTCCACTGTGCTAAGTATGGACAAATGCAGGACTGCTTTTATTGAGTGCGCAGCTGATATTCTCAGCCAATAAGAGCTGCCTGCATGGCCCTGTTTAACTCAGTGGAGACAACTGGATTCTCCTTGTTGGAATGTCCAGAAGCAGTGAGTATGGCTAAGATCACCCAGGAAGACCCATGCAAGATGTCAAACTATTCTTAAACAATTTGACTACTTTAGGAGGTTACCAGGCCAACCCTGGAACCATAAGCACTATTTATTGCTGTAGAAGTTATAGAGCTTGGAATGTTCATTGAGCAATTGTTGCAATACATACATACATAGTTACATAGTTACATAGCTGAAAAGAGATTTGCGTCCATCAAGTTCAGCCTTCCTCACATTAGTTTTTTGCTGTTGATCCAAAAGAAGGCAAAAAAACCTAGTTTGAAGCACAATTTTGCATACAAGCGTATGAATACATGATATACCTAAAAAAGGCAATTCAGAAATAGGGAAACCCCTTTGGGGGGAGCTGTATCCTCAGCAAGTCCCAACTGGCTTTTTATATTCCACCTGCAGACACAGATGGTTCATCTAGTGTAAAATCTAACTGGTGTTGTTCTCCTGTTTTCTGCATTGAGGCTCTTTAAAATGATATATGTTATAATATATGATAATTCTGAAAATATGCAGCTCTGTGCTTCGAAGAATTTAATTGAAAGTAAGTGATTTATTCCAAAATTTCAAGATGGAAACAATTGTTCGTGTTCTTTTGAGATTTTTTATTTTGCTGTATTCTTTCCTTGGCTCTGTTTTACATTATGCATATTTCATTATGTGTTTTACATTATACATCGTTTTTATTTTCATTGTGGATTATCTCTTGAAGGTTTTAGTTTAGAAGCCATTTAAACTTACAATTTAAGCAGTATTTGCGCTACATTTTAGTTTGGGGAGCACCAGCAGTTATTTATTTTTTTGTAACCATTGGGAGAGGTTGGGCAAAAATCAGTTTTTTTCCCCAACAACTGCACCCATAACATCAGTCTGCCAATACTATTCAGGTAGGGAAACAGTGAAGGATTTATGGAGATTAATATTAGAGATAGTGGTGTTACCACTGCTGGGGATAAACAGTTTCTGGATTGGCTGACTAGAGAGCTAAACAATCAGAAAGTAGGAGGAGATCACCTTAAACACGCAAGGTAATAATAAATGTTCTCATCTGGCAGGAAGCTTCATTGTTTTACGCACCATCCATCAGACTGGGGTTTCGATTAATTTTTTAAGATATATTTTGTTTTAAGATAAGTATGTAGCTTAAGGCTGCCAGACACATATTTCTTATAGTATAAATTAGACTTGAGCACAGCAAGAAAATTTGGTTCGGTCAAAAGTTTTTCCAAAAATAAAACTTTTTTCAGGCAGGTGAATTTCACCCAAATGTCGGTTTGACTTGACAAAGTTTCAGTGAGGAAAAATTTTTTTACTGCTCCTCTACTGGTAACTTTTTTATCTTGATCTGTAAGCGAAATATTTATATTAGGTATATATTTTGCTGAACACTGATTGGCCCATGTTAGCACCATTTTGGCCCATGTTAGCACCATATATATGCATATATGATTTATGAATTAAATATATATAATTTCTTTACTGCTTCTCCCTTTTTCTCTCTATTGGTCGTTTTTCACTTGTTCCGTGAATAAATTAAATATTTAGTGACTGTCCCCCATCTTTAATCCATCTATTTACCCATTATCCATCTCTTCTTTTGATGCCATCAATAGAACACAGAATCAAAAATTGCACGTTTCAGTTGGGTTGTGATTCGACTACATTTCAACTCGGAGATCTGGAATTCGACCGAGGACCTGATCAGCCCAAATTTTAAAAAATGCATGTTTGGAATGAAACAAAGCTACTTCATGTCAAGCACTTCACAATTAGATAAATGGGTGAAGAAGTCCCTGCTCAAACGAGCTTACAATCTATGATACTCCACCTGTAATAAATAGGAATCTGAATATTCATTAATTACACTACTAACATCCTTATAACATGGGTAATAAATTATTAATGGGGTAAAAACGTATTATGACATGACCTTAGTGTTAGGACAATGTTATAAGAAAAGTTTGCTCTGCTTTTTAGATTACTACATTATATTGCGTTATTACATACATTATATTGCTTAATTCTTTTTAAAAGTTCACTTTCAAGTTTGTAAATCATGTGATTTGTTCTACACTCACCTTTCGCAAAGTCACAGTATTTAGGTTTGTGTTAAAACTAGGTGTAGCTGTGTTCATATTACTCCTAATAGTACTTGTGTATTATTTGTAGTTTTCCTTGTCTCTTTATCGAGCTGCTGAATAATCTATGCCATTAAAGCCCCCTACACTATAGGCAAACTCACTATTAATTAATTCCAGCTTCATGACAGAGAGCGATGAGTGCGTGGCCATCTGTTTAGCTGGGAGTTGAAGGACTCTATTTAAAACAAGTAACCCATATTCTGTGTCTAGCTGAATTAGTTTTGGTGGTCTTTTGGATACCTCTCCTAGCAGTGCAGTAATTCCGTGGTAAGTAAAACAGTGCAGTTTTGTACGTTATAGATCATTTGCTACTGGTGTTTCAGAATTTCTCATTTTAGTTAAACATTCTAGAAGACGGATACCATAACCCTACACCATCACATTGACCATGTATATTATATCTGTAAAGTGTAACTATTGAAATGATATTAACGGAAACATCTTATTTAAAAATATTAAATGAATAATACTATAACTATTATTTTTAATTTAATACATAACTTGCCCTTGTGTCAGACCAGTATACCCAGGTAGCAGCTGAAACCTATATACTTTATTATTTTAAATGCATCTCATGTTCCCACTGACAAAGTATTACTAAAATCAAACCGACAAATGTTTTAATATCATTATTGGTGGCATGCAAAGACTCTATCAAAGGTATCCTGCAGTGCAAAAGGAAACACAGACTGGTACAGAATATCATATTCATTTCAAAGCCATTCTTAAAATGTCAGTGTATTGTTAGCATACTTCGTATCATAAAAAAATATATCAAAAATGTAATAATGATGGAAATAATCAAAATATCCAAAAATGGAATAAATCACATTGAACTGTAGATAGGTTCTGTGTGTAAAATTCTATTACAGAAAACAGTAACATTAATTAAATATATTGACATATGTATAATAATACTGTGGATGACATCACCATTAGCGCATTATTCTCTGACATTCATAGTTTGACGAACATCATAGAGTACTGGCACCCCTAATCTAACGGCAGCACTGGAAAATTAATCCCAGACTTCACGAGATTAGTGAGCTCATGGGAGAATGGTATTTGTAGCTGTTACAATTAATTTAGCTCCTCCTCGTGTTTTGCCAGTAGATGCACTAGGGAGATATTACTCAGCTGTATCTGTCTCCACAGCTCCACTCCCAAATTATCATTACTGAGAGAGCAGAGCTAGCATGGCCACCCAAAAGCACAACTCTAATGTTAGGCAGATTGATTAGGGATATATCTTACTAGATGGCTTATAACATTCATAGAAATAGGATTTTATCATTTACAAAGAAAATCTGTCTTTGATCGTAATCTTCAAAAGAAGCTGATGAACCATTTTTATTTTAAATTATATCGGTAGAATTTCCAGCTTGGTGATTAAATCATCCAGCAAATCCAATGAACATACTAGATCTTACAGACCAGTAGAATTAGATTAATTTGATCTAAACTGACCAAAAAGAAGGACCAAAAAGAAGGACAGGGTGTTTACTACAACAGTATTAAATACATTTTAAATCATTTATAAACTTTTATATATTTTTTTATAAATCATTCCAAAAAATGAAAAATACAATATATAGGGTTTACCTGGAATGTGACATTTTATTGTAATACTGAGAATTAAGACATGTTCTTATATATTGCACGCATCTAACTTGTATTTAGCATGTGTGCTGCCTGGTAGAATTGTCTAATTAGTTTTTGATGAAATGTGTTGCTAAACAGTCATATGCCTAAAGCATTTTCAATCAACACCTTCTTAGCTGTTAGAGCATTTATAGGAATTAAGTAAACTCACGATTTCAATCTATTCACTTTTATTAAGCGCATTGTCATTTGTAACAGATATATTCATCTATTCCCTCTGCACCTTTGCCACTAATTTTTAAAACTTAAATTTAAACTTTGATTTAATTTTTTTTGATAAACTTTTCAAATGATTTAATATTTTTGGTAAGTTTTTTAAATTATTCAATATTTTTCAAAATATTTTCATATTTTCATATTTTGATCTTTTTTTTTGGTATTTTAATCATTTGAAAAAATAAATAAAAGTTTATCCACAAATATTAAATCAAGGCATAACTTGCAATATTGATCACAGAAATTACTTAAATCAAACAATTTTTCTATTGCTTTTGAACTAAACGTTAAAATATTGGTATCTCAATATTCACCATGGCAATTATTTAAAACTAAACTATTCCCACCATCGCATGGTTCTTAGGTCATATTAACATACAATATACTTACCATCGCATTACATTTAATAGTTTGTACTAATAGTATATGACAATCAGGACTTGGTTTCCAAAGTAGGGTGTATCCAATAATCTTGTCTTTCTATATTATCCTAAAGTAAAACAGATAACAGATAAATGTAAGAATACATATAAATTAACAGCTACTATATACAAATAAAGCAGACACAAATGTGCAGTGCATTGTATGAGCCCAGATCTTTCTTCTTGAAATGAGAATAAAATAAACATTTATCAAGATAAACCAGTAAAAAGACATGGTTGGAATTAATAATCACAACTGCAAGGAAAAGCACTATTGGGTCAGCAAAAACCACAACAGGGCATCTAGCCAGTGGTAGGAGGGGATTATTTAGATCAAAGGCTGCACATACAGACTCTAAACAAGAAAGACCACTTCAAAACACTGAAGTGGTCATGGTTCTTAGTGTAACTCTTTAAATGTCTCTAGAAGCCCCTGCTTAGAAATTATATATATATATATATATATATATATATAGTTCACGAGTATGCATCCTCTATGTAGAAACATTGTAGCACTTTGGTACCTTGATTAAGATTTCTTTTTCTTAGCAATATCTCTGTTTTCCTAAAATTCACTTTTTCTTAAAATATGAATATGAAAATGGCAATACTGGAATGGAATGTATGTTATGAGTGAAAATAGCTTTTCTCATTCCCAGTGTTAATTGGTAGATACTTTTAGAAATGATTCAGTTTTATAACACATTTGTCAACTATAATTAAGAATCTAATTATTTCACAATCTGACAATGCCATGCATATTCATAGTTTTCTTTTCTTCTGAATATGTTAATAGTAGTTTATGAAAGTGGTTTACTTACAAATTTAGACATTTTTATATTTAATGTGAATTGTCACCATATTTATGATACCTATTTACTTTGTATTTCAGCCACCATGATCTTTAATTTTATTTTAATCGAAATAGTTGTTAACTATTGAGACAGCCATTTTCATTTCCTGTCACATGATCAGTTTCAGGTCCCGCATTTAGATGTAATATATACACCTCACGGTCATTTACTAAAGTGTTATTTATCCAGAAGTAAAATTTTAGGCCAAAATAGTAAAATTAGGAAATTTCTCGAAATTAATTCTGTTTTCAGTTTGGCAACTTTAGCCTTACATTTGAAATTTCACTTGAGTTTCCAGCGATTCTCACTTTGGTAAATAACCTTGACCATTGTGCGAGTTGATAAGAACCTAACATATTGGCATTTTCCCCATGTACTTGGACTGGTAACATTTTATCGGAGCATTTTACCCCACAATATCCCCCCCAAAATAAAAATACATAAATTATGACGTATTACTGTTTCTCTTAAAACTGTATAATCTGCCTTTTTTGGAATCCCTAAAAATAAACAACTATAAACAAAACTCTATCCTAATAAATATAGTTCCATATTTTATCTTGCAATTAAAAAGTAACTGCATGGTAACGCTAGCTGAAAATTACACAACACTACAAAAGCAAGTTCCTCAAATTATTAATAGTTAAATTAGCCATCTAATGTTTTAAAAGTTTTATAAATGTCTATGTTTACAGTTTCTTAAATAATCACTGAGACTAACAAAAATAGACATTTATTAAACATGAAGCGACAAATTCGAATTGCTAGCAATAGATTTCCTTCTTTTGATCATTCATACTTGCTAAGTATTTTAAAGTAAAACACTAATTTGTTTAGAGAAACTAAATAGGATTTGGCTTTACTCTACAGATGGTGGTTTTAATATAGATCATTTTTTCCAGGCATATGACAGCATTCAGTAACTCCATAAATAACTTTATGGTCAAAGCATTAAAAGGATGTAAATTTTAAACTCTGTGAAACAGGAAACATGCATACATTATACATGTTAAAGGTACAGGGCTGCACACATTTTTATCACTTTAAAGAATAAATCTGTATATTTAAAATAAATAATCTATATTATTTTGCAGATTTCACGTAGCGCCATGACTGCGTTAAAATTTGATCATAATAAATTGATTCCTTTACGCAAGACATCTTTTTAAACTAACAAACTAACAAAATATGAAATAAATTATTTATTTGGTAATGTAATGCAAAAATAGGAGATCTCTTCACTTTATTAAGAGTTTTTTAGTGATTTCAGAGAATTAAAAAAATCATCCAATTATAAAATGCATTTTGGCCCAAAGGTTTATCCATAATTTAGTTGCTCATTTATTTTAAACTTAGTTCAACCTAATAAAAGCAAAAATAAAGGCATTGTCAGAATGAGACAGTCATAGTTGAACTGGCCATTTTTTATAGTATGACGTTTTTGGCCTTAAATTTGAAAATTCACTTTGAAATTACTTTAATGTCCAAGCATTTCCACTGGTGTGAAAAAAACTATATACCTTCTCAGATGAGTATCACCCACTTGTATACTTTATTATAGTTTTCGATGTTAAAACCTTTGTACAATATGTGCCAAAATTTGAAAATCTATGCATGGGTACAAATAAGCTTGACAAATTTTCATGATTTTAAATTTGATGCATCTGTTGCAAGACATATTTCTGTTACAACATCTAGTGACTTAGTTAATGCAAAGTGTGAAAGTAGAATGCAATCGACCAGTACCTTTGGGGTGTTTTCTAGATTACTTCTGCTTAGTCAAATCTCTTGCCCTCATCATCTTAAAAAAATATAAACTGAGAAATGTGCTTTTATCACTCGGACGGTCCGAGTAACCAATTTGTACCTGCAGTACAACATTATTTGAATGCCCTGATGTTTTTGATAGCTCATCCCCAAAAGCTAAAATAATAATAATAAAAAAAAACTTTACATATGGCCAAATATCTTTATATATACACATATATAATATATATGTATATAATTTCATTGTTAGAGTATTTTTTATACCAATATACATATTAATATCAAAGCACACTTGGAATTTGCCAGATTGGTAATGTTGCCTTTGAAAATGTATCGTAGCCCAGGAATGAGAATTACCCCCATCATGGCATACCATTTGAAAAAATGGTAGGCAATAGTATACATTTATTACACAAATATAAAAGTAGATTTTATATAGGAACCTGCCTGACAACCCAGGCAGAAATGCCAGAGAATTTAATGTGCAAGCCCTATATTTAACCCTATAACTTTCTAAAACACCATAAAACCTGCACATGGGTGGTATTGTTGTAATTGGGAGACTTCGCTGAACACAAATATGAGTGTTTTAAAACAGTAAAATGCTTTATGAGGATGATATCCTCAGTGAAAGTGTAGGGTTTGTGACTAAGTGGCTTCTAAAAAAGACTGGACATACGCCATTTGCAATACCTCACGTTGCTTACTTTTTCAAATGGTATGCCATGATGGGGTAATTCTCATTCCTGGGCTATGATACATTCTCAAAGGCAACATTACCAATCTAGCAAATGTCAATGTGTAAAAACTGAAATATGCAAGTCTTTTATTTGACTCTGTAACGTTACAAAACACCATAAAACCTGTAAATGGGGAATACTGTTGTACTAGTGAGACAATCACTGAACACCAATATGCATATTTTATTGTAGTAAATGCTAACAGTATTATGACATTTACATTTAAAATGTCATACATTACACAGATAATAAGAAAGTGTCGTAATTTCTTACCTTTTTTCATTTTATGCATATTAAATTATGTATCATATCTAAATATTTGTTGTGAAATATCACATCAAAGCCCAATTTGTCCTGAACAATATGATATATAATAAGTGTGGGTGCACTTAATATGTAAGAGGTAAATTATGGTTGAACAGACACGTAGCTCAAATTCCAGGTTTTGTTTTGATCAGAACTTTTAGAACTGCCTCCGTCCTTAAGGGGTTGATTTATCACTTGTATTTTTTCATGTCTCTAATATAAAAGAGCTGGACACTAAAAGTAGGCGTTCACGAAATGAGGAACATATTTAAAATATGTACACAGGGAATATGTAATAGCATGAAAAGGTTTAATGAACCAAATACAACATTAAGTAAATTGTATTTTTAGAAAAGTGACTGATGAAATGTCTATAAGAGATAGATCAGATTGACATTCAATTAGATTATGTTAAAGTCAAGTGACTGTTCAAAAATTACGCATAGGGAAACGCACTTAGACCTTTTGGTTAAAGCATATGTATTGGAGAGTGAGGGTATACTTTTATAAATAGTGTGGTATGGGTATACCTGTATGTATGAAATAGTGAGTGTATAACTGTATGTATAGGAGAGTGTATGAATGCCTGTATGGACCTAAGGGTGAGGTATATTTTTATAGATAGGGGAGTGTAGGTATGTCTGTGTGTATTAGATATGATGTTATACCTTTATATATAGGAGAGTGTGGGCCTGCCTTTATGTGTTAGAGAGTGAGGGTATACTTTAATCTATGGGGGGAATGTGGGCATGCCTCTATGCATTAGAGAGTGAGGGTGTACCTTTATATATGTGTGAGTGTGGGCATGTCTGTACTTGATAGAAAGTGAGGGTACACTTTAATCTATGGGGGGATGTGGTCATATCTGTATGCATCAGGGGGTATATATTTATATATGGAGGAGTGCAGGCATACCTGTATATATTAGATATTTGGGTATACTTTATTCTATGGGGGGGATGTGGGCATACCTGTATATATGAAAGAGTGAGTGTATAACTGCAGGTACAGAGAGTGTATTCATGCCTTTATGAATGACAGAGTTGGGTAAGGTATACCATTATATAATTGGAGGTGGTGGGGTGAGAATGCCTGTATGTGTAAAGTGTAGGTATTCCTGCAATAATAGTATGCTTGCACCAGGTATATATGGGACAGTGGTGGCATGTATTTGTGTACTGGAGAGAGTTTACATGATCATATAAAGTGAGTAGAAAGGCTCCTATATGAATATATGTTTTGTTAGTTATTTTAAAGTTGTTGTAGTAAAGCATTCTCTGATTGGATATTTGTTAGTTACATGGCTGCTTTGTGTACGAGTGCTAAATGGATAGTCTGTCACCAAGGGGCTGCTATAGAGGTTGTAGATAGCACAGTCTTATCACAGTCGTGTGATAACCCAACACGCAGTATGTAAACTCACAGAAAACTCAAGCATGTATTACCGAACCTTAGAATGGTCAGGTTTAATGTAGGAAGAAAAGAATAGTCAAGGGAACTAACAATATAATTGCAAGAAGAACCAAACAGCACTAAAGAGAACAGAATGAACCACAATAGGGCAAGGAAAAAAGCGAAAGGATCCCTTTTTATAAGGTAGCGTCTTTTGCTTTAAGGCCACGCCCCAAAACGTTCTAGGCCGGCATTGATGACGCAAACCACGTCATTCATGTCATGACGTCGGCGCGTATGCGCCATGTCATAAAAAGGGCATGACTCCAGCGTCCAGCGTGGGATATGCCAAACTCGTTGGGAGAGGAGTCTGCCCTGGATCCTGTACCACGTGGGCGCGATGGAAAAAGGTATGAGATTGTGACAAGTCTCTACCCCAACATACCGAGAAGTGCCTCTTACCACAGGCCTAATAGAGTGGTAGATCTTAATCTAGATGCCAAAAATATAAATTTAATGTCAAAAAGTATGGCCAGCCATGCTGCACAGCTGAAATTCAAATTTGGACCAAAGAAAGAGCTTTATGTAACATTAAACAAATAACAAATATTAATATATATAAATACATAATTGCAAAGTAAGGGGTTAAATGCAAATAAATCAATATCTCAGATGAAAGCACCTTTCTGATTTCCTCGTCCTACTACTTATTAATAAAATTTCTTATAATCTATTGGAAGATATTTCACTAAATATGCTGCAGCAGAGTTAATGTTATGTCTTACGCTGTTGATAATGGAATAGTTAAGATGTACCGGCTAAGGTCACAAGTGTGCGTACATTATTGCAGTTACCTGTAGTGAGTTAATTCCCCACCGGATTCATTGTTAAAATATCACAGCGAGAGGATTTTATATTGTTCAGCAAGTAATAATCACAGTATTTGCAAGTAGAAGATAATCTGTTTAGTATTCAAAGGAATGTTAAAAATCTCTCTTGGGGCATTAATTCATCAAAAACACCGCTTTTAAAAATCTGATGATTTTCAAAAAATTCAAGATGAGATTTAAACACCAATAATTATGAATTCTGGAGAAACCAAAACCTTGTTCCACAGTGAATAATTACAATTAGTTTAAAACTGTAGATTGGTTTGCCGTATATTAAGGTTCGGTGCACAACAAGCATCTGCTTTGTAGAAATATTAGTGGCTGCAATATGAACGATGTTTACTCTGCAGTAGAAGCATGAAAACAAATGGCCATTATTTACACATCAACAGACATTGAAAGAAATGTGGTATTTGTGTCTTCTAAATATATCTGTAGGAACAATTCTCAGACTTGGTCATTCATATTTTACATCAAAATGAAGGCGTACAAAAAGGTACAGTGCAATAACAAAAGTTCACCTATTTTTTTTTAATGCCAAACACAATATAATATAGACTTAAAATTAAAATGATAATTAAATTAATATTTTAATATGCATAAAATAACTGAAAGTGTGATAATGCCATTATAATTAAAATGGCATTCCCTCAATGAAGCAAGCATCAGCACATCTCAAACTGAAATTTAACGGGAAAGCATCAGATTGGATCGTCAAGGTTGATGAGCTCAGTGATGGAGGCAGAGCCAGCAGCGCCGAGTCCAGTACAACGATGGAGAAAAGGTAAGTTTAAACCCTTCTTAGTCCTTTCTGTATTTATGTTTGTATTCCTAACACTATAATGTTCCTTCAACTCAATGAAAGGCTATAACTAATTCCTCCCCTGCAACTGTTATTAAAAAAACAAACAAAAAAAAAGCCCACACTAAGTCTTCAGTGGATACTATTCTACCAATCTTCTTCCCTTACCCTTCGTGTCACTATATCCCACTCCCTCTAGCATGTAGGTTTATTGAGCAGGGCCCTCAGCCCTTCTGTTCCGCTGCGTCAAACTTGTCTGGTTACAATTACATGTTTGTTAGTCCACCCATTGTAAAGCGCTACGGAATTTGTTGCCGTTATATAAAAATAATAATGATAACTTCTTGCACAGAGCATGACTATTGGTATTTTCTGAATTCTGAACAAATGTTCTTTTCTGTGGTTCACTAGGAAGCTAACATGGGCTCTGGAATAGTTAGTAACTGCAATGTGTGTGAGTACATTAGAGTGCTGTCAGAGACTATCAGTAAACACACAGTGCATGTCAATAATTGCAGTGAGTCTCTGTCAGTGTATTAGTATGAGTGCAGTGAATTTATGTCATTGTATTAGTGTGAGTGCAGTGTGCCCCTGTCATTGTATTAATGTGAGTGCAGTGAGTCCCTGTAAGTGTATAAGTGTGAGTGCAGTGAGTCCCTGTCATTGTATTAGTGTGAGTGCAGTGAATTTCTGTCATTGTATTAGTGTGAGGGCAGTGTGTCCCTGTCATTGTATTAGTGTGAGTGCAGTGAGTCCCTGTCAGTGTATTAGTGTGAGTGCAGTGAGTCCCTGTTAGTGTATTAGTGTGAGTGCAGTGAGTCTCTGTCAGTGTATTAGTGTGAGTGCAGTGTGTCCCTGTCAGTGTATTAGTGTGAGTGCAGCGAGTCTCTGTCAGTGTATTAGTGTAAGTGCAATGAGTCTCTGTCAGTGTATTAGTGTGAGTGCAGTGAGTCCCTGTCAGTCTATTAGTGTGAGTGCAGTGTGTCCCTGTCAGTGTATTAGTGTGAGTGCAGTGAGTCTCTGTCAGTGTGTTAGTGTGAGTGCAGTGAGTTCCTGCCAGTGTATTAGTGTGAGTGCAGTGTGTCCCTGTCAGTGTATTAGTGTGAGTGCAGCGAGTCTCTGTCAGTGTATTAGTGTGAGTGCAGTGAGTCTCTGTCAGTGTATTAGTGTGAGTGCAGTGAGTCCCTGTCAGTGTATTAGTGTGAGTGCAGTAAGTCCTCTTTAAACAAATTCTGGAGTGCCCACAAGAAACTCCCACCATTTTTGATCGAGCACATTAAGCCCTGATGCCAAAGGCCAGAAGAAAGATGCCCCATGTAACATAATATGCTGTATTCTCTAATATAAGAGGAAAACTTGAGGAAGTTCCATATGGCAGACATTATCAACTTGAAAGAGACCACTATACTAATCCTCAGGACCTCTCACTGGCTTCTCTTCAAACAAGACACATCTTGAAACCACTTACCTTTATAGAGTGCAACATTAAGTATTACTTGAGTTTCCCTCACATGCTCTCAGCAACCTTTAATGGCAGAGTGCATACCAGTAGTGCTCCATGGGGCAAGTCCTAGACTTCAAAAGGCATTGAACTTGCCTGGACTCCCCATCGAGGAGCGGTGTGGTACCTTGCAAACACCTACAATGCTCCCCAGGTTTTGCAGTGGCAGAGGATCACCAGAAGAAAGTGAAAGGTGGACCTAGAGGACTTACTTCTCCCCATAGTGGTAACAGAACCTTAAGGCCTATTTTGGACTTGGATACCTATTTATCATAACAACAGGCCTCACCCAGCCTAATGTCCTCTGTCATTGCTTGCTTGTCTACCACTACATGGTCTCTAGCTTAAAGCACAGTTCTTCGTTTCTCACAAGATCGGAAAAGTACATTCCTCCATACATTGGATTGCATACATGCATTGCATTTACCAGATATTGTTATTTTCCCCACTTATATAATTTTCTTTTTTGAATGTAACATCTTTTGGATATGTCAGTACCACTTATCTATTTATGTACGAGCCCCTGGAGAAGTGTACCCCATCATTTACCCCTAGGTAGATTCTTTAATACACTCATGACTACATGATAATTATACCATAATAATTTTACCATGCCATCAATCCCAAAGGGTTGTAGAACCAATCTTTTAGTGGTTTACATCTCTCATTTTCTTTTACATGGTATTAGTCACCCAATGGCACTGTTTTTATATGTTCATGTTGTATATAGTTACCTTATGTTTTAAGTTTTAATTTCATTGGCCTACATTGTCAGTTGTGCACAAACTTTAAATCAGATTATATTCAGGGTTTTTCTGTGCTCTTATGACCGTATATCAAAAGAGTTTTAGCTAAACTGGAGACGTGTAGGAGAGGATTACCAGGATGGGAGCGGACTGGATCCTAACTATGAATATGACACTAGATAGCACCTCTAAAGATGCCTTCGAGCCTCAAAGGCATACAATACAGAAAGCAGGAAGTTGTTATGGTGCTAGGAGTATCCCTTTAATTTCTCATCTTCTGCCAGGTTCAAACAGCAGAGCTTAAAACAATGACTAACAGGGGGCTAAGATGGAGGCCTCCAGAGGAATAATAAAGAGGTGTGGATTTCGGTGTTTAATTTAAAAATGTTTAAACATATTAAACAAATTCATTAAATATAGGGATAAACAAAGGTTTTATTATTATTAAGTGTATTCACTTTTTGTTTTCAGTTTCCTCGTAAAGTGTGTTTTCTTTTGACTTTTTCCTCAATTACTCCAGTACAATTTGTTTCTACAATAGTCATTGTTCTGAAAGGCCAGCAATATCAATATTCCCTTTAATAAATAGCTGATATATTCCATGATGTATTTGTAGATGCTTAGACATTTTATAGGGCTAGCTATTCAGTAGCATGTATGTCACACCGGTTTACCTTTTCCCATTTGCAATAGCCATGTACAGAATTGGCCAAGTCTTTCTCCTGCATGAGGGTGAATCCCCAGATACCATTAAATCTCTTCATAGTGCACTTGAATCGTTTATGCAATATCATAACCCTTTGATTAAATTAAGTGTATGAACGGCTTCATAATCTGAAGTAATGAAGTATTTTACAGCCACCTTGTAATATATTAAAATATATTTAATTATAATATATTTAAAACGCAATTGCCCCTAAATAACATTGCATTAAGCTACATCACATTTTAACACAGTGCATTGAAATAATAAACTATTTAAACAATGTTTTTATTTTATTTAATATTTTGTGGTTGAGTGGTAAAAACTTGACTTTAATCTGTTTGATGAGTTTTTTGTAATGCAGATAATTCCTTTTATGGTAATTTTTTTTAAAGGTTTCTAAAAGTGAGACCAAAACAAACATTACAATAATAATAATAATTATAACTGTCAAATCTAAAGCCTATTTAGACTAAACTGGATTTTTTTTTCTCTAAATATTTTAACTTGGTTGTCAAATCTCAACACCATTTGTAGCAACTCCCAAAAGCTATATTACAACATTATGCATGTTGAATAATAAAAAGTATAATGAGATAGTACAGCACTTTAATACCCAGTGGTCACTTTATTATTAAATTATACTGTACAAGATAAGATGCACTTTTACCTCCAGATCAGCCTGAATTCTTAAAGAAACCATTTAAATTATGAGATGCCGAGGCGCAGTGATCCAAAGGAACGGTGTTCCTTTATATAATTGTGTTTTCACATTAAAAACTATATTCATTGTAGCGATTCATACATTGAAGAATAACCTTTTTTTTTTTCTTTGATCATCCGTTTGATTATTGTCAGCATTCCTGCCTAGTCTATAGCCAATCAATTCAAAGATGGGAATTTAACACACAGCTTTCAGAACTTAACTTCATAATTGGTAAGTGATGCCAGCGTACATATCCAGAGGTGAGCTGCAGTTTGATCTAAACTGGAGGAAGAGTGAAAAAAAGAGTCAGACACTAAAACTACTTGTTATCACTATAACATTTACTTTAACTTCCTCCAACTTAAATCGTGCTACTCCTTGGCTCTTAAACTTGTGATGTTAACGAGCCTGGGTTTGACGAGTTCATAAAGGAATCCTACTTTTATCACGGAGCACGGAAGCGACACAGTATGACTATGAGAAGAGGAATAGAATATAAAGTTTATAAATAACAAAAAAAATAATCAGTGGAAAAATTTATAGATTCTGTCATTTACACTTTTTAAAATAAAAAAAGATTGACATGAAACTAGTTTCATTAGTTTTGTATATAATTAGTGTCCCCCAGAACCTCCAATAAGATTACATGATGTTTACATCTATTAGAAAGGAACTAAGCGCTACTGAATCTGTTGGCGCTATATAAATAATAATACTAATAATAATAATAACTGGAAATAAATGTTCTGGGAACTGTATTAGATGCACTGTTAGTGTCATCACTAAACATTACAGCTGTGACTAGGGCTCCATAAACAGAAAGTGATTTAACTCCTAAATGGCAGAGAATTGAGCAATGAGACAACACCAATACTGCCTCATTAAGCTAAAGTTAGATTGGTGACTGTAATGATCCTTTAAACTTCCTTTATTGTACAGTCTGTTTAATAGAACATTTTATCTCCTGCTCAGTTAATTGCCCGCAAGGCCCTGCAGGAGGTTCCAGTGCATGATTAAAGTCAAATTAACAAAACAGGAGATACAATCTTTTAAATTAAACACACTGTGCTGTCACATCATGCAGGCTGTGTGAGTCACAGACAGGGAAGGCATGGCTAAGGCGGCATAAACAGAAAGAAAAAGTGATTTAACTCCTAAATGGCAGAGAATTGAGCAGTCATACTGCAGGGGTATAATTTGTACACCAAAACTGCTTCATTGATCTAAAGTTATTTTGGTGACTATAGGGTCCCTTTAAATGTACAATATATAGAGTATATGAAAGAAAATTATTGTGTGAAAGTATTGTAATATGATTCTTGGGGTAAGAGTATAGAAGCGCTATAGAAAGAAGATGGCAACCTTTCCATCACTTAGGCCGGCCCAGTGAAGGCAGGACTTACAGGGACACCTGGGTTCTTCTCCACATGGTCTTAGTGCCCTGAACATAGCATGAGTGTGTCTAATGATGCCCTCACACTTTACTTATTAGGGGCTGTTCCCTAGTGTCCCCAAAAGCAAGAGACCAGGAAGCTAAATTGGTAAGGTGGGAGAAAACCCCAAAGTCAGGACTGTACTGCTGAAATCAAGACAGTTTTAAAGGACCACTCTAGGCACCCAGACCACTTCAGCTTAATGAAGTGGTCTGGGTGTCAGGTCCTTCTAGGGTTAACCCATTTTTTCATAAACATAGCAGTTTCAGAGAAACTGCTATGTTTATCAATGGGTTAAGCCTTCCTTCTAGTGGCTGTCTCATTGACAGCCACTGAGCCAAGCGCGTTTCCTTCATACTTGTGAGAGCACGCTTAAGCGTTCATAGGAAAGCATTGGAGAATGCTTTCCTATGTGACCGTTGAATGCTACAAGAAGCCTTTGCCGCTACAAGCATTCAGCCGACGGGCGGATCGGAGGAGGAGGAGAGCTCTCCGCCCAGCGCTGGAAAAAGGTAAGTTATTACCCCTTTCCCCCTTCCAGAGCCGGGCGGGAGGGGGTCCCTGAGGGTGGGGGCACCCTCGGGGCACTATAGTGCCAGGAAAACGAGTATGTTTTCCTGGCACTATAGTGGTCCTTTAAGGCCTGAAAAAATCACAGCAGTTTTTATGAATCATCAAGGGTACAGGGGCTAGAGAGAGCAATCACACAAAAACCATGAAACAGTTAACTACGGGGATCTGGAAAATGATCAGTTACCAGCGTATGACAAGTATGCTACTGATAATTTGAAAAAATTTTGAAGATATATCCTGTCTTCTAAAACAGAAATTTAAAGGATGAACGCTAGAACTTTGCATATTAAAGGGACACTCCACAGCCCAAACACAAAATAAATAAAAATCATTGTTTAGTAGATATATCTTCAATGAAAACACTGATCCATCCACTGATTTAATTATGCATTTTCTTCATTGAGGATACATAAAAAAAGTTTGCAAAAGTTACAGATCTCTTGCCTGCAGCCTGTGCAAGCTCTCCCCTTCTAACCCCACCCAGACATTCTGTGGCTGTCCAATCCCAGACTACCCAATGCATCTCAAATAGAAGTCTTTGCAAGGCAGGTACTCTGGTCAATTACTGCCTCTTGAGTTTAGCTTTACTTAAAGGACCACTCTAGGCACCCAGACCACTTCAGCTTAATGAAGTGGTCTGGGTGCCAGGTCCTTCTAGGGTTAACCCATTTTTTCATAATTTTAGCAGTTTCAGAGAAACTGCTATAATTATGAATGGGTTAAGCCTTCCCCCAAAGCCTCTAGTGGCTGTCTCATTGACAGCCACTAGAGGCGCTGCTGCTTCACTGTGATTTTCACAGTGCGAGAGCACGCCAGCGCCCATAAAGCATAAAATGCCGAGAAGGGCTGAACGCGCGCTGCACTCGCCGCGTAAGCATTCAGCGGGCGTGGGCGGAGGAGGAGGAGGGAGGAGAGCTCTCGCCCAGCGCTGGAAAAAGGTAAGTTTAAACCCCTTTCCCCTTCCAGAGCCGGGAGGGAGGGGGTCCCTGAGGGTGGGGGCACCCTCAGGGCACTATAGTGCCAGGAAAACGAGTATGTTTTCCTGGCACTATAGTGGTCCTTTAACAAGACAAACCAGAAAGTAACAGGACCTGTTGTCTGCTTGAAAGCCAGGGGGATGTTAATTTCTAAAAGTGTCAATTTCTCTTTAAATCTGCACTTTTTGAAAAACTAAAAAAATAAGACACACTCTTTACACATTAAGCTTTTGAGCAATTTAAAGTGCAATATGGATCTGGTGTGTCCCTTTAATGCTCTATTAAATTATTATAAGCTAAAGATATATGTATCAAACCTAAAATGTAATAACGGCATGTAATATAAACCTTCTATTTTTAGTGTTTGGTTCATCAAATAACATTTTACTAGTTGGGTCAATAAATAATTTGTTAACATATTTTACAACAGCCAAATGTAATAATATTAACTCATTTAAGCATGTATAATCAAGACAACTGGGAATAAAAAGAAAAAAAAGATAATTAAGGTAATTGTACGTGAACTCTGTTTGAAATAAATGCCCATTTCCGTTTAATACATTGGCTGGAGTGTATAATTGTTCCCGAGGTAGAGGTTGCATCATTTCCTAGGGTTCTGCACCTGCAGATGTACCAAACACAGCTATATATTTTTAAGTGATTACACTGACTGTATTGCTGATAGGACTAGAAGCTGTGTGACCTGTTAGACAACTATCTGCTGTGTAAATGCCAGTTTTATCTCGGCAAGAAAATGTTTCTGTTTAATTCCCTTGTAAATAATGTTCCAGCATAAAATATATACAGTACTTTTAGGAAAACTTGTATCATTTTGTGCACACATTTAAATAGGCACATCGAGCATGTTAGGGGCAAAGTGTTGGTTCGTGGGGGTCATGTTACTCTAAAAGTCTTTTTTTTAATTAACTTTCTTTTAACATAGTTGCATAGTTACATAGCTGCTCACATCTATTTTTGCTGTTTTAGACAAAAATTACAAAGCAGTTTTGCTTCATAAATCCACTTTTGCCCCCTCCCCCCCCCCACAAACTCCAACCTGCAGTTCATCTTTTGCTCCAATTATGCAGTTGGGATTTTTTCACTTTTCGGAGAAGGTTCTAGCAGGTTTCTGGGATTTGAAGTTCAACAGTTACATTTCTACAGAAGGAGTTAACGATGATACTAGAACCAGAAACACGCTTTATGTGCCAATGTCTTATTGTGTAGTGGGTTTTGGGATACATTAAAAAATGTCATAGAAAGTTGAGAATGTTAAATGGATACTCTATGCACTATGACATATACATCATATACATAGCGCTGCAGTGGTTATGGTGCCATACGTTTCAAGGTAAGCTGTTAAACTGTTTACAAATGGATTGAAATTTACCTGGCTCTTTTGAAGCCTTCAGCCAATGGAATAATATCGAAGCTTAGTATACACCATTATGCTACTGAAGATATATTAACTTTTGCTTTAGCATAGCTATGCAGGCTGAAAACACTGATAAACAGTTTAACAGCTCACCCTGAGACAAAACCAGGGGACTCCTGACATGATAATCGATATAGCTCACTTTCAGTGGCGTACATACCAGGGTCGCAGGGGTCGCGGCTGCGACCGGGCCCGGCCCACCAGGGGGCCCGGCTGCCCCTGCGACCCGGTATGTAGCCACAGGGCCAGCCTCTTCCCCTGGGGGGCCCAGGAGCCGACCACCCCAGGCCCCCCGTGGCTGGCCCTGCTGACCCCGGCGGGCAGGTGGCCAGTCGGGCAGGCAGGCAGGCGGGCGCACGAGGGAGCACTCAATGCTTCCTCTTCAGCTCCCTCGCGCACCGCACTGATACCGGAGCCGGAAGATGACGTCATCTTCCGGCTCCGCCTCCGGCATCCCTACGCAGTGCGCGAGGGAGCTGAAGAGGAAGCACTGAGTGCTCCCTCGCGCGCCCGCCCGCCTGCCTGCCTGCCTGCCTGACCAGCCACCCGCCCGCCCAGGAGCCCAGCAGCACCACTGGACCCCAGGGAATCCCCCCAGCACTCCAAAAGGTAAGGAGGCTGGGGGGATTACATTAAAAAAAAATGTGTGTGTTAGTGTGTGTGTGTTAGTGTATGTGTGTGTTAGTGTATGTGTGTGTGTTAGTGTATGTGTGTTAGTGTATGTGTGTGTGTGTTAGTGTATGTGTGTGTTAGTGTGTGTGTGTGTGTTAGTGTATAAAAGTAGTGTTAGTGTGTGTGTGTGTGTTAGTGTATGTGTGTTAGTGTATGTGTGTGTTAGTGTATGTGTGTGTTAGTGTTAGGTGTGTGTTAGTGTGTGTGTGTTAGTGTATGTGTGTGCTAGTATGTGTGTGTGTGTTAGTGTATGTGTGTGTTATGTATATGTGTGTTAGTTTTAGTGTGTGTATGTGTGTTAGTGTGTGTGTGTGTGTGTTAGTGTGTGTGTGTTATATGTGTGTGTGTTAGTGTACATGTGTGTGTTAGTGTATGTGTGTGTGTTAGTGTTAGTGTGTGTATGTGTGTTAGTGTGTGTGTGTGTTAGTGTGTGTGTGTTAGTATGTGTGTTAGTGTGTGTGTGTGTGTATAGTGTGTGTGTGTTAGTGTATGTGTGTGTGTTAGTGTGTGTGTGTGTGTGTTAGTGTATGTGTGTGTTAGTGTATGTGTGTGTGTTAGTGTGTGTGTTAGTGTATGTGTGTGTGTTAGTGTGTCAGTGTTTGTTTGTGTTAGTGGGTGTGTTAGTGTGTGTGTGTGTCAGTGGAATGTGTCTGTTGGCCAGTGTGCAGTCTGCTATGAGTGTGTTACCGTGTGTGTCTGTTACTGAGTGTGTTTGATGTCTGTTAGTGAGTGTGTTTTCAGTGAAAGTGTATGTTTTGTAAGTGAGTGTGTATGTATGTCTGTCCCTGAGTCTGTCTCTGTCAGTAAATGTGTGTGTCTGTTAGCTATGTGGCGTGCGCTCGTTAGTGAGAGTGTGTGTGTGTGTCTTCAGCATTTACCTTTCTCCAGCGTCGGACTCCCCAGTGTCCGCCTCTCAGCTCCGAAATGCACATGCGCGGCAAGAGCCGCGCGTGCATTTAAACCGCCCATAGGAAAGCATTGCTCAATGCTTTCCTATGGACGTTCAGTGTCTTCTCACTGTGATTTTCACAGTGAGAATCGCGGAAGCTCCTCTAGCAGCTGTCAATGAGACAGCCACCAGAAGCTGGATTAACCCTCAGTGAAACATAGCCGTTTCTCTGAAACTGCTATGTTTTCAGCTGCAGGGTTAAAACTAGAGGGACCTGGCACCCAGACCACTTCATTGAGCTGATGTGATCTGGGTGTCTGTAGTGGTCCTTTAAGTGTGTGTGCATACCGCGGTCGCGGGGTCGCAGCCCTGCGACCAGGTGCCCGCCACCATGTGTTGCGACCCCGACCCGCGCCGAGTAAGCGCGTGGGGGGAGGGCCCACGGATCAATTTTTGCACCGGGGCCCCATGGGTCATGTGTACGCCACTGCTCACTTTATTGTTTTATTGTCTGTAGCGTGCGCCTTAAGTTCAGCATCTTGGTTGGCTGATAAATTTCCTTGTTTGTGTAGCACCGCAGAAGATACAAAGTCAGGGGAATGCTGGCACTTCAAATATAAATATGTTTTGTTTTTATACTGTTTTATATTTTTTATATTTAGTAAATGGATTAAAGTAAGAACAAGTAAATGTCACCCTATAATATATCTTTTAAATGAGGAGGTGTCTGCGAAATGTACAATATATAGGAGAAATCATGTTCTCTAATTAAATCTCACCAATCATCATCCTTTGTAAAACTTCACTTTTATTCTTCAGTTAAATTCACATCTCACAGTAGTACATGTTGGCAACAGACAAAAAGCCAGAGGGACAAAGAGACCTCAAAGTACCCTGAGTTTCATGCCTTATAGCATACAAGCCCTTAATAAAGATCTGCTGAAACTATTAAACTCGCTACCATGCCAGGACTTAAATCTTAAGTAAGGGAATAATGGAGAAATAAGGAAGGTGAACTAGATTAAACTATTATTGTGTTTTATTATTTGCATTTAATTTGGAAGCATCCATTTCTTCTTACATTTTCCTAAGGTGCAGTGAATGGAGAACAGAAAAGGAATTAGCATTGTTTGTGTATATGTGTATGTATTTAGAAATTTAATGAAATAATTATTGTCATATGTTTAAACATTTTTAGGACTTGAGAAATGTTGAAAAATTTAATTTTATCTGATTTTTATTAACAATATAATGACATACAATAATTGTAATATATTTAATCTGAAAAATCAGGACTACTTTTTGTTATTTTTAACACATTTTGCATCACATTCCTTGTCCATTCCCTGTTGAAGGTCTCTTGAGCGTATATCGATTTTTCCTTATTTTTATTCCAATAACCTATAACATGCCATGGTGCACACATGTATTTCGTTTAAAAGTAAATAAAATTAATTCTGTACATCACCAGCAATGCTAGCAAATGTATAGACTTGAGAAAAAAAAAACATATTTAAAATAGATCCTTTTCCCACCTGTCAATCAATTCCTCAGCCTAGTCATCACCAACCTTGATGCTGAAGAATTGAGTAGCAGAACCCTCCAGCAGGCCGTTGTCCTCCTCATTAGCACAGCAACCACAGAGCCAGCTGAAACGGAACCTTTAGCTATAAGTCATATAAATATCTAAACAACTTCCAATGTATACTAAATATATAATGTATCTCTATGACAAATTATATATTCATTGATAGTGGTAGTATTAGCATTATCCTTTGGGCACATTCACAATGTTACCCAAAAGCATATCTCTCATTAAACTTAGACAGGAGCATGTAAGTCCCATAGCTGCCCAGAGATTAGAGGCCTGCACTGCATTGTGGTGGTCAAACCATCCATTATGGAGGTAATGGCTTGATAAAGACCTGGGAACAGGTCAAAATGTTGCTGTGTCCAATAAATCTGTCTGAAATTATCACAGTGAGTGCCTGAGGTTTGTTTTTTTTAATATCTGTTTTATGGGGTATGCTGACCCATACTCAGTTAGCACCCTGTGGTTTATTTAATTGAGTGCATCCCTCTTTTTTATTCTAGTAGATATTAAATTATTGCTTTTTCTGATTAATATATTAGTAAAATAGTTACTGTGAGTGCAACCATGCTTGTTTTTATAATACAGTGCTGAACATGTAACAAAGAATTTACTGTTCTGATTGAAGTCATAAATTATTTTTAATATGAAATCAGTTACATTTTATGTTTTTGTCTTTCTGCCATTCTCTGTTTTGCATCAAAGGATTATCTCTTTAAAAACAATATGTCCCTCGTTTTGCCCTTTTTGTAAATAAAATTGAAATACGTATTCTTGTGCTATAACTTTGCCTCTAACCTAATAAATTCTATATCATCAACCAGGTGTTGCAAAAAGCCCAACTGTGGGATTTTAAGCTACTGATTGTTGGTAAAACAGAATGCTGACAAATGTTCTATATCTACAGGTTGGAGACATGCAGTGGAGAAGCAGAGAGCATATACAGCCATCGTCTGTTTGTAGCCTGCCATGTAAACCTGGAGAAAGAAAGAAACAGGTGAAAGGAGTCCCATGTTGCTGGAATTGTGAACGATGTGAGGGCTATCATTACCAGGTGGATGAGATAACCTGTGACCTATGTCCTTTAGATCAAAAACCAAATGCAAACCACACTGGTTGCCAGCTAATCCCTATTATCAAACTTGAATGGCACTCTCCTTGGGCTGTAGTTCCTGTCTTTATATCCATTCTGGGGATTGTGGCGACATCGTTTGTAATTGTCACTTTTGTCCGATACAACGACACACCTATCGTGAGAGCATCTGGACGGGAGCTCAGCTACGTGCTGCTAACAGGGATTTTTCTGTGTTATGCAATCACCTTTTTAATGATTGGAACTCCAGATATGGTAGTTTGCTCTTTGAGACGTATATTTCTGGGTCTTGGCATGTGTTTCAGTTATGCTGCTTTGCTCACTAAAACAAACAGGATTCATCGGATATTCGAGCAAGGGAAAAAATCTGTTACTGCCCCAAAGTTTATCAGTCCAGCTTCACAGCTGGTCATTACTTTCAGTCTTATATCTATACAACTGCTTGGAGTCTTCATATGGTTCATTGTAGATCCTCCCCACATCATCGTAGACTACGGTGAACAAAGAACGCCTGATCCAGAGAATGCAAGAGGCGTTCTTAAGTGTGACATTTCTGAACTTTCTCTAATTTGCTCACTTGGATACAGTATTCTTTTGATGGTTACATGTACTGTTTATGCTATCAAAACTAGAGGTGTTCCAGAAACCTTCAATGAAGCCAAACCCATCGGATTTACAATGTACACCACCTGCATAATTTGGTTAGCTTTTATTCCAATATTTTTTGGAACAGCACAGTCAGCTGAAAGGGTGAGTGCTATTATAATTATAACTTGGTTTATACAGTTATGTGTGCTTGAATCTATTTGATACCATACAGATGTCATTTAAAAGTTTGATACAGAAGTGTTTTATATTTTAAATGCACTGATGCAATGTTCAGTTGTATAGTTTTTATGTATTTCAACAATCTAATTCTCGGAAAATGTAATTATTCTGTTATCTTTGTGACAGCTAAATTGATCTAGCATTAAACATCAAAAATATGTTTTATTTTAAAAGTTTGAAGTGAGAGCTGGTCCATTGTCTTCTGGATAGAGAAATATGTACTTTTGGGTATTGGTATACTACCAAAATTAAATAGAATTATTCAGACTGGTATTCAAATTAATAGGTTTAATTTTGGTGTTAATTAAGTGAAAAGTTTTGCACCTGTTTGTGCTAGTTGATTAAGTTCATATTGGACGATACATACATTTTATCTAACTTTAACATGCTAACTTGGGTATTTGCTCGTCATTAGATGTCTTATATAAGATATTCCTTTGAGCCACCACCTTTCAAAGGAAGAATTTTGAAAACCAAGATAGTGTGTTTTCACAATATATTTAGGATACTGCAACCCTAATATACCTCATAAAAGTTGTCACACAGAAGATCTGTCACACCAGACGTGATCTTTCAAAATAATTAATTTCTTGCACAAACAACAGACAAAACACAGAACAAGCATATGCCTTACAAGTTCTCTTCTTAACAATTCTTGATCACAGACTAGTGGTAGAACATCAGTGGAAGGCTTGTTGGACGAAATTGAAACACATCATTCTTAACCAATGTGAACAACTAACTGCCAATCCCTTTGGCAACAACTGGAATATTGGCAGTGTTTTCAAAATAGCATTACCGCGTTTAGATCTCAAGTGGAAACATGCATTTATTTTGGATGAATACATTACATGTGATATACAAAAGGCTTGTTCTAGTTTTCACACATTTTTCAAATCAGACAAAATTATAATACATAATTGTTAAAAGAAGAACCCTGCTTAACATAATTTAGTTAGAAATAAGATGGCATATATTGTCTCATTATCTGAAATATTGTGTACCATAGTAATTTTTTAAATTCAGGCCAGGTTGGCATAATTTTCTCAAAATAAGCTTTCAAACTTTTAATTATATTTACTTCCTTGTAAGGAAGGGTGGTGCCTGACTGTCCCTGGCACTGAATCAGGGTCCTCAATCTATGTCCTAGTTTCCTATTAGTGGTGATAAAGAGGAATATGTAATGATTAGACATTCACTCTCAAGATTCCATTTGCAATATCAAGGAGATAACATTAGTGGGTTCCTTTGATGTCTAAACACTAAGAGGATATGGTTGTTACCAACTGTTTTATCTATTTTGCTCTACTTGTTACTTTCGTCAACTAACGATGCATTTTGCCTTTCATGTATGGCGATCTTCTGTGCTTCTGAACCTGACACATTCTGGTCATGAAGTATGTCTATGTCAGTGTCTCATCTTGACTTGTTTTCTAATGTTTTAGATTCCATATATCCCACTGCCAAGGAATATTGCTAGACAATCTTAGAACCATTTATGCTTCTTCTGCCTTAATCAGTAAATGGATTGTTATATGTATGTTATATTATGAGACAATAGGATCACATAACTGGTATGCTAAATAGCACCACATACCTGTTGTGCTCACTACGACCACATACCTGGTGTGCTCCCTACGACCACATACCTGGTGTGCTCCTTACAACCACATACCTGGTGTGTGCCATACGACCACATATCTGGTGTGCTCCCTACGACCACATAGCTGGTGTTCTCCCTACAACCAGATGGCTGATATGCTACCTAAGACCACATAGCTTGGGTTCTCTTTACAACCATAGAGCTGGTGCATTCCCTATGACCACATAAGTAGCTGCTGTGCATCCTACAGCCACATAGCCGATGTGCTACATAATACCACATAGTTAATGAGACAAAGTGGTAAATGTTGAGAGACATTTTATTGGTTTCCATAGTGACTGCTCGTTATTTAGCTCTCAGCTTTTGAATAGGTCCTGTTATTTGCTTCGATAAATGTGGCTTGTTTTTCTTTAATGCTTACGTTATCTTTTCAAATATACTAGGATTATGATTTGTTTTAGCCATTCAATGTTTATAATTTTGTGACAAATCTGTTTATATCTTGAATGGCTTTTTTTTATAAATTAATATGCACAAAATTGAGTAGAAACAGAAAACATTCAGTGATGTTTGTTGGTTCGAGTTTATAGGGTATTTTGTCACACAACAGAAGGGACTATGAACGAACTTTAGTCATAAATATGTTTTGCCCAAAGTCATACTATTTCACATTTAATTTTCATGTCTTTATTGTGAACTTCCTTGGGAGATTCCATTAAAATTTTTGTGAATGTACTAAGTTGAGCCTATTTTTTACAGCATAAGAAAAACTCAAAGACTGATTACACTGAATGAATCTAGGGTAATAGTTTAATAAAATGACGTAAAAGTAAGCAATCAATAATGTAAAGTGGAGAAAAGACAGCAAAATAATTGGATGCATATTTGGTTGCCATTATAAATAACAGGAAACTATTTTATAGATCACACGTAGGACCTTGAGCAGTGAAAACTCTTTGTGAAATTAATTGATTTTAAATGATTTTCGAACATTGCCAGCCAGTACTTTTAAGCATGGCATCTCGCACATAAGTATTTACTCAAGCGGAAATTCTAAGTGAATTTCAAATTAGCGGCCAAATTAGCCAAACTAGAAGCATAGCTAAGAATCTTCCAGTTCAGCTATTTTGACCTCAAATTTAAAATTCACCTCAAATTCACTTTGAATTCTCACTTTAGTGAATAACAATGAAAAACAGACTTGACGATTAATGTAAGGGCATAAATGATAGACACTCTGATGACCCAATCAGGGAATAGAATCAATAATAAAACCTGCTCTTAGTTTGAACACACCCCACAAGAGATGTCTCCTGTTTAAAATAGATGTGGTTTGTGTTTAAGAGACACACTTTAAAAAGGATATGATCCCAGGCTTGATGTTGAGGCATATTCCTGTGCAGTTTCACTCTACTTTTAAGTCTAAATCAAGAGGTGTCTCTATCTTGTTCAGTAGAAATGTGGCATTCCATGCTATTAAGGTTGTTGAGGATCCAGAGGGTAGATTTTTAATTTGGTTGGAAAAATAAACAGTGTGGAATATACTGTAGCTAATGTTTATTTTCCAAAAATAGGCCAACTTAAAGTTCTAAAAATTATCATGAAAAGTGTTTTGGGTGAATGTAAAGGGAGATTGATTGTATGTGGAGATACTTCTTTTGTTTTGGATTCTGAATTAGATATAGTAAAAGAGAATGACCCTTTGTCTGAATGGTGTGAGAATGCAAGTTTAGCGGATAGATGGCCTCAATATCTTTTTTCATTAGGTTTATAGGACTTGTGGAGAGTGAGTCATGAGAGTAAGAAAGATTACACATATTCAGTACAGTATAATATATACTCATGTGTTGACAGCTTTTTGATGGACGAGGCCACTTTAAGTTACTAAATTATTTAATGTTCAATGGTCAGATCATGCCCAATAGTGCTACATGTATCTGAGTCCCTTTCACTGATTCTGGGTAAGTCATGGAAACTAAGTGACAATCTAATATTAGATTTAGAGAACAAATTATTAGCTGAAACTACCCTTGACAATTACTTTATGGAAAATTTGAATCCGGATCTGGCTGCTGATAAAGTCTGGAATGTTCATAAAGCAGTGATGAGGTTTCACTTTATTCAACAGGAATCCTACTTGAAAAAAAACTCATTTTAAAAATCTGAAAATGTTGGAGAAGGATTTGTATAATATGAACCAAGCAAATACATTTGGCCTATCCCCTTCATTATAGGCTATGATCAAATACAGCAATAAAATATTTGCACCATACAATTAGAAAGTACAAGCTTGATGTTGAGATATTTAAAGCAAACTTTTATTTCAAGGGAAATAAAGCTTCAGTGGTGTTGGCTTTTGAAAGTGGTGTTGGCTCTCAACCTAGGATTGAACACATAGTTAATGATAGTGATGAAAAAGTAGCACACCCAAATAAATTTAGTAACTTATTTGCCAAGTATTATAAATCCTTCTACAACCTCAATTGGGACCCAAATACCACCCAACCCAACTTGGAAAGTATTAAATTCTTTTTAGATACAGTTAAAGGACCACTATAGTGCCAGGGAAACATACTCGTTTTCCTGGCACTATAGTGCCCTGAGGGTGTCCCCACCTTCAAGGTCCCCCTCCTGCCGGGCTCTAGGGACAGGAAGGGGTTAAACTTTCCTCTTTCTCCAGCGCCGGGTGGGGAGCTCTCCTCCTCCTCTCCTCCCTCTTCTCCTCCTCTTTGGCTGAATGCGCATGCATGGCAGGAGCTGCGCGCGCATTCAGCCAGTCCATAGAAAAGCATTCACAATGCTTTCCTATGGATGCTGGCATCTTCTCACCGTGATTTTCACAGTGAGAAGCACGCAAGCGCCTCTAGCGGCTGTCAAGAGACAGCCACTGGAGGCTGGATTAACCCTAACATAAACATATAAAAAAAAGGGTTAAACCTAGCTGGACCAGGCATTAAGCTGAAGTGGTCTGGGTGCCTATAGTGGTCCTTTAATCTACCAAAAATTGCCCTTGATAAATTGGATACTTTAAATTCGACCACATCTCAAGAAGAGGTGTTAAAAGCTATTAAACACACTCCTACTAGTAAAACACCAGGTGCTGAAGGTTATACTATGTATTCTTACAGGAATTAATCCAATATACTAGCCCTGCATTTAGCTAAATTATTAGATACATATTGGAATACATGTAGAATGCCTTGCAAAGCATTTTGTGCCCAAATTTTCACCCTTTCTAATGTTAGGCCTATTTCATTGTTAAATAATGACACAAAACTATATGCAAAACTTTTGGCCTCTAGATTATCTAAATTTATGCCGAATTTAGTCCAGATTAACCCCTCAAGGACACAACTTCTGGAATAAAAGGGAATCATGACGGAATATTTCCGTCATGTGTCATTAAGGGGTTAAGTACGATTTGTAATGGATCATTAGGCCATAGATGTCACAAGACGGTTCATCAAAGTTGTTCTCCAAATCAAAGTTTGTAGTGCACCTTCTCTGTTTCTTTCTTTGGATGCAGAGAAGGCATTTGATAGAATCATTTAGGGATACTGGAGGGAGATACTATATAAATTTGGTTTCAGGCCCCAATAGTTAGTGTGGTGTTGGCTCTGTATCGCTGCCCCATGGCAAAGGTTTTGTCCTTGGGTTTCATTTCAGAGAGTTTGCCTCTCACAAACGTTACCTTTGTCACCTTTTTTATTTATATTAGCGATGTAACCACTGGCTGAAATTATTAGGAATCCAAAACTTGAGGGTATCAAAATGAATAATGCCACTCAAAAAATAGGATTGTTCACAGACGACTTAATATTGTCTCTGAGGAATTCAACATCCTCTCTTGACTCTCTGGTGACCATCTTGGAATTATTTGGTGGCATTTATTATTATAAACTTTATGATGACAAAACCCAAGCTTTGCCCTTTTTGATTCCATGACCTGTTATGGATAGTCTCATGGATAACTTCAAATTTGAGTGGAGGGAATCACACGTTTCCTATTTTGGTATACGCCTAACCAAAAATCTGGAGAACATGCATAAATGTTATTTTGTGAAAGTTTGTCCAAATTTATGGAAAGAAATGGAAAGAAATGGAAAGATGGAGTAACTTAGAGGACTCATGGTTAGGTAGGATACACATTAAAAATGAATATTCCCCCATAGATGTTATACTTTGTAAGGGACAAACCCCTGTTCATGTCCTTATCATCATCAGAAAAGTTAATTCACCTATTTTAGCATTTATCTGGTCAGGCAAGCTTGGCAAGATATGTTTTTCTGTGTTAAAGAATTTGAAAATGAATGGTGGATTAGGCGTTATTTAAATATTTTTTTCACAACAAATGCTACACAAGCACTAAAATTTAATATGTATAATAACTCATCCCTCTGGCTGCCACATAAGGTACTCCCCAGGATAAGGGAAATGCTCCCCACTACCAAAACCGAAAGCCTGGGATGTGCTGTAAAGGGGGGTTAAGGGAAATGTATGGTGGTCTCGGGACATCCATTCTGAAATATGAGGCCCCTGATGTTGATGTTGCTTTCTGGACAATTCCTTTTCAAACAATTCATTACTATCAGTCAACAATATAAATCTTAAATATAATCTAGATGATTCGGTTTCTTCCAAATACGAAATTATAGTTAGAGAGATTTTTGAAGGCCCAATTCTTGATCATAAATATAAGCATAAGCACTTTGAAAAATCCAGGTTAGAAAATATTTATTTTGATGACCCAAGTAGAAAACGATCCATTTTTTTATTTAAATTTTTTCTTAATGAGTGTTCATTAATTTATGCTATCTTGATAAATGTTGATTATCATTATTATTTCCTTTGTTAAAATTGCAAAACTACAAAAAAAACATGCTCTTAGGTAATTAGTGAAGTAAATAGGCTAATTTGCATTCATCTTCCACTAGAATTATTTTTTTCTTAACAACATTGATCCCTCTTCTGGAATACTCCATCAACGAATGTAGGAAGATGACATTTGTTGCATGAAAGCTGGAACTTGGTATCACCTAAATAGATTTTGTGGTTGACATGTCATCTACTCAGTTTTTTCAGGGTAATTAATTCCTAGATGATTTGATAAATAATACTTTATTGATTGGTAGCCGGTTGTATATACTAGCTGTTTGGAATTTATATCTTTTTAGATATATGATCTTTAACAGAAGTAATTAAGTTTTTTCTGTATATCAGACTTTACGACCACTGTATTTATCTGAATCGATTTTATAGTCATCTATATAAAAGTTGGGTATCTAGAGTTATTTTTCTCGGAGCCTTCCATGTTAAGAGTACAATTATTTCATATAATAATTTTCCAATTGAAAACCTAAATTACTTTTAAGTGAATTGTCATCAAATGAAAGTGTGTCTGATTTTATTCCTTTAAAAAAAAAAAAAAAAAATCCAGGTTAATCAATTTCTGCAACTGAAAAAAAATCACAGCATCTTGACATATGACTATCAAGTGAAATCAAAAGATGACTTTGCTTTAAGTTTAATTGTCTATTTATTGCTAATTCAAACTTTTGTTTTTTTATTCTCAACACTAGCAACACTGCTAGCGCAACACTGCTAGTAATATAGCAGAGCATTTATTATAAAGTAGCTTGAGTTTCAATACAAACTGACTCCTAATACAGTGCTTTAGTGTTGCGCTTTTCAGGACCTCTGATGCATTTTTTGCCACTCGGCAATAATTGTTGTTTGGTGAAAACTAACGGTCTTCAGTTACCATCAAGAAGCTTTAAAAAGGTAGGGGTATATCTCTGTTCCGAGACACAGTGATATAGGCTTTTTGCTTAAGGGGTGCCCTCGAAGGCACAAATTTATCATAGGTGACTCATTATTTGAAATATTCACACATCGCGATCATTTAACCCCGTAGATGCCTAAGCAATAATTAGCAATGTCACAATATCTAGGAGTAAGATACGATGTTCACTTGAATTACTTGACACATGATAGCCTTACTCACCTTTCCCTATGAGATGTTTCCCACAGCTGGTTAAATTGTATGACCACTCTTGTGGCTATCATTTGTTCCTACTTGGATATATGTGTATGAGTTAATCTTCTCCTGAACACCGGTATCGGTATACTATTTTTGGTATCCGCTCACATTTATGGTACTAATGGAAAAGATGGTATCCTCAATACGAGTCTGATCATTTTGTTGTGTTACTCAGCACAGCCTGATCTTTTAGGGATACCAGTGTCCGTTTTGGACGGAGAAGTATAACGTTTTGTGCTATCGCCTAAAGGCACTGTTCAGTAGATCGTACACAATTTGTTGGGCTTCTACTATAAAGGCATTAGGACTCGATATGTTTTTATAAATCACTATTGTACATAGTTGGTTTTTCATTCCTTTTTTTGAAATTGTACATTTAACGTATTTATTAAAAGTTAAGTTTTATACTTACACTAGCCCTCGATGTAGGCTTGTACCATGCATTCTTCCTTAAGCATTTATTGACATTACTCTCTAGTATCTTCTTAGCCCTCTCTGAGGTGCCCACTCAAATAGGAATAAAATGTATTATTCTCCCATGTCTCCTGTAAATTGGGCTTTAAGGAAAAATAACAATAGGATCAGTATGTACTTACCAAACAAAAGAAAAAAATGAAAAAGCAGCATACCAGAAAATGAGAGGATCCTTCTAAAAACCATTAAAAATGTAAAGTAATAAAAACCAGAATAAAATGGCTGTGCCACAAAATATAATAAACGAAAATGGTAACACAAAAATTCAAAATGAGAAAAACATAAGCAAAATTATATCAACAGGCAAAAGTTTATTTATGAAGATAAAAATAAATACCACTTAAAATATGGCAAAACACAGCAGGTTTCCAGGTGAACAGTATTTTCTGTGAGGAAAAATACTGTAGAAATTCTGGTATCCTGATGGTATCTGAGTGAATATGTATAAAAGAAAGCACACCAAAGAATCCAATAGTGCAGTAAGTCAGTACAGGCAGAAATTGTGCTGCAAATAATGATGACTTACTCACATTTGGCAGTGTGTTTAGTGTTCAGTGGTATAGATCCCCCTTTGTAGGAATGGTGTAGATGTTGACAGCTGGAAAATGACCATTAAACCGCCCCCAAAAAATGAAGGCAAAGCAATAGTGCTCTCTATGTGTATAAAATCAACAGTGGTGAATATAATAATACTCACAATATATAGAGCAGGCACACTGCTCTATGTAATAGGTGGTGGTATGACCTAGAATTCCCCACCTATAATTCTGTAGTACCTGTGTATGCCAGGATGCCAGGAAATCCAAGAAAAGATTAAAAAAAAATAAGGTATGTGGCACAATACGTATAGCAAAGTAGCCTATAATCCCTTATTCTTAAAATTGCAAATATTAATATCCACAGCAAGTTTCACCGCAACAGGCTTTATCAAGTGGAGAAAACAAAACCATACATCCTGCAGGGCTATCTTTATTATTGATTTGACCCTGGGCAAGCATTTGCTTGGGTCCCCTGGACCCTACCCTCTCCCTCACGCCCAAGTCCCAGCCCCCTGGCATGCAATAACAGCCTCCACAATAACTTAGTGATGGAATTAATGTAGAGGGGGCCTGGTGCAATCATTTTTTTGGGTCTCCCCTCTAGCGCAAGAGTGGAGAAAAGATAGATACCAATCTGTCGTACAGCTTCCAAGATGCTATGCCAGCTGAGGATCTACCATTTGGCCATTCTTGTAGGGTTGTATTTGTAAGCAGTGTTTGTGCATTTGAATGTAAGCATGTTTTTGTATAGATTATGTGTGTGCATTTAGGGGTGTATTTATATGTACTGTTACTATTGGAATGCAGTGGTGTACTTGTGTGTAGTATTTGCGTTTGAATGCAGGGGTATGTGTTTGTATGCAGTGTTGGCTTTTAAATGCAGGTCTGCTTTTGTGTGTAGAGTTGGTGTTTCTATATAACCTTGGTGCTTCACTAAAGGAGTGTGTTTGTATGTAATACATAGATATATTATGGATGTGAATGAGAATTACCCACAGGATTGTATACCATTTGAAAAAGAAGACAACCCAAGTTATTGCAAATGGGGTATGTTCACTCTTTTTTAGTAACCACTTAGTCACAAACACTGGCCAACGTTAGTGTTCATAATAGTTTTTTGCATTTTTAACACACAAACAAATATAAATGCTAACTTTGGCCAGTGTTTGTGACTAAATGGCTGCTAAAAAAAAGACTGAACATACCCCATATTGAATACCCTGATTTTTGGGGTCAAAGTTCAAAAAAGTGTGTTTTTTGTTTACATTTTTCATCATATTTTATAATTTCTTTTATAGTAAATGATATGACGTGATGAAAATAATATTAACTTTAGAAAGACCTTTTAATGACGATTTCATGGCGAAAAACGGTATACAATATGTGTGGATACATTAAATGAGTAAGAGGAAAATTACAGCTAAGCATAAACACCACAGAAATGTAAAAACAGCTCTGGTCACTAAGGGGTTAAAGAAATTTGGGCTTTGTCAAGAGATCTGATCTCTTTTATTAAAACATACTAATTAATAGGCCAACTGCTGAATGGCCTGGTTTATTGTTAGCAATTTTAGCTAGTTGGGGGTCCATTCTTATTAGGATCGCTCTGTGACGTTCACAAGATAAAGCTAAATTAGCTTTCCCTAATAAACATACAGCTCTTTCAGTCCATCTTCTCAAAAATTCTGTATTGAGTGAAATTCCAGATTTAGCTGATTCTTCAGCTAATTCAAAAATGTTTGTTAGTGGTCCAAAAATATCTAAAAACATATCTTGACAGAATTTTAGTAACCTCTCTAATCCTTTTTTGGGTTCTTCCCTGATCTACTTAAATGTTGCACAATAATGGCATCCAAATCATGGGTCATGGAAACCTTCTTAGGTAGAAAAAGTCATGGGCATTCAGCACATAGTTTGTCCCTAACTGCTTTATCCAAGGGCTTTCTAAGGCAAAAGTTACACAGGCAGCAGGAATCCATTCACCAGATCATGGATATTTTATTTGTCTTTGGTCAAGGAAATGTTTACTTTTTACATCCAGAACAATCAAATCAGCTTTGTCAGATATATTAGAACATTCTTGATCTCCTGAAAGGGAATCTGAGGAAATATCCTGATTCATGAAAATCAGAGTCTGAGTTAGAGGATTCACTAGATGATGTTTGGTAAAAATCTGGTTTTCATCTTAATAATTTCTCACCCCATTTTCTTTACTTTCAGGTTGTGTTTTGTGTGTGATATGGATACGTTTCTTAGTGCTGTGATGAGTTAGCAGCTCTTCAAATGTATCTTGTCCTTGTCTTTTGTATGGCTCTCAACCAGTTTGGAATGAGAAGGACCATCTAAACCAGGGGTAGTCAACCTGGTCCCTACCGCCCACTAGTGGATGGCTTAAGATTTCAGGTGGGCAGTGGTGGGTTCTGCTGAAAATGGGCCTCGATGGCCGTGGACCAAGGCCGGCAGGAGAGATGCTTTCATCTCCCCTTCCAGCCCATGCTGAACAAGCCTTGCTGTAAGCCCTGTTGAGCTGGCGAGAAGATCAAAGATCTCTCTCACCGGCCCGCTGGCACTTAGTTCCAGCAGAGGGAGGGATGGGCCTGGGAAGCTCGGTGTTCCTTCCGTGAGCAGGCTGGTCAGAGCATTACCATGTGTTACCATGGAAACGCTCTGATACAGTGCTATGCTTGCAGGAGGAAAGGAGAGTCAGCCTGCAGCTGGAGGAGCTGCAGGCTAAAATGAACATGCCACCATTGGACCACAAGGGCTTCCAGCATTATACCCCTCCCTGGTAAAAGGTAAGAAGAAGGGAGGGTAAGACATTAAGATAGATTTTCACATCTCACCCACCCACACACATTTCCCCCATTCACACACATGTACTGCCCCATTCACACACACACACACACACACACACTGCCCCTTTCACACATGCACTGCCCCTTCACGCATGCACAGCAACCCCCCCACACACACTGCACCTCTCACACACACACTGCACCTCACACACTGCACCTCTCACACACACTGCACCCTTCACTCACATACAGCACCCCTCACACACAGCACCCTTCACACACACAACGCACCCTTCGCACAGACACTGCACCCCTCACCCACATACAGCACCCTTCACACACACACACTGCACCCTTCACACACACTGCCCCCTTACACACTGCCCCTCTCACACACACTACACCCTTCACACATACACACACAGCATCCTTCACACACACAGCACCTCACAGGCACACAAAGAATAAAGAGTAGAACAGAAAATAAAAAAAAGGGAAAAAATAAATACATTTAAGTACATATTTTTTTTAAAACCTCCTTTCTAAAAACAAACACAAAAACAACCTATTGCACTCTAAAATTAGTTACTGCGGCACTGGTGGGCAGTAAGAAAATTTTACCAACAAAAAAGATACAAAAGTGGGCAGTAGGTATTTAAAGGTTGACTACCTCTGGTGTAAGCAATGTTTTGTGTGTGGTTTTTAGCCAAAACCTTAAACCAAATTGCAAGTGGATTCACTTGCCAAATGAGATCAGAGGGAGTAATAAGATCATGAGAAATTTTTCTCTCGTAATGTTGCGAGACAAAGTTATAGCCATTGATTTTAATAAAGATTCCTGCATAGATAGATTGGAAATGTTCGTTACTGATCATTTCACAGTCACCTACCTGCTCTGACAGAGTGGCATCAGTAACGGCTTTTTTGGTTTTCTCTTTATTAGCCATGTCACTGATACGTTTGTCTTCTTAAAATAAAAGATAAACCTGAGGTAAAATTGTTTATTTTTATGAGAAACTATTACTCTCTTGGAAAATATATCTGTGATTGGTATATTTATAATAATCTGACAAAAAGTAACCAAATGTAGTTAAATAATGGAAGAAAGGTATATTGCAATTTGCGTAAATCAGAGTAAAATGTAGTGGTATTTCCTGTCAGCTGAGTAACAGTTGAGGGAAAATTCTATCGTATGAAAAAAGGGAGATTTTTAGAATAATGTCCCTAATGGAGGGAGGGGAATAGACCAATGATGCCCATGTCTAAAATGGCTGTTGCGAGCTGATCGCAGCTGTACAGAAGCGCAATAAAAAAGGGAAATATAAGTAACTTTGTTTGCATGATGAAAATATATTCTATATGTCTGCAACTTCGCATCAGTCAGTCTGAACATAAAAATGGTGGATAAAGAAATAGAGAGGGACCCGTCAGGGGAATAAGGAGTAAAAAGGTCTATCTGGGAAAATGCCCAATAATGTTGCTTGTTTGCTAGATAACCTACACCAATCCAATCCTCCACCCTTCTTACTGCTTTGTGGAAGTCCCCTTAATAGCAGTCTAGTATACTGCCACCACAGTGATAGACAGGGGATCAAGAGGGGAAAAAGGAGTAGTGAGGTCTAGCGTGGGAAAATGCCCAGTAACATTGTGTAAAGGGACTCTCCAGTGCCAGGAAAACAAACGATTTTCCTGGCACTGCAGGTCCCCTCTCCCTCCCACCCTCCCATCCCAAGTTGCGGATGGGGTTAAAACCCCTTCAGTGACTTACCTGTATCCAGCGCTGATGTCCCTTGGTGCTGGTTCAGTATCCACCCACGCTCCTAGGAGACCTATTGAGCATGCTCGGCCGCCGGCGGGGGAGACCTAATGCTTTCAATGCTTTCCTATGGGGATTTCAGCGATGCTGGAGGTCCCCACATAGCGTGAGGACATCCAGCGACGTTATAGCACACTTTTCATGTGCTATGAACACGCAAGTGCCCTCTAGTGGCTGTCTAGTAGACAGCCACTAGAGGAGGAGTAAACACTGCAAGGTAATTATTGTAGTTTATGAAAACTGCAATAATTACAGGGGTAAGGGTAGTGGGAGTTGGCACCCAGACCACTCCAATGGGCAGAAGTGGTCTGGGTGCCTTGAGTGTCCCTTTAAGCTCGCTTGCTTAATAACCTAAACCAATCCACCTCCGCCACCCGCCTTACTGCTTTGTGGCAGTCCCCCTCAGCATCTAAACTAATAGTGAATATAGAAAGTTACATGAAAGCAAAATAAATTGGAATTCCTGAATAAAAGAATGAGTAGCATCCGCTCGACGCACGTTTCGGCACTCAAATGTGCCTTTCTGCTCTTGTCAGGCGCAGTAAAGGCTTCTTTCTGGAAACTCGACCATGCAGCTCATTTTTGTTCAAGTATCGTGATATTGTGCACTTTGAAACAACCACACCGCCTTTTTCCAGCGCAGCCTCTATTTCTCCTGAGGTTACCTATGGGTTTTTCTTTCTTTCAAGAGAGCCCCGGTTATTCCACTTCTTAACAAGTGATTAAACAGTACTGACTGGCCTTTTTTTAAGGCTTTGGATATCTTTTTATATATATGGATATCCTTTTCCATTATCCATGACCTTGTTACGCAAGTCTTTTGACAGTTTTTTTCTGCTCCCCATGGCTCAGTCTCTAGCATGCTCAGTACATCTGTGTGAGAGCTAACAAACTCATTGAGAGTTTACACAGACACTAATTGTAATTTAAAAAACCACAGATGTGGAAAATTAACCATTAATTGCCATTTTAACCTGTGTGTGTCACCTTGTGTATCTGTAACAAGGCCAAACATTCAAGGGTATGTAAACTTTGGATCAGGACCATTTGGGTGATTTCTGTAATCATTATGATTTAAAAAGGAGCCAAACAACTATGTGATAATAAATGGCTTCATATGATCACTATCCTTAAATAAAAAAATATTTCTGCCATGGTATGCAAACTTTTGAGCACAACCTTTGAGCACAACTGTATATATATGTATGTATATATATATATATATATATATTACTCAGTAGAACGACCATACATATATTTGGTTTAGAAGTAAATAAATATGTATATATTATACAAATAATATATACATTGTTGCTGTCTTTCTATAATAAAGACATCACATGAGTGAATTATTCAGTTAGTGAAGTTTTATATTGGTTTTCCCGAGGAATGAGTGTAAAACAAACTTTATGCCTAACGCAAAACTATTGAGAGGGCTGCATAGATATAATAACATAATTTATTTATTCCTCATCAGAAATAAAGTAAATAAAAGCTATCTGTTGCATTTGTTGATAGCATTCCATTATAAATAAATAATCTGATCAATTTTCTAGTGCTTAGAGTGCATAGAGAGAGCTGACACATAATTAATTATATTAAGCTTTACAATATTAACCCTTCAATGTTTGCACTGAGCAGTTCTACTTACAGTTATCACTTTAAAATAACTATATCATCAGATGAATATAGAGAAAGATTAAGATCCCACAGGGTCCTAGGCAAGTTACCAGTCCCTCCTTAATTCTTCACATAGGGTTGTTTCTTGAGCCAATCAAATTCATGTTTCTAGGGCCCCTGTCTAATCTCTGAGCACTATGCGGCTGCCTAGAATAACCTTATGGTTAATCCTGCTCTGGACGAATATCTAAACAAGCCACAGTAAATTCAGCTTTAATTGCCACATGTAGGTCAGTTTTTGCTGGCAGTTTTGCTGTGCAAAGGTGGTTGTTTTGTAAAGGAATTTTAAGAAATATAAGAAGTGTGTTCTCAAAACGGTGCAAATTTGTAACCCTACAATTGAAATGTTCCAATTTAAAACACAGCACTTACCAAATCTAAAATACAATTTAATAGCGTGAACTTCAGTTAGTACCTTCCTAGGTGACAAACAAATTTTAGAACACTTGAGATACCATTGAGGGAATATACACAATTTGAGTATTAGACTGATTGCTCCCATAAGAGCAGACTGAATCAAAATGCCAACAGGTTTCCTTTAAATAAGAGACACATCTACCCAAGATGATCATTCCAGTTTTCATTGGGCATTGACATTAAGATGTAATGTCCCTCTAGGCACAGAGAGCAAGGGGTCCATATCAGGATGATTCTTTAGACTTAGCGAGGCCCTGGTCAATTGTGCATATACCAACACAATATTTTCCCAAATATATCAGTTATTACTTAAATGAAGCAGCCGAGAGTATGGAATGCTAGAATCTGATTTAAATAGATAAGGTATTTAACTTCCAGAATTCTGTTGCGCATGTTAAAGAAAAAAAATGCTTTTTGTGACGGTAGTCACCATCACTGGGAGCAGAAGGACACTTTAGAATGGTTACTAAATGGCTCCTACGTCTAAGTAAGAACAGATTTAAAAACATCATCACAAAAATTAGGCAGTATCAATACCATATTATAGTGAATATACTAAATGTATTCTGATGATAGAGCAAATCTTTTATTGCCACTTCATTTTTATAACTGTAAATGCATTTTAATATATTTGTTCCATTGATTTATTTAATGCTCAGTCTACACAGTTATATATTACAAATTTATTATATTGGGATAAAATTTTATATTTCTTCAATATTTTTATAACTGCAGTGACACTAATGTTATGTTAAAAAATATTATTTTCATCATCTTTGCAGCATATTCAGTTTATTTTAGGATAATTTATCATTTAGACATCTCAATTCAATTACGTTTTTATAATTCAGAATAATCTATCTGTGAAATTACTTAATAATAATCTATTTATATAGCACTTTTGTTCCTCGAGTGGCCTCAATGCCTCTCAAGAATTCATATTTATATTATTATCACTCTTTTTAATGCTCACATTTTGCCAACTTCTGAGAAATGAAATACTGAGTTTTTGCTGCCATGAAGCAAACCTGTGAGTCTGACATTTAAACAAATTCTATATCTAGTACTGAACTAGTATCCAAACAGTGAAGGTTATCTCTGATCAGCTGATTTGTAAAATTGTCATGATGTCGAATACAAATTCAGGCTGTCTGTCATGTAGAGTTATGAGAAAATTACAGAGATTATCTGCTTAAGATGAATTGTGTTGATTTGGCAACCAAATCAGAAAACATAAGCCAAACTGTCAGTGCAGAAAAAAAAAAAGAAGCCGGAGGCCAATCCAGTTGACCTGCTCTCAATGAATAGCCAGTGAATGCCGAATGAATAGCAAACTGTGCAAAAATATTTGGACATATAATCACTTATATTACATTAGTTGAGTAAAATGCAATAAACTGTTTAATATTGTACTTTTTACCCTTATTATGTGGGTCCTAAAAACATTTTCAGTGTTATTCACTAAAGTATGGATTTTGTCCGAATGGTGCGAGTGAAAATAACCGCATTTTAACCGTATTGCCAATTCTAATATTTACTAAAGCCAAATGCAGTCAGGAGTCAGTCAGTCCGACTGATTCGGTAGCAGTCATTCTGATGAGTTCAGAAAATCAGTGATTTTCACTTCCAAACCAATTTATTTATTTATTAACAACTGCATAGTGGCCGATAATAAACTGAATGCATCGGACAGAATGTACATTCACAAATCATCATGCTTATTTCAAGTAATCATTTGAAGAACAATTTGCCCACTGGCAGCACTAGCTGTCAAAATAGTTTAAAACCCTTGGTAGCACGAGGGTTAATTATGTGATGGCTTACCGGTGCTTGTTGGAAAAGTCCCCATCCAATGACTAACCTCTTCAAATGATTTTTTTTCAGAACATTTTCTTCATATCCTCTTTTTCTTAACTCATTATCTGCCTGGCTGCAGAAGGCCCCAAAGTTTGAACAGTTCCTTCAAATATGGAACTGCTCAGACTTTTGGACTCCATGCAGCCAAGGAGGAAATGGTAACTGTTCAACTGGATTTAGCTATTCAGATAAGTATGTATCTCTAATTTGCCATCCATTATATAGATGTTTAAATAAAAGTACAATAACTTTTCTCTACTATAGGTTGATGAAATCCTTCATCTATTGGAATTCAGATAATCTAGATTATTTTAAATATTCTTTTGAACCACTTCAAATAAAAGATCTATGTTTTGATGATAGGTGGCCAAGCTCTCGAAGCAAGTAATGTCCTTGACAGACAATAGATGTTCCCAATATGACATAATTAGATTGGCATAGCTTGGTGCAAACATTGTCCCCATTGTGGTGCCACAGTGCTAAAGGTAAAAATCATTATCAAACAGTTATTCTGTAGTGTTAAACAGATTCCCTATACAAAGACATTTATTTGTGACTTTACACCCATTGTCATGTGAAATGACATTTTAAAGGGAACTGACCTCAGCTGTGACTAAAAATCGGTTAAACCACGCAGAATGTAAATTGGGCACTTTCGTGCGATATGTTGTAGACATGTGTCCACATACTCCAACTACTTGTTAGATACATACCTTGTTCTGGAATCCATGGGCCTTCCAGGGCCATTTTTTGGTCTTTGTGTATTTTTGGCAGGTGACAAAACGCTGGTATTTTTTGTAAATGTTTTATATGGTTCGATATGCATACTCATGGTTATTAAGAATTTTGTTTCCCTTTTTCAAAATAGCAATGATTTTTCTTTATTTTTTTTAAGGGTTCCTCTTTTAAAAGATTTAACCCATGTGACTAGGTATCAATATTATTACAATAGTCACTGCTCTTTTCAAGCAGCGTAATAATTAGTAAATTTGGCAGCTCAAAATTGTTATTAGTAGGTCAAAACCCTGTTTCTGACGACTCCCACTCTCACCCTTAAAATGAAAGTGCTCCTATTTGTACATTTGAAATGCTTGGAGGTATGATATCCGTCAAAATTTATATTTTGTATCGGTGGAAAGAGAATATGTAAAGTAGATATATCCAAGTACATCCCTTGGGAAGTGAACATACCTATGTATAATGGTTTATGGTTATTCGTTTTATATAATAGAAAGTCTCAAGATAATAAATAATAGTGTGACTGCTATTATATATAGACCATCACATAAATATCATTATTTTCTATACCTTCTCCAGTAAAGGTTTCATGGAAAAGTTTTCATCTTCTCAAATAAATTATTAATAAAAATATGGATATAATCAGTTTGTGTAAATTTCACCTTATAAAATATGCATTTCGGTTATTTATGCTAACAAAGATAGCACTCTATACATCTGACCTTTACTAATGTGAATACTTAACATGGAATGAAGATATTTTTATTTTCTTTGTATTATCGTATCATTTACATTCTCATTCCCAGTGTTTGCTCTGAACAAGATTGAACTTGCTATAGTAATAAGTGTTTTGTGTAATGTGGATATAAGACAGAGAATCTTATATCTATTTATATAAATATACACTCACATATTAGATGGAGGCCCGGGTAGAATTTATTAAATATTAAATGAACCATGGACAATTAATGTTATTATAAACTGTGTTTCAGCAAACAGATATTTTTAAAATGTGGCACTGAATTGTATGATAAAAATAGAGTTTACGTTTACATGCTTGCTTTCCTTATTTCATTTAAAGAATATTTTTCTAAATATAAACCAGCTACCCAGCAGTTCTTACAGTTTAATTATTTTACCGTTGGAAGGAGGTTGATCTAAAAACTAAAACCCATTAAACTAGAATCTCAAGCAAAAAGAAGTTTTGAAAACCAACACCTTTACAGTTTCCATTCTATTACGTGCCAGGTGAGATAAAACGGCCGAAGTTGTAAAACGACAGCTTTTTTCATTAATATTAAATCACAGATTTGGTTTATTGCATGCAGTAAATAATTACCAGCTGCAATTTATCACATGGCATTTATTGCATACAAGTTGATGGGATGTGGGATCAATTATGCTTGCTCAATTGCGATTATAAGGTATCTTATGCAATAAACTTGCATTTACTGCAGATTGAGCGCATCGTATTGGTGAAATACAGGTGAAAGGACTTATCACACATAAAAAGTCTTTGAAACTGCTTTCCATTAACCCATCCAAGATAATTTGCTCCACTAATAAACTAGCTAAAGGCCTGTTGGTCGCATAAGAAGCCAGGACTGAAATAATAAAAAAGCCTCATGTTCAATCTATCGCCAAATCTTGTCATTTCCATCTCAAAAACATTGCGCGCATCCGCCCCTACTTAATGCCAGATGCGACAAAGGTGTTGGTTCATTCAACTGTCCTTTCTTGCCTTGACTACTGAAATCTGCTTCTCAGTGGTCTTACGTGCTCCCAACTAGCGCTGTTACAGTCCATAATGAATGCAGCAGCGAGGCTCATCTTCCTGTCCGCCCGCACCTCCCATGCCTCACCCTTCTGTCAGTCCCTACATTGGCTTCCTATAAATATAGAGCTCAATTTAAAATTCTGGTTCTTGCTTTCAATATTAATATATTTTGCAACACCACATTCTGATCAAACTAATAGGATATACTTCATGAAAGCTAGAACTATTTTGCATAAAAAAGTAAAACTTTAACCATGCTTACATATTATTTAACTTCACACCTGTTTGAATAATAGATCTTATTAATCCATGCATTAATTGATCTTGAAAGATCCCAGAAAAGGGAATAATTTGTGAGCAGGACACATGCTTATATTGTGGGCGTCTAAATCGATTGGAATGGTAAAAGTCTTACCTAAAGGAAGCAGAGGGTGGGATCTAACACATCGAAGGACAAGGCAATAGTCTAATAGCCCAGTTTTATAACCATTAACTGACAGTTCGTTGCACACAACACATCTCAACATGTTTATACATCAACATGTCAGGATTTCCATATAGAAAGACGTTGGAAAAGAGGCTCTTAAAATAAACTGCATGGTGGAACATTATTAGGGGTTATTGTTTCAGAGGGAGGCTACCTAACAGCATTAAGATATGCCCATTGTTTAATTGCTATATGTGTATTAAAAAAAACAATACATTGGGTGAGATTTACTTAGTAAGAGTTTGCACATCACTTAGTGTACCTTCTTTTAATTAATATTTATGTGATGAAGGTAGTACTGTTAGAAATATTTTCCAAACAAAGTATGTCTTTTGGTATTCTACAAAAACAAAGTTTTCCTTTATTATTATAATAACTTTTTTGTTTTTTTTACTAGCCTGTATTTTAAAATGTAATTATGTTTTTGCCTTCTGTGAGAAATATGGTGAATTAAAAACACCAATTTTTAATAATTAGGGATTTTTTTTTTCATTAAACACTGAACTGCTCAGATCTAAATCCTAATTTGCGAAATGTAGTCTGAAATAGCTGATTTCTGACTATTAGGGATTTAAAGATTTTTTTTTTCCAAATCAGTGCCTTTTGCCTACATGTTGCAATTCAGTTTTTAATCCAAGTTGGAGTTTAGTGAATAAACCCTTCAGCCAAATGCGAATGTGTTCACAATTCCGTGTATGTAAAAGTGTGTATTATAAACATGTATTCCTAACAATATAGCGTTCTACTCACCGTTTGGATTTCTAAGACCCCCCCAAAAAAATATTTTTTTCCATTGCCAATATCCAATCTGCTGTGGTCTGGATGCAGTGTCCTAGTTCTCTCACATTGTAGGGTTTTTTGAGAATCTGCATTGGGTTATGTCCACCTCTACTGGTTGTCAGTTTGATAGCCACTAGAGGCTCTTCTTCTGCTCTGCCTGAGTAAAACTTGATGACGTGACATGGAAGTCCCATAAGAAAGCATTGATTCAATGCATTCCTACGAGGAAGTTTGAATGTGCACTCGGTGCTCTATGAAAAGCATTGGATTTGACGACACCCCACCAGAGTAAAATATGACGTTGAGGCAGATGGTTCATCGGAGCTGTATATAAGTAGGCAAATCTTTTTTAAATTTTGTAGTAAACTGGGAGGGACCTGAGAAAGAGCAGGGACAGGGACACTATAGCATTAGGAATACAGATTTGTATTCATAACTTGATAGTGTTCCTTTAATTTTAGATTCATTATTTCCATATAATCCATATATATATATATATATATATATATATATATTTTTTTTTTTTACAGAGATAATCAAACACTATAGTCACTAATACTCTATGTATAGGTTTCTGTAGACGGAGCAGTGATTTCATTATGGAACTGCTGCATGGTCTATCCCTCATTTTTGATATCAAAGTTTAGATCCTAACCAGCCCACGATCGTGTAAATGATGTACAGTGAGTACATTTACCTACAATGTCTTAGTTACTTGTAAGGGATCCTGAACAACTACAGTGTGCTTACGTGACCATGATTAAAGGACAACTCATAGCTTAACACCTTAAGGACACATGACATGTGTGACATGTCATGACTCCCTTTTATTCCAGAAGTTTGGTCCTTAAGGAGTTAAAGCTATTATTTAATATAATAAGTCTTCACCAAGTTTTTTAAAGGAATAAAAATTATAAAAGCTCATTGTTACCTTTAGTATATGACCGGATACTTCAGCCATATACATGCACCTTGCGTTGGACTGTGTTTTGAGTTTTGGTGTCTTGAAACAGGTAGTTAGTCTCTATGGTTTTCTCTGCTTCACTCTCTGCTTCTGTGCAGGGAAGACCATAGAGACTAACTGCCAGTTTTCCAACACTGTCCGATCCAAGGTGCATGCATGTATATGGCTGAAAGATCCTGTTATAGACTGAAGATGACTGATTTTCTTTTTTTACATATACTTAATTTTAAAAAAAATCGACTTCCTATGAAAACGTGATGAATTTATATTACAAAAGTCGTTTTGAAGTGACAGTTGTCCTTTAATTTGGTTAACAAAAAAGCTTGAATAAGGACACTCAGTACATTAAAAGAAGCCACTCAGAAATTATTGCCACACTTATGTTCCCTGAAATCTCTGATACATGGACATGTATGGGATTTGAAGTCACCCCACTGAGAAAAATGGGAGGTCTATAACAGGCTGAAAAAATGTATCTCTGCAGACCCTGGGAATTTTTAGCTATCAACTGCATTTTGATGTCAGAGTCTTAATTTGTTAAATTATTTTGCTTTTTTTTTTTTATGTATCACCACTCTCCCTTTAATTTTAAATGAATAATAACACTTGTTATTTATATCTATTCAAATTATGTTTTTTATAAAACATTTTCTACACACAAAAAAGGGAAAGAGGTGTAATCGAACTTAGTAGTAGTCTTTTTAAATGTAAATCAATTGCTTCCAGCAACATAATTTTACTTATTCCTTTATGTACATCAGAAGATTGCATCTGAACGTATCAATTAGATGCCAGAATACATGTCACATTTCATAAAGATACTATGGCCAAGCTTATTTTTATGCATATCATTTTCATTTAAGTGTACGTTCCATGCATCACATTTTGTTAAATATAATTTAAGCTAGTTGTAGGGTATTGTACAAGAAGATTGCCCTTATTTTATACCGAAGCATATAAACAGGCATCACTAAATTTGCCCATATATAAAATAACATCTTATAATTTGAATTCTTGCAACAGAAACATTCTGAGCAGGATTACACATTTCCGGGCTTTTGGAAAAAGCTGCATTTTTTTTCTTTTGTTTTATTGTTATTTTTTATTTATTTTAATTCATTATGCAGATAACAGATATATCCACCAAGTAAATTGTATTATCTAAGGGAAACATTATAGGTTGAATTTCCTCTTCTAAATAGCAATAAAAGTGCATGTTAAAATTGCTGTTCTCTCTTCTAAGAGAGTCCAATCCATATTATATTTGGATGAATTAGTGATAAAACCATTAACTACTATCCTAAGCGGAGGGTGATATTTTTGTGATTGATATGACATCACCCACCATTGGCTGCAAGAACACGGGGCAGATAGTATTTTCTACCTTTCTCACATCTGTTTTTGCTGTTAAGCCAAAATAAGGCAAAAAAAAACCAAAACAGTTTGACGAATTTTCCAATTTTGCAACAAACTAGGAAAATATTCCTTCTTGACCTTGGAATAGCAGTCATATCTCTTCTTGGATCAAGAAACTATTCCCCCACAATTTAAAAAGCACATTTTGAAACTTTGATGCCTCCTTTAGTGGGAGGTCAAGTCAGACGTCCAAAATAAAAATTATAGTAATGTTACAAGTGGCTGGATTCTCTCTGGCAAAAAAATGTTCAGTACGCAGAGTAAGCTCTTATAGTCCATTTATCTTTATTTATACTGAACTTTGAAAAGTGTGTTTTTACATCTGTTTCAAACTATCTGTACATTCTTTCAGTGTTCAATATTATACAACTGACTTAATATAAACAAATAACTAATGCATGATTTACACTACATTTTATAATAGGCCTGGGTTTTTAAATATATTTCATTTTTAAATATTCCGAGGTAGATTTCATACATTTGTAGACTTTGTTCTTAAAACATGAAATCATAGCAGATTTTCCATTAATTAACATCGAAGACAGTGGGATCTTCAAAATGTTGTGTTTGGGCATTTTTCCAGCTGATCTAATATTGCACATCAAAGTCAATGCCAACAATTTGTGCTCATGTTCTGTTGAAAAGTGACAGTCTATGAGAAAATAAGTTAGATCTACGCTGTCAGGTTAGCCAGCGGTGATGTATTTCTCTACACCAGTGAACTTGTTTGACTTTAGAGCTGTTTTCCTACTTGTCAGCTAAGCTAAAACCCACTTAAGATTTCACAGATAACCAACAGATATAGAAAATCATTAATTCATAGAAAAGCCCTATTATCAGTTCTACTTTAATAAACTGGTCTTCATATAATATTGTACATTAGGAAATGGTTATGCTTATTCTATTTAACTCCTGTACAAGGGGCTGTGAATCCCAAGTTAATGACATTCAAACTCTATACTCATTATGGTGACCACCCGAGTCAACAAATGTGTTCTTTAGCCACTCGACACTAGATGGTGCAGTTAGCAGTTGATGTAGTTTAGCTAAACTACCAATGTGCTTTTATAGCCCAGAGAAAATTATAGAAACGGCACAATGTCAATTGTATTCCCTGTATTGGTTTATTCACCAGATTGTATCCGAATTATTGCTTGTAACTCCACTTCAATCCATAAATTATAATATCGCATTATAATTCATGTAAAATTCCCTAAACTGAATAAGCATTCAAAAACCTCATTGCATTCAACGTGATTGATCACTTCTGATGTTCTGAAAGAACTTTAAAGCATAAAATATAAAACTATATTACAATAAAAATGTTGAAGGTCAATATGATTTTTATCATGCATTCTCTCTATCTCTAACAGTTTTGTTTATTGAGCAGCTGGCAGAAACATTTGCAAAACAATTTGTGTGTGTGAGTCCCAGTGATCCTTACTTATAACTTTTTTTTTTAATTACAAAGCAAGTTGCTTTAAAATGTTTTTTTTTTTTTATTTGACACTTTTTATTGGTTTATTGGGGTATTGGAAAGAAAAGGGGGAGAAACAGTGGGGAAAATTCAAAAGCATAACAGTTCGAGTACATTTTCCTTTTACAAATAATGTTCTCAACTGGTTGGTATGTCTAGTTGTGATGTCTTATCAGAACATTGTTATGTCTGGACCTTGGAAACATGCACTTAGACTAAGATGTGTTATCAATTTTTTTGTGAACAATAAGGTAATAACAGTGTAACTATGGTATGGCCATGTCCCCTATGAGCGTCATCTCAATTGTCTAGATTCCTGTGGTGTCTACGTATGTTCACTACTAGTCCTTGGTCAACCTGTAGGGTCTCCAGGCTTGCTTCTTACCTACTTTTGTGTTCACCTAGATTTTTTTTTTATAACGATGAATTTATAGATTCCCATCTAGTTATGGCTTCTCCTAAGTCACTACCTAGCATAAGTATTTATGTGCCAATGATTCATACTTCCAGTTTGTAGAGACTTGGGTGAGTAGTGCTTTCTGTGTTGGAGCTAGGGGTGATTTTCATGATCTGGCTATCAGCAGCACAGCCACTGCCTGCAGCTGGAATAGTAATCTTTTTTCAACCTTCGTTTTGGATGGTGGGAGCAGAAAACATAATTCTGCGATCAGTTTGAAAGGATGTCCCATTATTTTTGTGGCGACCTCCCCAACTCTCTCCCAGTAATATTTGATGGCCGGACACATTTTTGCTAGCTTCTCCTGCACCATGTACCATCTATATTGAAGCTTTCATATAATTTTGAGGTGAGAGGCACAGACCGTGTTGCCTTTTGTGTGCTGAATATGCTTTCTTTCAAGACTCTTGCCTTAGGGGGCACCCAGTTCTACTTGCCATGTGGTTTGAAATTTTTCCTCTCTTTAAAAGGGTCGCTACAACACTGTATATTTTGGATAACATTTTTTGTGGTGGAATGTTCAGGAGACATAGTTTATCTAGGTTCGTGATGCCTGGGGTGGGGCGTGATTCAATGTGTAGGAATGAGGATAGGAATGATTTTAGCTGGAGGTAGGAGAATATGGCTTTGTTAGGTTTGTAAGTGGGAAATAGTTTTGTATGTCTGGTAATGTCTTCAATTTCCCCTCTTTGTAAATCTGGCCCGCTTGATGCTATACAGTGAGATCAAAGGTCGGGATGTCCACCACGAGGTTATGAAACAGAGTGTCTAGTGTCATGGATCCGACCATGCCTAAAGCGCCCCTCATCTCGTCCCATACTTGTAATGTCAAGTCCGTTGTGGGGAGTGTGTTAGTGAAAGTAGAGCATGCTCCTCTTGGGAGCCAGAACAGGTGGTGCAGGCTACCCCTGCCCACCCAGTTTGACTCCACCTTTGTCCATTGTGGTGGGTCTGCAGTTGCCACTGTCGCAAGCTAAGCCGCTTTGTAGTACAAGGTGACATTTGACAGACCTAGTCCTCTGTCTTGTGTAGGATTTTGAAAAATCCTAGTTGCTATTCTCACCCTCCGTTTTGCCCACATAAACCTTACGGATAAGCGTTGTATAATATTAAGGTAATGTTTCGAGAGTGTTATCGGCAGCAATCTCATGTATTGGAATCTCTTCACCGCCACCAGTCTACCCAGTTAGGAAAGATATTTCCCCTCCCAGGTAGCCAACACGTCCGCAAATTATTTTGTTACACTGAACAAAATTATACACACAAAACTTTTGTTTTTGCCCCCATTTTTCATGAGCTGAACTCAAAGATCTAAGACTTTTTCTATGTACACAAAAGGCCTATTTCTCTCAAATATTGTTCACAAATCTGTCTAAATCTGTGTTAGTGAGCACTTCTCCTTTGCCGAGATAATCCATCCACTTCACAGGTGTGGCATATCTAGATGCTGATTGAACAGCATGATTATTGCAAAGGTGTGCCTTAGGCTGGCCACAATAAAAGGCCACTCTAAAATGTGCAGTTCTATCACACAGCACAATGCCACAGATGTCGCAAGTTTTGAGGCAGCGTGTAATTGGAATGCTGACTACAGGAATGTCCACCAGAGCTGCTACCCGTGAATTGAATGCTCATTTCACTACCATAAGCCTCTAGTGTGTGAAATTCTATGTGGCACTAGTGTGTATTATTTTGTAAGGAATATACAAAGGTTAATAATATTTTTAGTGCATCTCATGGCTTGCACACCTTGGTCACAAGTTAAAGGAGAAAAATTGTGAGAACATTTGTAAAACGAACTTACGCATGATGTCAGGATTCATGAACAATGTCTCAATGTCTGCTTTTTGTGGTCAGGTAAGCTGTGCTTCCAACCGAAGAGGAATTAAAGATGGCTGCCCCATAGAGAAAGGGAAACTTTTAGATATACTGAAAATAATTATTTTCTTTTATGTACACTATAAAAACCAAAATACATCAACACTTTATGACATATAATCTTTTATTTTAAATAATAAAAATAGATGACAGTTGTCCTTTAAAGATTAGCATTCATTGTTAATTTCATTTGTAGTTAAATGATGTAACATGGATTACTGGTAACATCTTATGCACAAATTCTTCACAAAGTGAGGCTTACAAAAAGCAGATCTGCAGTTATTTGCATTTCCACAATGCAGTTTTATAAACATATCAGAATTTATTTTATAGTGTATTCCTCAACAATAGTTATCAATCTCAACTAAAGTGTTCTGAGCTAATGTTATTAGTATTTATTTTTCAATTCCAGTTTCCGTTGTGCAGTCTGTCAAGTCATATAAAAACAGTTCTATTCAATGGTTTATATCCCCATTACAAGTCTACCTTGAAAAGCAAAATATACAATTATTCATTTGCACATTTTTAAATCTCCCTGAATAGGCGTCTGTGGCAATTTAAGTGTGTTCCACTCAGTGAGAACCTACAAACATCAGTAATGCAAATGAGCTAATATTGAGATAATATAAACATCATTAAAAACATAAAATAGGCTTCGATTTTTATTATATGCATTATTGAGCACCAAATAAGAAGAAAACAAAAGCAAAAACTTGTTTTATATTCTTTGCAAATGCAATACAAAATCTAAAAGACAAGGAAAATTATTTTGTTGTAAATTATTAAACAAGACTATAATATGAATATTTAAGCGCAATATATTTTTGTAGAAACTTTTGTAAAAAGCATCAAACATAGAATAATTTATTAAAAGGAACCCTTTTTAAATTGTAGTGGATCGGTGTTAATTTTGTCGATGAACAATTTTAGTCAAATTTTAGTCTACTAAAATTTTTGAGATTTAGTCAACTAAAACTAAAACAATTCAGATGACTACAATACGACAAAACCTAAGATGGCTTTTTGGTCAAATGATTATGACTAAAACTAAACTGAAAATTGCTGCCAAAATTAACACTGCACAGAGGGTCTGTGGAAGGGGCAAAAGAGACAAACTAGGGCTTGGGAGAAAGACACCTAGAGGGGCTGGGAGGACACACAGACACACAGGGGGGGGCTTGGGAAGGTGCAAAATTGACAGATACAGGCTTTATCTAAACCCATTACTGGAGATTTAGTCAACTAAAACTAAAACAATTCAGATGACTACAATACGACAAAACCTAAGATGGCTTTTTGGTCAAATGATTATGACTAAAACTAAACTGAAAATTGCTGCCAAAATTAACACTGCACAGAGGGTCTGTGGAAGGGGCAAAAGAGACAAACTAGGGCTTGGGAGAAAGACACCTAGACGGTCTGGGAGGACACACAGACACACAGACACACAGGGGGGCTGGGGAAGGTGCAAAATTGACAGATACAGGCTTTATCTAAACCCATTAGTCGACTAAAACTAGACTAAAACTAAAACAATTCAGATGACTAAAATATAGCTAAAACTAAAATAGCTTTTTAGTCAAAAGACTATGACTAACACTAAATTGAAATTTGCCGCCAAAATTAACACTGTAGTGCAGTGTTTCCCAACCCAGTCCTCAAGGCACACCTCCCAGTCCAGGATTTAGGGATTACCCAGTTGTGTCTAAGGTGTTTTTACAAAGAAGAAAAAAAACACCTTAGACACAACTGGGTAATCCCTAAATCCTGGACTGGTAGGTGTGCCTTGAGGACTGGGTTGGGAAACACTGCTGTAGTGGATGGGGTGTAATAGCCCGGAGAATGTATTTTCCATTAGATGAAAAAGATTCTTGTCGTGTTATGTTTAAAATTGAAAAGGAGAAATGGAAAGTAACAAAATGAAACTGAGATCTTATTTTTGGATAAGCTTCTCAAAGATTAAATATTTTTGGAATAAATTTAAATATGTTTTTTTTTAAATATTAAAATGATATTAAAATCTTTACTGTAAGGGGTAGATTACTGTAAGGGATAGATTATAGAAAACAAAATCAAATCAAAGAGCGATAGTCTTCTAGAGTTAATAAAAAAAGGTCACTTTTGTAGGTGGTATAAAATCAACATAGAATTGGGGCACACGTGGGGTGCCGTAGCCTGGATAATGTTCCAAGCTTCTATTACACAGAACATGTTAAATAACAACCCGGAACTGGAATAGTGATAATAATTAATTGGGACACTTTTTCAGTAACACTCTAATTTTATACCAATTAAAATTATTAAAAGATGCATACTTGCATAACAAACATATTTTAATAATGTTAATTTGAATTTAATTGAAGTGCTCCCATAAAATGTATCAATTTGAAATGTAACAGTTTCTCCATTCCCCACCATAGTATGTGTTATTGAAGCTTTTACAGAGGCTTTTTTTTTTACAAAGTTTCATATTTGTTTTTTTACAGAGGTGAGGTTTTAAGTGGTCTAAAACACATTACCATATAGCCAAGTCATGGGACCCTCACATTCCCATTCATGCACCTCTATTATTAACTGAACTGAATTGTAAAGAATTGATGATGGACTAAAAAAATGGAAATAGAAGCATTCTATTGGCTAATTTTCCATTTCCCAATTTTGGCCTAAATTGGAGAATTCCTCCAGTTCTCCACAATTCCTTCTTCAATATATAAATCCCAGATGTGTTATATCTACGTATATTTGCTCATACTGTAAACATTGTGTTTTCCTGCACAAAAAAGAATGTGGCAACAAATAAAAAAATAAATAAAGCCTCATACGTAGTTTGATGTGTTTTCATTCTCCGATGAAGAGGTTTTGACAAATAAAGTCTGACAAGAAAGACGTTTGTTTGGGGAAGCATAATCTGTAGTTACATAATGGCAGAGAATGTCAAACACTCAAGGGCAAACAGAATAATTTTACTTGAGAACGTTAAAATTATGATGAATAGTAAAGTGGATCCCGTGTGGACTAATTATGATCATTTTAGCTTTCACTATTAAAGCCCCCAAAAAAGGGTTAAAAAGATCATATTTTGCATTGTTATGCTTTGAAAGCTTTTTTTTTTCATTAAGCCATGTTTTGCAAATGTTTGTTTAATTAAAACAAGGTCATATGTCACTGGAATGCTATTAAAAATTGCATTCATAAATGCCCTTTTTAAGCTTAGGGCTAGACTGATTTATTTGATTGTTTACTTTTTATGATTTTTTTTTAAATTTTATCTGCTTCTTTGCTCATTTTCGTCGGTTATTAGCATAATACATTTGGTTGTGTGTGTCTTTGTTTATTTGCCAAAGGCTGTCTTCCAGTTGTACTGGCATAGTGGTAACCAGCTGTTACATATTTAAGCTTCAATCATTTAATGTGACAGAGTAACTTAATTATGTTCTGCTTTGAGGATGTTAAATACAATTACATTTTGAGTAAGTGCACTTCATTTAATATTTTGTCTATCGTGTACTTGAACTGTGACACTTTGAGCCATATGTGCAAAATAATTGACCCCTTTTAAAAACTTGACGCTATTGAATTGATAATGATCAAAAATCAGTGTTCCTTAATTTATTTGCAGTGCAGATCTGCCTAACAGTCTGATCCACTAAAATTAAGGTACAATTGATGTTGTACAATGCTACCAGACTGCATAGAAGTTTTTATTAAACAGACAAGGAATTCAATTATCAAACACATTTATCAGCAGCAATCTGTTCAACCAGCTTTTAAAGAATCCATTTATGATAAGGTTAAGAACTACCGTATAAACCCTAAATCAAAAAAGGTAATTCAATTTAAAAGGGATACAAAGTGTTCTAATTAATTTGTTGTCAACGTCATCGGCATTCATATTTTAGGTGTCCTGAGAGCCCAGCATTTGGCAGCATTGGACTTCACCATAAATCAACTGTAGCCCATCTAACCCATGAGTATACATAGAAACAAAGAATGTGACAGCAGATAAGAACCATTTGGCCAAACGAAGACTGTTTGTCCCTAAGTACCCCTAGTGATCTTTCAAAACTTGCATTACATGGATTATTGCTATAGAGGAGGCTGATTATTCCCCCCCCCCCAAAAAAAAACACGTTTTAACCTGTAGTATCTCCAGGTACTGTGTACAAGTAGTATTGTTGTGTAAGCTATTCCGCAACTTATAAAATAGTTCTTGCTCAGGTGCTCGATTCTGGTTCCTGGTTGGAATTATATGTTCCACTGGGTCTTTTAGCCTAATTAAGAGGCTGGAGGTTTCTCTGGCATTTCATCAGTTCTCGTTGTTACCTTGGTGGATTGGAATTTGTATATATGTTGTGTGTGTTACCCACTGGTGCCTGGATGCTTGCTTATTAAGTTTACATTACTGTTTTTGCATTAAAGTCTTAGTTTCTGTTGATCCAAAAGTATGAAAGTGTTACTATACTGGTCTCGGATAAATTTCCACAATAACCATGGGGTAAAATATATATTACTGGTTCTTGTGCAGCAATGATCTTCTTTGGGAAAGTATGACTATGACTGGTATGTTAGAAGTATGACTGTCTGCCTCATTGCAACTCACCAAGTCTGATCCTGTGCTTGTCTGGCACCGTAGGCCTTTCTTGGCGGTTATACCCAATTTGTGTCTTGAGAACCTCGATTGCTTGATATGGATTCTATGGATTCACAATCATAAAATATTTATTATTTTAAAAAAAAAATACAAACATTCATTCCTAGACCACATCCACCTATCAAGAAACAGGCAGTGTTTTGTTTCTAGAAAATATTGAGCAAAATTTAAATATTGTCTGTTTTAATGTAATTTACGTAAGGAACAGATGTACACAAACCAAAGTATTTCTGTAAAATGAAATAAAAAGCAGTATGACTGCAGATTTACAAAACCAATGCATGTCTAAAAGACTATCTCACACTTCAATAGTCTGATGGTATAAATATCAGACAGACATGTCAAAAATACATTTTCAAATTTATGTGGAACAGTTTCTAGAAAGTCAGTCTGTATTGCGCAGAAATTCACTAAAAATGTCTGCAAAATGTACAATGCCATCATATCATAACATCTAAACTATTTGGTAAAACTGAAAAAAATAAAAAATAAATATAGAAGACAATATGGAAAGGGTTTTGTACTTTTCATTTGTATTTTAAATTTCACTTTTTGAGTGCTACTGTATATTATTGGATTTCAACACAGGAATAAATAAGTTTTTCACATTTAAGATGCAGTTTCTATAAAAAAAAGGCTGTGATAACACATTAGTAGAATAGCTTTGAAGACCGTATCTTCGGAAGGATATTGATACTTTAGAGAGAGTTCAGAGAAGGTCTACTAAACTGGTTCATGGATTGCAGGATAAAACTTACCAGGAAAGGTTAAAGGAACTTAACATCTATAGCTTGGAGGAAAGACGAGACAGGGGGGATATGATAGAAACATTTAAATACATAAAGGGAATCAACACAGTAAAGGATGATACTATATTTAAAAGAAGAAAAACTACCACAACAAGAGGAGATAGTCTTAAATTAGAAGGGCAAAGGTTTAAAAATAATTTTAGGAAGTATTACTTTACTGAGAAAGTAGTGGATGCATGGAATAGCCTTTCCAGCTGAAGTGGTAGAGGTTAACACAGTGAGGGAGTTTAAGCATATGTGGGATAGGCATAAGGCTATCCTAGACTTAAGATAAGACCAGGGACTAATTAAAAGTATTTTTAAATATTGGGCAGACTAGATGGGCCGAATGGTTCTTGTGGGGATATTTATGGGGTGATAAATCAAAATTGATATCTTGAGAGTTACCCACTATTTTAATTCTCTTAGATCCTAGAGAACGTCATCATTTTAGAGGATTTTTACTCCATACAATTAAATCACAAATTCTATTATAAAAATATAATTTATTTTGACATCATAATAAAATAATAATAATATGTAACATGCGTGATAATCAGTGAATATTTAGTATAACATAGATATACAATATAATAGCAATGGTTTTAAACAAATTCAATGGCTACAGCATCAACTGTCAAGACTTACAAATTTACAATATGTAAACAATCCCACAGACACAGAAAGCTAAACTTCACATAAAATCTTGGCTCACAGTTAGATCCTGATTAACTCTTTCAGCGCTGGCTAAATCCTCCTAGGCATATAATATCCTATTCTATTGCTATTTTTTATTAAAATAACGTTCAAAACCATTCCTAGAACCATCAAATAAAAAAAAAAATCTACCAGATTTAACGTTAGCCGAATTATAATTTGCTTAAATAGGTATACTGTCTTATTTCAGAGCAAATCAATACATCTGGATAAAAACAACGGTATGCTAACACGTGATAAATATCACATTAATATATATAATTATCTTGATTCCACCTGCAGAATGGAATGCTTATAACTATATATTCTTTAGTTAACTAAGATTTCTCAATTATGGAATCTGACCGAGATTTATCCATGCATGTATTCTGCTATTAATAATTTTTAATTAATTTAGATTAATTAAATAAAACCAGCATAATTACCAGTTATGTAGATGTTCTCATCAGATGCTTGGATAGTCCCAGGAACTTGCACTGAAGTATGGTTATGTGTAGGATTGTATGTAATAGAAAAGTGATGTTGGTTAGAAAGTAATAGTAAAATTCTAAGTGTCAAGGAGTGTTTCTTGAGTTGTGTCCAAGAGAGTTTGAGAGTTGAGTGTTAGAACCAGAGTGTGTATCCTCTGTCCTGGATTTGCCCATCTGCCTGAATGTCCTCATCTGACTCCTTGTCTGAGTGTCCCTCTTCCCTTTGTGCCTAACTTTTTAAAGGGCCAGACTCTCTGTACGTCATTAGTTGTTCAGACCAATAGGACATTGAAGGTGTGGTCAACTCACAGACCACAATTTAGATTTTGGTCAGTAGATGGTGCTCTTCCCTCATCAAAATTTTGTGTCCTCAAAAGAGTTAACTTATTTTGATGACGATTCTGACATAATTTGGCTTATCTAAAATGACTGCCATAACTTAAATTTGCTGTCAGTTCAAAGCATTTGCCTCAGTCTTTGTGGCAATGACTTTGATCGTAATTTCTAGAATTGGCATGTCTAAACTCAATTTCACTCCTTACTTACAATGGGACCTTGCAAGATTTAGAAAGTAAAATTAATTACTTCTCTTCTCTGTCACTAGTGTCTGTGTTTAAAATTATTTCTATTCCATTAACATTTAAACAGAGCATTCCATCCCCTGCTTCATTCCTTATCACTTGGCTTGTTTACATAATGCATTCCTTAGCTCAGGCTGATGGCTAGTGTTACTGAAAGCAAGGAAAGAAATTTTGTGTCTGTCTTGCCTGAAGATAGCAAAATGGAGTCCGCTTTGTTCTGAGTGACTCTGGCAATATACACTTTTAATTTCGATCTTAGCACAAAATGTCTGCCGATATAAATATCCTGACATTCTTATCTGCCATCACATTCTATGTTTCTATGTTTCTATTTTTCTATGTTTTTGTTTTTATTTAGGTTATATTGTGCAATATACAAGATAAGAAACATAGTAAATTCTTTGGTCGCCTCATTAATAAACAAAATATTGCTACGTCTGAGAGGATGTACTGCAAATCTTTAGAGTGCGCATTAGAATGTGCACTTCATAAATACATTTGCAGCTTAATTCCCACTAGAAAACACATAACTATAGAATACTTTGTGTTATTTAGTGAGGTAAATGATCCAACAAGAAACATAATCACATTCCCTTAAACCCGACTGAGCCGAGCACTCAATCCTCCAGGCTATGGGAGGATTTCAAAGAGACCTGCTCTTTTGGAAGTCGTCGTTTTCATGCTTAATATACTGATATAGTGTCATTTCACTCATAGAAAGTTAGCTAGTTTTACAGGATACTTTCAGTATGTTTTCACCTAAGATAACCTTCAGGGTCTTGTATTCATTAAAAAATCATGCAACTCTCCCTTTCCGTCACTTTTATTTAACAGACACTAACCTATTACTGTAGGTTGAATGAATAATACAGAGCCTTAAGAGATAATTAAAATGTTAGTAATGATATTTTGGCATATTTATAATTTGTACTTGAAGCATTTCTTTCCTGATCTTATTCTTCAATAAAGCATATGACCTATATTGTCATATTATTAAAATTAACTATAATGCCATTCTTCATTCACTTAATGCATCTTTAAAACAAAATGAAAATTGCAGCAATGTTTGGAACATTAATCAACTATAATTTGCAATATTGAGACTTTTTCTACATTGACTATAATAACATCTTCCAAAATGGAATAAAGAAAACCATAAAAGTAACTACAGTATCATGAAAATATGAACACTAATCTACATAATAACGCTAATGTATCCCTTACTTCTCTACCCTATGTATGTACACACACACACACACATACGCGTACACATACACACACACACAATTTATATATAGATATCGTTTTTTCTTATACAATGAGCAGCATGTCAAACCACATCTGCCATGCAAAAAGTGACGGTGGCAATTTATATATAATAAAATGTCATCTTTGTAAAAGGGAAATTGCAAGCGAACTAACAGGTTACATTTTGTTTTCTTGAAGGTGTCTATTTATTTATTCATGCCTCATTTCAATTAAACTTCCATTCTCACTTTGAAAGAAGTTAGAAGACTAGGCCTTTTTCATTATAATTCTATTGCCTTAATATTTTAAGGGAAATCTGGATATTCCCATTTAACTACTGAAACATCTGTTTATACTACATCTCCGTTGTTATTCCTATCCCATGCTTTATCTAGTGAAGATTAGTCGAGTAATAATGGCTGCAATGGGAGAGGGATAAAACAACTTAGCTCTGTGAAGATACTTGATTAAAGGGAGCAGGCCATTTTAGATTCCTATTTTATATGTCTGTATGAAATCTCCCTGCAGTGACATGGTTCTGAGTGACTTTTTTATGGATTCAGTGTCTTGTTGGACTCTGTCTATAATAATTCTGCATCTGTTTTTACCTATCTTGTCCTTCCACTTGTAGATCATCACTTAAAGGGACTTTAGAGACCCCTAAAGTACTTTACTTTGCTGAAAAGCTTTAGCAGCATATCCTTTTTTCTTTTTGATTATGCAAAAAGTGCAGATTCCAATAGAAATTGACACGTTTATAAATTAACTTAGTTGCACCCCCTTGGCTTTCAAGCAGACAACAGTTAATGTTACTTCCGGGTTTGGTTAGCTCAGTGAAGATAAATTCAAGAGTCAGGCAATTACCCAGCCTTGAAACAACGTCTCATTGAGCTGCATTGGGAAGTCTGTGATTGGACAGCCCCTCAGAAAGTCTGGGCGGGTTTAGAAGGGGAGGGCTTGCAAAGGCAGCAGATAAGAGATCTGCAGATTTTGCAAGCTTTTTTTTAGATATATTCCTAATAAAAATAAATAATTAAATGAATGCACATTTTCATTAGGGGTATATCTACTAAAAAAGTGATTTTAATTTATATTGTATTCGTGCAGTGGAGTGTCCCTTTAACTATGTAAATCCTACTCTAACTCTATCAATGCTTAGAAACACAAGAATGCTCATCAGACACCAAATAACTCATTTTTTTTTTATTATTTATTTTTACTAAATTCAGATTGGGTGACTCATGCTCTGTAATTTTTTTTAATAAGAATACATTGTTTTAATTTGTATAACTTTTTTTAAAAGATATTTTACCAGATCTACAGTTTGCCTGATTACTTAATTAAATTGGGTATTATGGATCCAATTGGATCATTTAAAATTTAGGAATACAGATCATTTGAAATATGCCACTTATTTTGTCCCAAATACAGTTAAATGAATGAGAAAAGAAGAAACAGCAATCAAACAAGTATAACTGTTTTAAATCATATATTGCTATATAACATTTAAACTATGAGTTTTATCTTAAAAAAAAAAAAAGTCTTGTAAAAGTGTAATGAGAGATAATTTTGAAAATTATATTATTTCCAAGGAAAATAAAAATCAAAAAGTTGAAACAATGAAAAAAGTTTGAAACTTGTATGCCAAGTCTACAGCTAAAAGTCATTTTATACTATTAAAATGAAAAGCCTTTCCTTCGATCTCATATTTCACTTAAGAATACATTGTCATCCCAATGGGTTTTCAGTAACGAGTGAAAAGGAAATTAGAATATGCTAACATATTTGCTTGAACAGGCTTGAAAGATTTTTTTCCACTTGATTGATACTTAGGTAAAGCTCATTTAGTTCTATGAAATAGGTTTGATAGTTTAGCCTTTTTTATGATACTGTTTCAAATGCAGTATAACAATGCAATGTGGAGAAATTTCACATTCAACAATAGAGGGATTTGGAGTCAAAATTATGAATTTTCAACATTTTAATGTAAGTTATGTTTCTTCGATATACACTTGTACAATCTAAAAAAATCAAGTATTTCTTTGCGCAATCCTTTACTGTTGCATAATTCAAGAAAATAATTTTTCATAACAATCCCACTACTTACATCTTCCTCATACAATGTGAAAATCCAATTTATTATAAATTGATCTAGTAAATGCAGAGATGTATTTTGTTTCATTTTCTTGTTCTTAGTTGTTTTTGCTAGATTGTATTAGAAAGGTTCAAGACTATTGGCAAATTGGCTCAAACCCCTTATATCTGGACTGATCCACCCTGATCAAGCAGGATTTGTTCCTGGCCATGATTATTATACATGGAGCAACAATAAATAAAATTCCTACAGCCTTATTGGCAATTGATGCAGAAAAAGCTTTTGACAGGGTAGATCAGTCCTATCTTTTTTCTATATTGGAGGCTTGGGGGTTTGGGCCTAGAATATCCAATTGGATGCAGACACTATATAGAGGCCCCAAAGCTAATATCCGAGTTAATTGCCAATTATCGACTCCTTTTAACATTGGTAATGGTACTCGCCAAGGGTGCCCCTATCCCCTCTTCTTTTTGTCCTAGCATTTGAACCAATTCTTGGGGACATACGAAGGAATACACATATTAAAGGATATAGATACACCAGAGGAGAAGTAAAGGTAGCTGCTTTTGCAGATGATGTGTTACTTATGATTACAGAACCATTACACACGCTACCTTATGTTCAGATGGAATTGGAGAAATTTGGAGCTCTTTCAAATTTTAAAGCGAATATAGATAAGTGCGAAATATTGGGAGTCAGGATAGATAAAAGATTAAAAGAGCAAATACAGAGGAAGTATAACTATAAGTAGACGGATACAGGTTTAACATATCTAAGGATACAGCTGACAGTACAACATAAAGAACTACTTACATTAAATTATGGAAGGTTGTTAGAAAATATAGGTAAAAAGTGATGGGTAGAGTAAACATCATAAAAATTATGGTGTGAAGAAAATGGACTTTTAATTGACATTTTCCTTTTAATTCAGTATTTTTCCTGTTTTACTACCTGTATAGTGAATGTATTAGTTCATTAGTTTGAAACTACCAAACGCCGACCACCATCCTGGCTTATTAACTACAAAGGAACCAGCTATTAAGTGCTCCCCGGGCGGCCGCTGTTCGTATAGCCGAACGCCACGTGGAATAGAAAATGGCGGCCATCTTGTTCGCACAAGGGGAGTCAGCGGGACTTGGTCGTCCAGTGTCTGGAACTAAAATCGGACACTCGACCTCGCGAACCACCGCTAAAACTACCGAACGCCAGATTCTTGTATTTCCCGGCCAGGGAAGCGCCGTTCGGTAGTTCTATGCGAACGGACAAGGGGAGCAATCACTACTATGAGCCAGGGGGATCCATTTGGGACTTTTGTTTGGTTTTTGTGTATTTGTGAATTGACCGTCCACACACGCTGAATTCATGGAACTGTTTTGGGCAGGAGCTGCGTGTGTGGTCGGTAAAAGGGACCCTCCACACTTTTTCAGGGGATATGTAATTTGTGGGGATACCTGGTAGGGAAAGGGGTGTTCTGCGTTTTGGGAAAATTGTGTGCTCTCTGCCTGGAGATAATTGGTTTATTCCTTAACTTATCTCCATATCTCCCAGGCAGAGAGAAGGCGTGTATTACTGTAAATCTGTGTGTTGATTGGCTGTTGTCTTTGTTTCCTGTGGGAGGTCCTCTTGCAGGAGGATTTCTCATGAAAGCCTGTATGTGTCAATAAAATTAATTCCTGTTACACCCTTCATGAAGTCTAGGCTCATGTTTGGGGGATATTCTATTTGCTGGGAAGAATCACCTTATTCCTCTAACCCCTGCTGCAGCTATAATCACTTATGCTCAGCTGTTGGGGAGAGGGAACAGAAGACCACAGCCCCATAACCACTGCAGGTCTTAACAGATGGTACTTCCTAAAATACTTCATTTGTCTCAGACATTTCCTATATTAGTGCTTACAGAGTTCGTTAGAAAGATGCGCTCCCTGTTTATATCGTTCATTTGGAGTAATAAAACCCCACGTATAGCCTATAATACACTTACATTACCTATCGATAGAGGGGGACTCGGCCTCCCACATTTATACAGATATTACGTGGCAGTATTGTTCACACGAATAAGAGAGTGGACAGCCACGGATAAGAAAAAGTCATGGTATGCCTTGGAACGGAGCTTTATAAAAGCTCGGTTACAGACGATACCTTGGCAAAATTGCCAAGAACACTATTACCTACTTCACACCCATTTATAAACCATACTTTGCAGACATGGAGACCCCTTAAAGATACTTGGGGGCTGGCCCCGGGCCTATCTGTATTCCTACCTATAAGACTTAATTTGGAGTTTTAGAATGGTCATGGCAATAACTTGCTAAGAAGGATAATAGGAGATGCAGATCCGCTTATAACAAGATTATTGATGGATGAAACGCCCCCTAAAATAAGGGATTTTCCCAAATGGAAAAGCAAGACGACACTCATAGATATAATGAGAATTTCCCAATTAAATTTATTTTTAAATAAATCAGTTATACCATATTGGCACTCAAAAGATAAAACAATTTGAGTGTTTGTTTGTGTTCCAGGGATAGTAAATAAATGGTATATATCCAGTATATATAGCACAATACAGAGAGGTGCTATGGAAGGTCTAGTACCTTCTTTTCAACGGAAGTGGATGCAAGGTCTCAATATTCAAATGACTAATGAGGATTGGTCATATGTGCTTAAAATGGGAATGAACTCACAAGTCAGCATCTCCAGAAAAATTATCGTTTTTAAAAGAGTCACTAGCTCGATCGCATAAATATTGTCCATTGGTTAGTGACCGATGCTGGAGGTGTGAAGCTAAACGGGTTGATATGGAACATATTTGGTGGGAATGCAAATATGTTAGATCATATTGGCAGCATGTACTAGGGGACATATATAAGATTTTACCCATATCTAAACAACTAACCCCTTCAAATATATTGTTGGGTTGGCCAGGCTCCTTTAAAGAGAAACATAAACAGCTATTGTTGAACCACTTATTGAACGAAGCAAATGCTATGATCCCAGTATTTTGGTGTAAGTCCATAGTTCCAACTAGAGAACAATGGGTACAGAGAGTTGAAAAAATGAGGGAAATTGAGGAAATCCATTGGGCAGCCCAGGGGAAGAGAGAATATTATTTTAAGGTCTGGGAGCCCTGGCTAACTCAGTGGATGGATCCTCTATAGATAGATAATCATCTTATTGAGCTTAATGTACATTTGCAGAAAAGGCAATAGGCAGATTCCTTTCCTTCCCCCTCCCCCCACCCATCTTTCCCCCCCCTTTTTAGTTTCCCCCTTTTCTATATCCTATTCTGTTTATAGTTTCCCCCCCTTATTACTTATCTTGAGTATTTCTTCTATATCTAATAAGTTTGGTCGATGCAATTGATTTTTCTTCTTCTTTTTTTCTCCGTTGTTTTTTTTTCTTTTTAAAAAAGAAAAGAAGAGAGGAAAAAGGAAAGGGAAGAGAAAGGAGAAGGGAAGGAGAAGGAGAAGGAGAGAGGAGGGAGGGAAGAGGAAGGAGGAGAAGAAAAAGAAAAGAAAGGAGGAATTTTACAAATGATGATTTGGTATTTGATGAGGTTACTCTTGAGATAAAGAAGCATAAACTAAATAGCAATTTCTGATGTGGGAAAAAAAAACATCACAATGGGTTTTCAGTAGCAAGTGAAAAGGAAATTAGAATATGCTAACATATTTGCTTGAACAGGCTTGAAAGATTTTTTTCCACTTGATTGATAATTAGGCAAAACTCATTTAGTTCTATGAAATACGTTTGATATTTTAGCCAATTTTCATGATACAATACAATCTGTTTCAAATGCAGTATAACAATGCAAAGTGGAGAAATTTTACGTTCAGCAATGGAGGGATTTGGAGTCCAAATTATGAATTTTCAACATTTTAATGTACATTATGTTTCTTCGATATACACTTGCACAATCTAAAAAAAATCAAGTATTTCTTTGTGCAATCTTTACTGTTGCATAATTCAAGAAAATAATTTTTTAATAACAATCCCACTACTTACATCTTCCTCATACAATGTGAAAATCCAATTTATTATAAATTGATCTAGTAAATGTATAGATATTTTTTGTTTTATTTTCTTGTTCTTGGTTGTTTCTGCTAGATTGTATTAGAAAAGTCCAAGACTTTTTAGGTAGATCTAGAGCCACTGTCAAGTCAATTCTGGGGAAAAGCCTAACTGCAGTTGCCTGAGGCTCGGCAGCGTATACCTTCACATCCCAAAGCCAGACCTTGATTATAATTTACTATGTTTTTAAATATTATCACAAATGTCATTTAAAAAAAAAAATTAATTCTGAAAATATTTATTTTCAATAGTGTTCCAAAGTTTGCACTTCAAAGCCAAGTAGCCCTTTTATTAATTGAATACACGTTGCATCAAAACTGTGTTTTTGAAACATCCAGTACTTTTGTTATAGTCCTTAATAGCTTTTAGGATCCTCATCCAAGCTAGTCTCCCGTGTGAAAATAATCACTGTGTAACATAAGAATCAGTGCAACTCTATAGAATAAAACTTGCTTTAAACAAGCCATGTTATAGTCACGTCCAGCAGGAAACTACCAGATTATATTCTTGTAGACAGTATATCAGGAAATATGGTTTGGGCAAAATTACGGCACTGTTTATGTAAACATTTTGTATGGAATGTGATATACACAGTTTCCAATGAATACTTAATTCTTAATACAAAAGTTAATTTATGAACATATACAGTAAATATTCAGAGACTGATATGCATGTCAGCAGATAATCTCCAAACCACTGGTTTATACATTAAATTATGTTCATAAAAAATATATTTGGCTTATTTTTGTTTTGCACATTATGGTCAACGTATAAAGATATGTCAGTTCAAAGCCTTATTGAAAGTAGCAAGCCACCAGTAAATATTATTATTATTATTATTATTATTATTATCATCATTATTATTATTGAGTCCGAAAACTAAACAATACACAGCAAAAGGACAACAGAAGATGGACAATATATTGCACAGTTGAAGAGGACAAGGAAAGTCTTGGAAGAAGTATCTGATATTTTTGTATTTTGTATAAATCTTTTTGTTCTTTTATTGCGTACAATGGTATTTTAGTGGCACTGCATGTATCTTTCACCCTTAATAGTTTGTATTTGTTTGTTGACTAAAATAAGGAATAACAGCAAACAGGAAAACAATCAGAAAAAAAAAAAACATTAGTAGCCCAGCGTATTAACAACCAGAAATTCTGAGAACTATCAAAGGGTTTATTAGAACAGAGCCCAGAGCATATCTGCTCCACAAAAGTTCACAAGCAGACCATGCAACTTTTTATTCATTAAAGCACAATGTTGTTCTGGGTTTAGAAACAGTTGAAGAAGAGCCTTAAATAATAAATAACTCACTGAATAACAAAACTAAACTAAAATATAAAAAATGTTAAACAGTTATGTTTTACAGTAAAGCAGCCACCCACATTGATATAAAAGTATCAAAAATTCTATATCAATTGTTTGGAAAATGAGTTACATTCTTTGGGTAGACGTAATATAATATAAGCATGACTTGGACGTTACTTTTGGGAACCAGCATTAAAAAAAAAATGTGCGTATAGCAGAAAAGGTAATAATTATTTAAGAAAGATGTAGGAATACGAAGCCAGTAATAAAAAATAAAAACAAAAAGAGGTTCAAGAGTTTGAATGAGGGAGTTGAATATCAGGGAAAGTGGAATGATTAACATATGAAAAGCTAATCAAAATAAAGAAACAATATAAGTATCAAATAGCAAAGGAACAAGAAGTAAACATAAATATGTTTAAACAATTGAGCATTAGAAATAGGTATGTTCTGTTAGTTCCCCCTAAAGCGATAGGTTTACTTGCATTCAAAGTCATTTACTCCACGCTAGCAGGCCAATGTGGGCTCACTTTTCAATTATATAATTGCTATCACTTGAATCTGCTTCATCCAGAGTTAATTCAGTTGGGTCATTTTTTTTATTTTAGGTAATCAGAGAAGCTTAAGGACAACAACAAAACGTATTGCTCAATCTATTCATAGTACTTTGATATCTTAACCCCTTAAGAACACATGACGGAAATATTCCGTCATGATTCCCTTTTATTTTTTTAAGTTGTGTCCTTAAGGGGTTAATATACCATATATAGGGTTTCCGGTTGAGTTTGTGGATAAGAAAACATCAGAGGTGAATGCAGAATACACGAAAATAAATAATTTAAAAGGAAACATTTTCTAGTGTTAAATTAAAAGTAAATGTATATATTCCAATGCCTCATAGAATCAATGTTATCAAAAGAATGATTTGCATTTTCTAGTCTTTGCTCACTTCATTAGACACAATAATGCGATATACGGTTTTGACCTTTCTCCTAGTTAGGGCTGATTACTTATTCTTCTCTCTGCCTGTGGAAAAGTGTAACAGAATATGAAATAAACCAAGTAATGGCATTATAGAATGTTACAAATGCTAATGTGGCTACACACAATTTTTAAAGTAGAATATTTTGTGTCATATAAATTAAAACATATTAATGTCCTTTATTACCTTCTCCATATTTATTTTTATTATAGTTGTGTCATATAAATTAAAACATATTAATGTCCCTTACTACCTTCTCCATATTTATTTTTATTTAACAATCTGAATTATTGACAACATCTACCTTAACAGATTGTCTTGCCGTATGTTGTAGGATGTTTCAACCGATTATTTTCAGAACAATGCAAGAACCATAGAATTTCAACAAAATAAGTCAGATCAATAGAAATGATCAATATGTATCTAACAGACTACAGTGAAATTAGCTGGATGAATCAGTGGGATTTATTTACAGAATATCTGCTCCATACTATTTAATATGCATACAGTTTATTTTGCAGTTATTTGTTTTCAAATCTAAAACCGTTAGTGCATTCACAGCGTTATTTTTACCATTATTATAACTAGAAAAATGCATTTCAATTCTAGAATATGTTTGCTTATAATTAATATAGTAATGTATACATTAGTTAGTGGAATCTGTGAACAATGGAAATTGTAACGTTTTTCTAATAGTGACCCGAGACGATAACTCTCTACCTTTCAATCTAACCTGGGCAGCAGTTTTTTCCAGGATAAACTAAAATAGTATTTTGTTGTGAACAAAAAATAATATAGTATATATATATATACAAATTATTAATATTCTAGTTATATGTATTATTGACAAGCATACACGCCTAATAACCAATCTCCACAGAGGTATTTTACTATTCCTCTCTCTCTATATATGTAGAGAGCGATATATCATATCTCGTTGTGGTACTCACTGGCTATTCAGCTATTAGATATACTAAATAACTTTATTTACCAGCTAGTTAGCTGGGTTACAGGATCCTATTAATTAATTTCGTGGACTTGCATGCAAAGCAACTTTTCTGATGATTTAACACATGTAAACCTAGACCAGGATTTTGAGTCATTTATTATTATTATTATTATTTTATTATTTATACAGCGCCAACAAATTCCGTAGCACTGTACAATGGGTGGACTAACAGACACATAATTGAGATCAGACCACTGACGTACAGGAACAGAGGGGGTTGAGGACCCTGCTCGATGAACTTACATGCTAGAGGGAGTGGGGTATAGTGACACAAAGGGTTAAAGTAGGGGAATTTATGAATTAAAGCTTCCATGATTCTTGTTTTTTTAAACTACAGACTAGCCTGGAATTGTTGGAATTTTAGTCCAAAACATGTCAGATTGTGACAATTTGACATTCTTGACAAACATACGTATTGATGTCTTACAGGGCAACATTCAATGAACTATTTATACGTTTTTAAAGTCATTAATTGGAGACTTCAGACCACGTGTAACACTCCAGTTTTACTGAAAGGGAAGCAGCAACAGTTGCTGTAAACTTTATTAATACCAATGATGGCGCTCTCATTCTGCTCTATGAGGTCTGAAAATATCCAATAATCCCTACCTGTCTAGCTGTCTACCAAGGGTTCTCTTATGCCAAATAGTCAATTAAGAAAAATCTGTAGATAATATTTTTTTCTATTTGACACCTATAATGTGTAATTCCATGGGCAATTTTCTACAATTTCCAATTGTAATGAGTCCCATAAAGTTCTGTCACAGTATAAAAATATCTGAACTTGCGCCTGACTTTTACTAAGTGTGGTGAACAAAAAAATGGTCAAATAAATAGATAGGAAAGTCTCTAATTCACTTGCATTTTTAACACAGATATGTTAAAATTAATTTGAAAAAAGGGTTTTTTATTGTCATCATTGATTATAATTTAGTAAGTAAATGCAATGGCCATATTACTAAATTCTTTCACCTAGCCATAACATTTATTGAAGATATCAAATCAAAGACATTGCTTGTTGCGCATGCGATATATGATATATAGCATTTTGAGGTGAAATTGTTCATATTTGCAATATTGTGTTTGCTTATATTCTTTTTTTTTTCTGTTTGCCAGATGTATATCCAGACAACCACTCTGACCGTGTCTATGAGTCTAAGTGCTTCTGTATCCTTGGGTATGCTTTATATGCCCAAAGTTTACATTATAATTTTTCATCCAGAGCAAAATGTTCAAAAGAGAAAAAGGAGCTTCAAGGCTGTTGTAACAGCGGCCACCATGCAAAGCAAACTGATTCAAAAAGGAAACGATAGACCCAACGGGGAAGTGAAAACGGAAATCTGTGAAAGTCTTGAAACAAACAGTAAGTAGTTGTTTTTCCCAGGTGTCAAATCTTACCTACTATTTCCTATATGTACTGTCTAATAGGTCTTCTCATTCATCCACTCCAGTCTTCCAGTGACCTACACCATTAGTGCATAATCTTAGCACTGAAGTTGTTCAGGAAGTTCATATTTCCCATAATGCTCCGGTAGCCTACAGTCTTGCAGAGCATTATGGGGAATGGAGCTCACAACCATTTGCAGTTCTTCAGATAGTCATAGTTGTCTTATACATGGATTCTGTACTTGTCTTTCCTCTTACAAAGCTTTTGTCATTTTGCAGAATTCACACATATTCCATATTAACAGATTCTGAAAACTGGCGGGGTGACAAATAAGTGTTTCAGTTTTCCAATCTTCAGAAGTTAGTTAATGTATATCATGTTATTTAAATAATACTTTTAAGCCTGGTTGCAATGAAAATAGCCAAGAGGGACCTCCAGGAGCTGATGTGAAGAAATTAGAAAATAAGCAAAATAAAAAGGGACCCCTGTATTTTCTATGGCCAGGAGACACCCTGTATCTTTCACTCGCCAAATCATAATGACCTATGCTGCTTAGAACCAAGCTTCCAATTTTAATGTCAAGTAACGAGTGGGCATAGAGTTGCAGCTGCAAATCATTTTTATTTCTAAGCCTCAGTCCTTGAAACTTTGATTGCAATTATAGGGGGAAAGAAAGATTCAAATACTTATCTATATGGGGACACCTCAGGGACAATGATGATACATCTTAAGTCCAATTGTTCCCATGCTACTTGATGTCACTTCTTCTACCATGATAATTATCATTTTCTTTGTGTATGTGTGTTTAAATCCATGGGTGATTTCACACTGGTAATCCTTTGATGTGGCTCAGTTAAAGTTGCATTTCAGTTAAACAGAATGATCAGAACAATTTTTATAGTTTACAATGTATAATTTGTTCTAGAATTTATTTTTCAAATTTGTGGAAAAATTAAACATTTTTATAAACAAGATTAAACAAGATGAAGATGAAAGAAGAAATAGAAAGTAAATACACTATACTAAGCATCTTATTTTTAAAATTTCACACAACATAATAAACTACAACAGACATGTATATACGATATGTGCACCATCTTACCGAGCAAATTCTAAACTAATATGATATGTGCACTTTATTACCAAGACAACTCTAACCTAGACAAAATAACCTCTTTTAATGATAATGTATTCCTATCTACAATGACCGAATAAGTTGTAACTGAATTTAAATACTAAAATTAAATGTTTTTACCCCATACTTAGCAATTTCTTCTTTGTTGTGTCGCTCTTTATTAAAGTGACACTAAAGGCACCCAGACCACTTGAGTTCATTGAAGTGGTCTGGGTGCATATTCCCAGGTCCCTTAAAGGACCACTATAGTGCCAGGAAAACATACTTGTTTTCCTGGCACTATAGTGCCCTGAGGGTGCCCCCACCCTCTCATAGGAAAGCATTCATAGGAAAGCTTTACTATGGACGCTTGCGTCTTCTCACTGTGATTTTCACAGTGAGAAGCACGCAAACGCCTCTAGCGGCTGTCAATGAGACAGCCACTAGAGGCTTTAGAGGCTGGATTAACCTATTTATAAACATAGCAGTTTCTCTGAAACTACTATGTTTATAAAAAAATGGGTTAACCCTAGCTGGACCAGGCACCCAGAGCACTTCATTAAGCTGAAGTGGTCTGGGTGCCTATAGTGGTCCTTTAACCCTGCAGTAGTAATTATTGCAGTTATTGAGAAACTGCAATAATTACTATCCAGGGTTAGCTCCACCTCTAGTGACTGTCTTCCAGACAGCCACTCGAGAGACTTCTAGATCGTTTGGCGACTTTTGGTCACCTAACTGTCTCTGGACGTCCTCATACTATGCATGGGGATGTCCAGCATCACCTGAAACCCCATAGTAAAGCATTGTATAATTATTTCCTATGGGGGCATGTCTAATGCGAGCACAGATGTTGGAGGAGGAGGAGCGAAGGTGGAACGCAGAGGGACATCGGACTCAGGTAAGTGACAGAAGGGATTTTTATCTCACTATAGGGAGATAAAGGGGCAAGAAACAAGAAAAACAACTTTGTTTTCCTGGCACTATAGTTTCCTTTTAATTCAGATTTCTATTAGGAAAAAAAACAACATTAGCTGCACTCCTCTAAGCTTAAGATACTTACCGACTGTCATATCATATATAATAAGCAAACCAATACAAACTTTTGTTTTGCATTTGAAGTCTTGAAGTTATTGATGGCTGATCATATTAACCCCTTTAGGAACAATGCTGCCACAAATCTGCTATTACAATATAGTCTGTAAGGATTTTTATAAATAAGTCTGTAATAATTCTTATAAATCAGAAGCAATGTTGCATATATTTTATGATTCAAGTTAGCAGGACATTAGAGACTGGTACAGAGTTTTTAACAATAGCATGACATATAATTGATCCCTCAAGTGGTTAATTGGATTATTTAATTAAGAAGTATGTAAAATTGTTTTAGAATAATATATTTGAAGCCTAGTTGCTTTTTAAATCACTTGAACTCTGTTTGTGCTTTTTGAAAGTTCAAATTATAGTTTTAGCATTTTGCAAAATAAATGTCACCACTTAGAACCCTCCTAATGTTTTAAAAGCATAGACTTGAAATGCCACAGTAGGTTTCCTTATCAACATGTTGCATTATGCTTTCTTTTATCTTCAAGCAACCAAAAAATTGAGAGAGTGGAGGAATAGAAAAAGACTACTCTAAGACACATTAGAATGTGATCAATACTCAAATCAATATCCTAACACTTAATTTGGATGCCTTCCAGCTATGGAGATTTACAAATAGCTATATTTTACTTAAACAAGCAGCCCCTGGTTAACCTTTGCCGTGGAAACATTTGCAAGCAAACACATTCACATTAAGTCGTACAGATAATAAATATGAAACTTTTTTTACATCAGAATAATAGAAGATTTTTTTGAGTGAGGTTCACTAAAACGGATACTGTGAAGGATGTTCCCCTTAAACCTGTGAAGGGTTTGACTTTGTTGACAATGACTCGACAATGACTCTGTATGCTCTGTTTCCATAGGATGTCCTTGTCATTAGTAGTTTTGAATCATTGATTTTATTATTTAGTTCTATATAGAACAATAACTCAATATGCATTTCAGTAGGTTGTGCAATCGGTGTTTGCTTGTTTTTAATATGAAACTAGAATATGATATTTTATTAACTGTATCGTGGCACAACTCCTACCCCATTGGATGTATATCATGTGTACTGTGTGCACCATAGATAGTTTAATGAAAATTTAGCTTGCTGAAGTGCTTTATGTGCATACCTCCCAACACTGGTATTCCACACTGGTGGGAGGGGATAATGGGGATGGGTAAGTGACACAATTGTGACACTGGAAAAAAGGGGGCAGGTCCATCCCAGTTATCGGCATGAACGCATGCCAGACTGTCTGCCAATTAAGCAGGCCAGCCCACTGAAGGCAGGACTTGCAGGGAGCTCTGTTTCTGTGATCTCTGCAGCACCCTAGTGCCCTTAATGCAGCTCAAGCTGATCATGAGATGTTAAAATACAGAAGACATTTTGGGGATACCAAGGAACATAGTCAGGAAGGTGGCACAGTTCACAAAAATCAGGACAATCCCAACAAAATCAGACTGCTTGAGAGGCACATATGTGTGAAGAGTGTGTCTTTTTTAATTCTCAAAAAGTGCAGATATCAATAGAATTTTACACTTTTATAAATTAACCCCTTAGTGACCCAACCGCTTTTCAATTTTCTTTCCGTTTGGGACCAGGGCTGTTTTTACATTTCTGCGGTGTTTGAGTTTAACTGTAATTTTCCTCTTACTCATTTACTCTACCCACTCATATTATATACTGTTTATCTCACCATTAAATGGTCTTTCTAACAATACCATTATTTTCATCATACCATATAATTTACTATAAAAAATATTAAAATATAATGAAAACATGTAAAAAAAAAAAACACTTTTTCTAACTTGGAACCCCAAAATCTGTTACGCATCTACAACCGCCAAAAAACACCCATGCTAAATAGTTTCTAAATTTTGTCCTGAGTTCAGGTAGCACTTTGCTATTTCCAAACAATTGCTTTTCAAATTTAAGTTACATTGTAACACTGATATCTGTCAGGAATCCCTGAATACCCTTCACATGTATATATTTTTTTTTAAAAGAAGACAACCTAAGGTATTAAACTTGGGGTATTTTGACTCTTTTCATGCAACCATTTTACAACCAATCTATGCTAAATAAAAAAAAAAATAATAATTGGTGATATTTTTTGACACATGTAGCAATTTAAGAATACATGCACTGACAACTTTAAGGGTTACTGCCAAAGAACGTCCCAATATGTGTTCAGCAACATCTCCTGTATAATGATACCACCCATGTATAGGTGTGTTTTCCAGTTTTCCAGCTTGGAATTTTCACAGCTGGTCATCAGGCACCCATGTCCTATTTGGGACATTTTGAAGTCGGCCAATGTAGTTTAGCTCATCAAACCATATATTTTTGAAAAGTAGACAACCCAGGGTAATCAATATGGTTTGTGTCCAGTCTATTTTAGTAGCCACATAGTCACAAACACTAGCGAAAGTTAGCATTTATATTTGTTTGTGTCAAAATGCAAAAAACTATTATAAATGCAAAATTTGGCCAGTGTTTATGACTAAGTGGTTACTAAAAAATACTAAACATACCCCATTTGCAATAGCGTGGGTTGTCTTCTTTTGCAAATGTTATTCCACTGTGGGTGTAATTTTCATTCCTGGGCTCAAGGGCAACATAACCAATCTGGCAAATTTCAATCTGAAAAACACTGCCTTATATTTGACCCTGTAACTTTCAAAACCACTATAAAACCTGTACATGGGTGGTACTGTTATACTCGGGAGACTTTGCTGAACACAAATATTAGTGTATTAGTAAAACGTATCACAACAATGATCCTCAGTGAAAGTGCCATTTGTGTGTGAAAAATGCAAAAAACTTTACTTTCACTGACAATATCATTGCTGTGATATGTTTTACTGTTTTGCAACACTAATATTTGTGTTGAGTGAAGTCTCCCAAATAAAACAGTACCCCATGTACAGGTTTTAGGGTGTCAAGGAAAGTTACAGGGTTAAATACAGTGCAATCAAATTAAATTCTCTGGACTTTTGGCCTGGGTTGTCAGGCAGGTCCCTGAAATTGCAAACAATAAAATTACTTAATTATATAAAAATATTACATATATATGCACGTAGAATTTAAATATGTATACATATTTATATATTTGAAGTCTACATATATATTTATGAAATTATTTATATAGTTATGCATATGGACATATGTATATTTTGCATTATTTTTATTTATTTATATATATATAAACAAGTCCATATGCCTTCACTCCTGTAAAAAAAATAATTATTGTGCCCAGTGCTTGTCTGCCAAAAATACAAAAGTAGAAAAATTATAGCACTCCAAGGACTAATATAGAATAAAAAATAAAACTTAACTTTTATTCAGGTTGATAGCTGGTAAAAAAATGTTGACATTTCAGTTCAGAATTCTGAACTTTCTTCAGGACGTCCTGAAGAAAGTTCAAAATTCTGAACTGAAATGTCAACATTTGGGTAAGCACATGGGAGAGGGAGAGGGAGAGGGAGGGAGAGGGAGGGAAGGGAGGGTTAATTGAAAAACAAAGTTATGTATCTATTTTTTTTTTATTCTTTATTGAGTGCCTCGCCCCCTTTGAGGCACTCAGCACAGGCAGAGCATCGGAAGCCTGCCTGATGGCTTCCGATGCTCTGCCTCACTGCCGGGCTCCACGTGGAGCAACCAGGAAGTTATCGCTCCAGAGGGAGCAATCACTCAGGAGCCTGGCAGTCAGGGGGGTATTGCACGATGGCTCTTCAATACTGCAATATTGCATGATCGCTTCCAGTGCTCTAATTAGCCGCAGACGTATCAGGTACGTCCGCGGTCCCTAAGGACCGTGTTTTGTTGGAGGTACCTGACACATCCTTGGTCCACCTCCCTGGCTCTCAATCAGATTACAGGTCCTGTTACTTCTAAGTGAAGCTAAACTCAAAAGGCAGCAATTGCTCAGAGCACCTGCCTTGCAAAGACTTCTCATAGAACTGAATTGTGAAGTCTGTGATTGGACAGCCACAGAAATTCTGGATGAGGTTAAAAGGGGAGGGATGCTAAGGCTGCAGACAAGAGATCTGCAGCTTTTGCAAGTTTGTTTGGATACTCCAATGAAAATAATGCATAATAACATGCATGCATGATTTAATTGGGGTAACTAATAAATAGTGATTTATATTACTATATATATAGTTTTTTCCTTTATAATTAAAGGGAATTCCACTTCCAATATATATACTTCCCAAATAAAAAAAATAAAATATATATATATATATATATATATATATATTTTATTTTTTTTATTTGGGAAGTAGAATTCCCTTAAAGTATAAAGGAAAAAGCTATTACTCATTGTAAGGCATCATTGCATGCTTCATCCTCATTCATTATAAGTTTATGTTATAAGTTTATACTGCACCTAGAAATACATAACTGCTGTAAGTTGGATATCCATGTCTGTGGGAGGTTCTTGTTTGATTTGGCCACCCTTTATAATATATTACTCATATCAAAAGCCTATATGATGAACCATCAGTGAGAATATTAACAATTATTTAATACAAAACAGCACTAGGCGGGGTTGTCCCCTCTCCCCCTATTATACGCCTTGAACATAGAACCATTAGCCTGTGAAATCATGGAAAATTGTAGCATATCAATGAAATAATCTGTTGTGATGTAGACTATAAAATTAGCCTGTTTACAGATGGTGTGCTATTGACAATCACATAATCAAGAATATGCTTGCTTATACAAACCAATCCAAGATTTTGGCAAAACATGTGAGCATTTGAACATTTCGCTGGTGAGGTTGAATTTTCTCCAGATGCTTTTAGTTTCAAAAACAATCTGCAGGACATGAATTATTTACAAGTAAAAATGACTCCTCTTTGCCACAACATCTATGGTGCCAATTATCCACCTCTATTTCGAAATGTATTTTCTCGATGGACTCCATACAGTATTACCTTAATTGGTCATGTATACTCATTGAAAGTCCTTATACTTGTTTAGGGCTCTCCCAATCCAAATACCTGATGAGGCTTTTTTAAAGTTTAAGAAGAACATGTTTAAAGGAACACTATAGTTTTAAAAATACAAATGTGTATTTCTAATGCTGTCGTGCTCTGTTGGCTGATTAGATCCCTGCCCCACCCTCATTGAGAGAAAAAAATAAATTTTACTTACCCTTTCTCCTTCACAGCTCCATGCTGCCATCCTACCACCTTGGCCAATCTCAGGCAATTCAATGGCAAAACACGTAAAAACACTGTGTTGTGTCCACAGCTGGCCTTAGCGATGTGTGAGCTGTGCAGCCACACAGGGCACTATGGCAGCAAAGGTTTCAGGTGGTAGACAAACACACACTCAGGGGCAGACAGTGCAGAGCTTCTAAAGCTGACTGCAAGTTAAGAGGCAGAGCTATATCGGCAGTAGGGGTGGAGCTATTTAAGAAATCGGGGTGTGACTAAATATGGCATCTACCCACTACCCAGTTACTGCTGCCCACTAAGGGGAAGCAGGAAGGAGTCCCTGCTCCCCTAAAAACTACACACCAGGGACTTGAGGTCCCCTGCTCCCCTCTCCAACTCATACTGTCTGTAAGTGCGAGAGTGTGTGTGTGTGTGTGTGTGTGTGTGTGTGTGCCTGTAACTATGTGTGACTGTCTGCTGGTAACTGTGTGTGTTACTGCCTGTAATTGTCTGCCTGCTGCCTGTGACTGTGTGTGTAACTGTCTGTTACTGTCTGCTTGTAACTGTGTGTAACTGTCTGCCTGTAACTGTGTGTGTGTGTGTGTGACTTTCTGCCTGTAACTGTATGTGTGTGATTGTCTGCCTGTAACCAAGTGTGTATATGACTGTCTGCCTGTAACTATGTAAGGCTGCCTGTAAGTGTTTGCGTGTGATTATCTGCCTGTAATTGTGTGTGAGACTGTATGCAAGTGACCGTGCACCTTGGACTGTGTGCATTTGGCTGTTTTTGACAGTATATTAGTATAACTGTGTGCATTTGACTGTGTGTCTGACTGTGTGACTTTATGCATATGACACTGTAGAATTACACATGAGCATACATGCACTTTATTTTTTTAATCTTAATGAAATAACCATCACAAATATCACACACATATATCGCACACAGTCAATACACCATTAACAAATATCACACACAGAGGTACAGACCAGATTCCCAGCACACTGGACCATGAGAGATTTTAACAAACATTACACCCCTATACACACACTATATGTGACCAGGGTGGAACGCTGTGAAGATTTTTCACACAGGAAACCTAAGTGCCTAAAACTGGCCCTTATTGCGCCAATCAGATAATAAAACAACTGATTTTGTATCCAAAAAGCTTCTAGCACTCTGAGTGACAGCCACAATAGGTGTTTAAACTCTAAATGAAAAACATTGACATTCTGCAGAATGGCAATTTAACTATTTACAGGGTAAATAGGAGGTGGAGGGGGGTCATGGCACCCAAACCACTTTCGTGAGATGAAGTGGTCTGTGTGCTTGTAGTTTCTCCTTAGGTTTGTGTGGGCAGGCAAGAGAGCATGACTATCTGCAACAATAGCCCTTTTCTCCAGATTAACAGGAAGGTTGGGAGCAAGCATCCTGACATTATTAAATTAATATTAATAAATTAAATTAAATTAGTTACACTTACATAATTGGGTTCCATTGAATTTGCAGACAGATGCCCATATAATTAAGCAATACATGTTTAGACTATAAAATGCACATTACATGATTATTTTATAAATATGTATCTATTAACAATGGGTAGGTATAATTGTAATAAAAATATATTGTGCTAATAAAACCATTAAAACGAACACTCTGGACACCAAAGCAACTTCATCACAGTGAAATTATTATTGACGTTCTTTTAGTCCCAATTTACAGGAATGGAGGAATTGGTTTTAGAATTCTTCTGGATTTTATACATATTCCACAGCCCACAACGTGTTTGTTTTCTTTATTTTATATTCTGCAAATTGGAGTGAATTAGCTGAATGCCATGGCCTATGTTAATAATAATAATACAAATAATAATAACAATAGCAATATAACTTGCAGCTTTTAGGAGCTTATAACATAAATTGTACCAATTAACATGAAATAAACATTTTATACTGTTGAAGGTCATGGTACCCAATGCCAATTTCACATTATTATTTTATATATAATTCTTCACCACAGCACTTGTGTATGCATGATTCTCATGGTATGCACCCATGTCCCAAAATTGCACATACATTTTTAATAATGTAAATGAAATCCATTTTTTGCAAACAAATTTTTAGCATAAACACAAGCAGCCTTCCACCATACATACGCTCACAGACACGGATATACACTCCAGACACAGTCACAAATACACATACACATTGATATACACTCACATACACGCAAACAGGAATCTTCACTGCCAGACACGGAGTAACAGGCATATACACTAATACAAAAAGTAAAAAACTTTTTTAACTTTTTTTATTTTTATAATTTTTTTGAGTCTTCCTTTTTTTCCTATTTACCCTTCTTTTTTTGGATGGCACTTTTTGGACTATCAGATACAGCAATATAGTATAATACTTCTTGATGATTCATCAGTTTGTGGTCAGGGATTTTTACCTACATGGAGTTATATTAGTAGACTCATAATGCACTGTTTCTACTAAACCATATTGTTTGATTTAAGTGTGTATATATGGGCCCGCCCATTAGACCCTGGACCAGCAGATAAGAAGATATAGCCCGGTACCTCCAGGACAAGTGTGGGACTTCTCTTGCATACAATCTGGGAGAAAGAAAAAAGATTTACTACAACTACAGGGATTTACTATTACACCACAATTTATATATCAAGAAATATGGATAACTTGAAAACAGGACCTATCTTTCTATAGAAAGCGGTGAGATCCACCCATATATTGTAGTGTGTACACACTGGGACTGTATATACTTATGTTTCCCTTTTTGCATTTTTTCATTATTTTTTTTAGTTTTTTACTTTTTTATTTTTATAAAAATTTTTGAGTCTTCCTTTTTTCCTATTTACCCTTCTTTTTTTGATGGTACTTTTTGGACTATCAGATACAGCAATATAGTATAATACTTCCTGATGATTTATCAATTTGTGGTCAGGGATTTTTAGCTACATGGAGTCATAATGCACTGTTTCTACTAAACCATATTGTTTGATTTAAGCATGTATATATTATCAATTTTTCTGACTTTAGAGCATATATTAACCAATGAATTATATCTATCTAAGATAATGATTTATTCAATGATTTATTAAATTTAGTAATGAACTCTATTAAAAATACCCAAAGAAAGGAAATAGTGGAGGGAATCCCTTAATACAATAATGCATAGTGTAAAATGTAAAATTTATTTATATACTTGTACAGTAAAAGGAATGATATTGACCCTACAGGAACACTTAAACAGCTCCAATTGCCTGACTTCCTTTCTTGTTTTTTAGACTCAGGGGTCTAACCACTCAAGTCTAGTCATATATTATTAAACACAGGATTCACACACACCTTGAATCAAAACACAGCAAAATGTCTGCTAGCCCAAACTATTCTATAAATAACCAAAGCATAGAAGTGGAGATATATTGCTTGGAAAATCCCAGTTCCCCTGCCACAATGTGTCTTTTCAAATCTCTACTGGGAATTAGGTTGATACAAAAATATCTAGGTAAAATAATCATACGCCCTATGTTATACATATAGTAGAATGGCTTGGGCTAAAAAAACAAACAGGGTCAAAAAGCTATGGGAAGATAGAGAGGCGAGAACCTCACTTACTGCCTAGTTAGTAGGCAGCTAAAATAACTATATGTGCCGAAATCCACTAGATAGATAGTTTGATTGACAATGTGTGACAATGTGTCTTGAAAAGTCCCAAGTCTCCACTAATAAATTAATGGATACAAAAGTGTCTAAGGAAGTTTCTCACAGAGATTCTTTGAGAAGAGACAGGATGCTCCAGGCCTTATATACTACCTACCTGTGTAGCTGCATTATCTGGCTTATCCTTGATGGGACAGGAGAAATGACCAGGGACACATGTTTACTTCTTACTTTGTAAACCTATTAAACAACCAGGCTAATAGGCTTATAAATTACTTGGCCAACATGTTCTTTAATATTAGCCCAGAAATAGATCACCCTGGGACATTGCCATCACATGTGATACAATGTACATAACTCTGCCAGAAAAGAATGTTGAAGGGCTCTTAACTCCTTTTTAAAATTCCAGTCTGCTTTCTCAGATATTGCAGCTCATGGGTAAATATATTAATTGTCCATGTATCCTGTGAATACTAATTGGATATCATAAAGAAAGATGCTGTTAGAGACTACACTACAACTGGTTAAATAACAGCCATATTTGACTTAATGGTTCAGCTCAAAATTTGAGACATTTCTTTCAGAAATACCGGTGAGAATCGTATTACATTAAATGATATATTGTTAGTAGTAACATAGAAACGTAGAAACATAGAATGTGACAGCAGATAAGAACCATTCGGCCCATCTAGTCTGCCCAATTTTCTAAATACTTTCATTAGTCCCTGGCCTTATCTTATAGTTAGGATAGCCTTATGGCTATCCCATACATGCTTAAACTCCTTTACTGTGTTAACCTCTACCACTTCAGCTGGAAGGCTATTCCATGCATCCACTACCCTCTCAGTAAAGTAATACTTCTTGATATTATTTTTAAACCTTTGTCCCTCTAATTTAAGACTATGTCCTCTTGTTGTGGTAGTTTTTCTTCTTTTAAATATAGTCTCTTCCTTTACTGTGTTGATTTCCTTTATGTATTTAAATGTTTCTATCATATCCCCCCGTCTCGTCTTTCCTCCAAGCTATACATGTTAAGATCCTTTAACCTTTCCTGGTAAATTTTATCCTGCAATCCATGGACCAGTTTAGTAGCCCTTCTCTGAACTCTCTGTAAGGTATCAATATCTTTCTGAAGATACGGTCTCCAGTACTGTGTACAGTACTCCAAGTGAGGTCTCACCAGTGTTCTGTACAATGGCATGAGCACTTCCCTCTTTCTACTGCTAATACCTCTCCCTATACAACCAAGCATTCTGCTAGCATTTCTTGCTGCTCTATTACATTGTCTGCCTACCTTTAAGTTATCAAAAAAAAATCACCCCTAAATCCATTTCCTCAGATGTTGAGGTTAGTACTCTATCAAATATTCTGTACTCTGCCCTTGGGTTTTTACGTCCAAGATGCATTATCTTGCACTTATCCACATTAAATGTCAGTTGCCACAACTCTGACCATTTTTCTAGTTTACCTAAATCATTTGCCATTTGGCTTATCCCTCCTGGAACATCAACCCTGTTACATATCTTACCATCAAGACCTTCTGCAATATCTCTAATAAAAATATTAAAGAGAAAGGGTCCAAGTACAGATCCCTAAGGTACCCCACTAGTGACAAGCCAAAGCTTTGAATATACTCCATTGACTACAACCCTCTGTTGCCTGTCACTCAGCCACTGCCTTACCCATTCAACAATATTGGAATCCAAACTCAAAGATTGCAGTTTATTGATAAGCCTTCTATGTGCAACAGTGTCAAAAGCCTTACTGAAATCTAGGTAAGCAATGTCTACTGCACCACCCTGATCTATAATTTTAGTTACCCAATCAAAAAAATCAATAAGATTAGTTTGGCATGATCTCCCTGAAGTAAACCCATGTTGTCTCTGATCTTGAAATCCATGTGTTTTTAGATGTTCATCAATCCTATCCTTTAACATGGTTTCCATCACTTTCCCCACTACTGAAGTAAGGCTTACTGGCCTATAGTTGCCCGACTCCTCCCTATTACCTTTCTTGTAAATGGGCACAACATTCGCTAACTTCCAATCTTCTGGGACTACTCCTATTAACAATGATTGGTTAAATAAATCTGTTAATGGTTTTGCTAGTACACCACTAAGCTCTTTTAATAGCTTTGGGTGTATTCCATCAGGTCCCATTGACTTATTTGTCTTTACTTTTGACAGTTGAAATAGAACCTCTACCTCTGTAAACTCACGTGTAATAAATGACTCATTTATCCTTTTTCTTAACTGAGGTCACTTTCCTTCATTTTCATCTGTAAATACTGAACAAAAATATTCATTGAGGCAGTCAGCTAGACCTTTATCTTCTTGTACATACCTTCCTTCTTTTGTTTTTAATCTAACTAATCCTTGTTTTACTTTTTTTTCTCATTTATGTATCTAAAAAAAGGTTTTGTCCCCCTTTTTTTACTGACTGTGCTATTTTTTCTTCTGTGTGTGATTTGGAAGCTCTTATAACTTGCTTAGCCTCTTTCTGCCTAATCTTATAGATCATTGTCTTCCTCACTCTGGTTTTTTTTTATAATTACTAAATGCTAACTTTTAGTTTTTTACTATTTTGGCCACATCTGCGGAGTACCACAGTGGTTTCTTGAATGTTTTGCTTTTACTGACAAGCCTAATGCAATTTTCTGTTGCCTTTCGTAGTGCAACTTTGAAATAATCCCATTTCTCTTGGACTCCATTTAAATTGTTCCAGTCTGATAATGACTCCTTTACACATATTCTAATTTTATAAAAGTCTGTCTTCTAAAACTTTTGTTTTTGTGTGGTGTGACTCAGTCACTGTTCTTATATTAAACCACACTGACTGATGATCACTGGATCCTAAACTTTCACCTACAGTAATATCTGATACCAAATCTCCATTTGTTAACACTAAATCTAGTATGTCCTCTTTACGAGTTGGCTCCTCAACGACTTGTTTTAGAGACAATCCCAGTAGGGAGTTTAGAATATGTGTGCTCCTGGCACAAGCAGCTATTTTTGTTTTCCAATTCACATCAGGAAGATTAAAGTTACCCATGATGATAACTTCCCCCTTCATTGTCATTTTAGCTATTTCCTCAACTAGTAGAATATCTAACTCTTCGATTTGTCCTGGGGGCCTATAAATCACACCTACACAAGTTACTGTGTGATTACCAAATTCTAACGTAACCCAAACGGACTCTAAGTTCGCCTCACTAACTTTTATTAGGCTAGATTTTATGCTATCCTTCACATACAGGGCCACCCCTCCCCTTTCTTGCCTTCCCTGTCTTTCCTAAATAAAGAGTACCCTGGTATTGCTATGTCCCAGTCATTTTTCTCATTATACCATGGCTCAGTAACAGCGACTAAATCTACACTATCAGTTGCCATTATTGCCACAAGTTCATGGATCTTATTTCCTAAACTGCAAGCATTCGTAGACATGACTCTAAGCTTATCATTTTTTAACACACTTGCTACAGGCACCTTCTGTCCTTGTTTTGGGGGACAATTGGATTGATGTTTTATCACCCTTTTGCCCCCACCCCTCCTAGTTTAAATACATCCTAGCAAAACCTCTGAACTGCTCACTGAGAACATTTGTTCTCTTTTGAGAAAGATGCAAACCATCTTTTTTGTACAGTTTATTTCCATTCCAAACAGAGCTACCATGAGAAATAAAGCCAAATCCTTGCTCCAGATCCACCTGTCGTTCTGAGTGTTATGCACAGGCAGAACTTCAGAGAATGACAGTGTGGAAACAACCTGCTGTATATCATTGGCAAAAACACTAAAAACTTCCTTAACCTCTGAAACCTCTTGCAAGCCAAGTCATTTGACCCTAGATGGACAAGTACATCCAATTCCCCTTCCTGCTTTGCTTGCTTAACAATATTACAGATACGTCTCCTGTCTCTGTGAACAGTAGCTCCGGGAAGACACCTCACAAGACCACCATTGTCCATCTCCACACCTCTTATGATGGAATCCACCCCACCCCCCCATATTAACCTATCTTGCTTTCAAACAAAGAACATGCAGATGAATGTTTCTTCTCAGCAAATTGAAGAACAAACAATATAGTAAAAACATTTATTTCTTCCCTGGAATTTTTCCAGTGTTGTTTTCAGTTAACACAACATTTAATTCTACTACTTGTGTTTTTTTTCTTTTAGTTTTTGTTTTTTTTAGTCTTTTTTTATCATATATTGTTCTACTAAGCTGATGTGGACTGACAGATGCACATTTACTAGAATTACAGAGGAACAGAGACTAATTAGATGCTTCCTAATGAAAACATAGCAGCATTTGCATATTAGCTCTTTTCATATGTGTTAGCGAAATAACTGCGTACTCTAAGCCAAAATGCACATAAGACCGAGTCTCTTCAATCCCTTTTCCTTTTGTATTGTTTTAAAATCATGGCTGTTACCTGTATGACCATAGTTCTGCACTAAAAATCAAAGAAGAAAGTTACTATCCCAAATCCCTATGCACATTTAAAATAACTGAAGGTTTTGTAGTATCACTCCAATGGCCTTGAAAGTGTAAGCTCACCTGCCACGTCAAGGCAAATCCTCTAAGGTGAGTCCTACACTAGCAATTCCCTTTGAGGCTTTCAGCTAAAAGGTCAAAATCTCTAATGAGACAGAAGGGGGTAGAGGGATATACTTCGGCACTGGTTACAAGGTTGCACAATATCTATGTAACGTGACAAGCACCTCAATCACATCACTGAGCACGTTCAGCATTACAGCTCAGTCTTCGTGTGTGATAACACATGCTGAGAAGCAGAGTAGCAGTAAATGCCAGGAAGAAGAGTGCCAGGAAGAAGAAGTGGACATCTAGCATCTCGCCTTCGCAATACAGTTGATATCTGGTCTAGCCAACAGAAAGGTATCTACTTGTTTTGAACAGAGGAATCAGCTGAAAATCCTTTTAAAGTGTGATGCTTAAAATATTTAAAAAAAATATTAAATAAGTTAAAAAAAAAATACTTTTTTCCTCAGGTGCCCCATTTAACAATTTGGACTTCTTGATGCACAGTCATTTTATTCATAATAATTGAATCATTATTACCTTTTACAAAATGAACACAAAATTATTTCTCACATAAAAAAGGCTTCATTTGTTAATCTAAAAATATGTTCAGCTGAATTTAAAGTAGCTCATAATTCAAGGTTTGCAATTTTTGTTTTCAGTAATTATTGCACTATTTGAAGTGTCAGTTTCAGCGTTTGATGTTCATGAGATAGCATGGAGTGTTAATACAGTACCTCTGTCAGTGAAATGCTGAGAGCTCTTTGAATCTTATCATTTAATGTCTAGAGGTCTCTGTGAATTATGTTTAAAATCAGTTTGATATTGATATGAGTGAATGATTCATTGGTCTCATGTTGGCAATATTTACAGAATTGTTCTAATATACTAATACATTGCTCATAAAGAAGACAAACTATAGAAAAATAAATATCACTTAAAGGAACATTCAAAGCACCAAGCCAACTTTAGTTTAACAAAGTGGTTTTGGTGTATAGATCATGCCACCCCCCATCCCCCCCAAAATAAGTACTCAATTCTCACCAATTTAGGAGGTAAACCACTGTGTTTATGCAGCCATAACCATCATCCAGCCTCCCTAGACATTTTTTTGTAATTTTAAACAGAATGTGTATAAATTAGAAGTTTGCATCTCCTGCTCTGTTTATTGCCTGCCACAGCCTGTAGCAGCCTCCTGTGTGTGACTAAAGGTCACAATACAGAGCGGGAGATAAGAAAAACTAAAGTAAACATTGTGCTGTAAGATCAGCTTGAAAATTATATATATATATTTATTGGTGGCTATGTGAGTCATGCCAGGAGTGGTGTGGCTAGGGGTGCATTATCAATATAATTTAACTCTTAAACAGCACAGAAATGAGGAGTGACATTGATCTATACACTAAAACTTCTTCCTTAAGCTAAAGTTGTTTTGGTGTTCAGAGTATCCCTGAAATGTATACAGTGAAATAAATATGACACATAATAAAATCTTTAATTTTTACCTTTTTTTCCTTCCCTTTTGTCTAGCTTCCTCTACAAAGACGACATATGTCAGTTACAGCAATCATGCAAACTAAAACTGGACAACTTCAATCAAGAAAACGAAAATAGCACAAAAAGTCAGAAATTTCAACAGTTCTGCTATACAAACTAAGTACAATAAACACGAACAAATAAATGGATATTAAAAAGGAAATTTATTTTTCAAAATTAAAGTGTCAAACTATTTTAAAAAAAAGCACATGAAAGAAAGTTTTTTTTTTTTAATGTGCACAAAGTGGAGCTAAGAAACAGAATCCTGTTCACAGTTGAAAAGACATTTGATAAAAAAAAAAAAAAATCTGTCATATGTTACATCATAATTGTAAGTACTTTTTGTGATTTGTGCAAATTTTCATTCCTGTCCTATATTGTTCTATTTGTATAGGAGATGAGTTTGTGCATTGTAATGGCTGATTGACATGAAGCCCTGGGTCGTGTTAAATAAATGCAATGGTTTACGCATGCACATTTTTATACAAAAGATATTTCTAATAATAAAGGAATGTTTTGCAAATGCTGAGACTTGTTTTGTTAAAATATTAAAAAGATTCACATTTTTATCTTCAAAGAATATTGCCTATTATGTATTTTAAATATTAAAATCAATGTATTGCTTGCAAACCGAGTTAATAGAGGGCTATGTATTGAAATAACTAAAATCATAGTATATATCTTTTTGACTTATTCACTCCCACAATTGTGTATATACTTTTTTATTTTCATTTACTTTGCAAAACACAATTAAGTCTGTTAAACTTCAATCACTCTCATTTTTTACTCCAAGAATCATTACTAAGCCTGTAGAGAAACACACTTCCCTGCCATAAGCCCATTTATTAATGGCTCGATTTATTAATGCAGACATAAAACTGCCTGAGCAAAAAGACAAACAAAAACAAATGGTTAACATCTGTATTTCTTTTAGATCCATGAATTTTTCTAGTCTGGCTCACAATATCGGAAAGTGTAAATCAGAAAAGAATTAGCGTAAATTAGAAAATACATGTTTTAGTGTAAGTCTTTCAAAGCAGCAGCAATACTACATACACCAGACCAGCCCTATGTTCATCAGAAGGAAATGACCATCCACTGGCCTCGCTCTACCAACATAGAGATTACATATGAGTTATCAAAAATTCAAGTTGGAGCTTAGTGGTTGCCAAGAAAAGTTGGTTGGACATGATTGGAATCAGTCACTCCCTGTCACTACTTGTGAAATTGGCAGATATTAAATAGCCACTATTTGCAAGTAGTGGTAGGTAATTTATCAAGAAGTGGCCGGCTTGTAAAAATTTGAGACAGGAATAGAAAAATGCTAGTCTTGTGCCTGACCAGTATGCATAGGGTTTGCAGTGTAAATGTATTCAATTCCCACACATAGACACTACTAAACGCTATTTTTGCATTACTTTTTCCTGGTACTAAACATTTTCAACATCAGCCACAAACTAATTGAGCAGTCAATGCCTGCAAATTTGGTGAACATTACAGTACAAATGCAGCCTTTTAATCAGTAAAGAAATCTTCAATAGGTCATACAGTCAAATAGGAGGAGGAGTGAATGGGATCTCTCATGTCAGTATTAACATTAAACTAATATTCAGAAAAAATATGGTCTCACGAGGAACTCCTGTCACAATTAAACCAGGAACCTCTTAATTGTTCATGAAGGTAAAAATCAATCACATTATTATTATTATTATTATTATTATGATATTTATAGAGCGCCGTCAAATTCCGCAGTGCTTTACAATGGGTGGACGAACAGACATGTATTTATAACCAGATAAGTTGGACACACAGGAACAGAGGGGTTGAGGGCCCTGCTCAATAAGCTTACATGCTAGAGGGAGTGGGGTAAAATGACACAAAAAGGTAAGGATAGTATTAGACTAGTGACAGTTGCAGAAGAGGAATCAGTCAGGAGCTATTAACAGTTTAATTGATACGCTTTTATGAATCACTACAATTGCCTAATGCATTTAATCCAACACTGGACTTAATCATCATTCTTAAATGCTAACTTACTTTTTATATTCTGCTGCCATTTTCAGTAAAATTACTACTACTACAGCCTTCAGAGTCCTTACAAATTCAAATAAACTTTATATAGGCCCATTTTTGTCTATCTATATTTGTCACACCTGCTATGTGTGAAAAAAATTTTTTTTACTTTTATACTAATATGCCAGACCCTGAGTAAAATATTTTAATACAAAGGACACTGTATACTGTCTAAAGCTTTTCATTCTCCAAAAATTTCTATAAAGGATGAACAAATAAATGACAAATCAAAATTGTGTAAATTTAAATCATTTACATTTTTCAAGTTTGTCTGAAGAGCAATCTGCAAGCAAAATAGATGTTTTATTTTATGTTTATGTGCTACTTATACATCCCTTGTTTCAAACAAATGTTATGTTAATATTTTTTTTCCAAGCAAAAAGTGCTTGGTAGTGAAGGGGTTAAATTGTAACTTGATTTTAGCTGTGAACAATATTTGATAAGTACAGTCCCATACTCTCATCACTGGGAAATATACAGATATCTTTGAATCTGGACCCCGTTTACATACACAGAAAATTGAAGACCCAGCACAGACTGTGTTCCAATCAATGTAGATTTTATTCACCAGAATTATCAGCCCAGTCATTTAAAAAAGAAAAACCTGTAATTATTTTATTGATTGTATAGTACATTAAAATAAGCAATAACAAAGGGAAGTAGTTCTGTTTCTGAATCATAGGTTAAACAAAGAGAAGTAGAATAAAAATAAAATTGCAAATCGTGTAGTAATAGAGTTAAATCTATCTGTCCGTCCGTCCATCTGTCTGTCTTTCTGTCCGTCCATCTGTCTTTCTGTCTGTCCATCTATCTATCGATATTAAAAACTAAAAGGGAATTAAAAATAAGTCCAAGCACTATTTCTTTTTTTCAAATATGTTTTATTGAATTTTCACAGTAAGTAATAACAAAGAGAAGAAAGTCCTGTTATTAGATCAAAGTTTATACAAAAAATAAATAAAATAAAATACAATTTTGATTTGTATAATGACTGAGTTATATATAAATATATATCCAAAACATAAAATAATTTTTTTAGTATATATCCAAAACATAAAATAAATTTAAGAAAGAATATCAGAATAAAAATGTCAGCTTATACACGACATAAGCTTTTATATTGAAGAATTCAAGAACTGGTGCAGCTGGAACTTGACAAGTGCAATAGTGTGGAAACCGTGCATTTGTGTCAGATATACCTTTCGGAAACTGAATGTATAACTTTAATTAGAGTACTCTTTACAAATCATTTCATGATGGAATGTGATGTTGTAGAACAAATGAGTTGCGCTCTCACATTGTTCAAAGTAAGATAGAATGAGTTATGGAAAATTCTCAAGAGTAACAAAAGAACAGTGCTACTTCCACAGCTTGTAGTAAACAAAGTTTAGTAAATGTGTGTACAAATCCCAAAAAAATTTCCACATTTGAATTAGGATGGGGCTCCCTGCCATGGTTGCGACAATGTATATGATATCTCACACTGCTTGCAAGATGTATTTATTAGAGGAGGCAACTGAGCTAGTGTCAGATTCCATATGTATCAAATATTTTTTTTTATCAGCTTGGTTTATGCTTGATTTATGCAGCAGTTTCCATCTAAGCACATGTGGAGTCCATTCGGTGCCACTATTGAGTGGTAACAGATGGACAGATAGGTTGGGTCCATGGGGGAGAAACTATTTTTTTGTTTGTTTAGGGGAGCCACTTTCAAAGTGAAAGAAATATCCTTGTTTATAAAATAAGTCAGCTAGATTTATTTGAAATAGTCAAATGTGTTAGAATTAGAATTAGGCCAGCACTCTTCTATGAATACAAATCATCCCACCCTGCACACCTCTACTGAATTACGAGTTCATGATTGAAGCTAGATCTTTCCCCCATCTCTGCAGGGCCGCCAGAGCACACATGCTACATCCCCTATGAAAACACTCACACTGCGTCCACAGCAAAAATGCACTACATCCTCTACTCACACACTACATCTTATACACACACTGCATCCCCCCATTCAGAGTCACTGCTTCTACTACACACACTATAGACACTAAATCCCTCCTACACACACTGTATCACCTATACACATAAACACTCTCCCTACAGTCTCTAGACACACATACTACACCATAAACACAAAACAAACAGATCTGTTTACACATACGTGTGGATCTTTGTTATACACTACAATATATATTACTATAAGATGTTGTGCTTGTCTGTGTCTTTATGTACCTGTATGTAACTGTCTATGCCTGTGTGTGTACCTGTCTCTGCCTGTGTGTATCTGTGTATACTTGTGTGCATGCCTGTCTGTATCTGTATTTACTTCCTTGTGTGTGTCTGTGTGCCTATTGGTGCCTGTCAGTATCTGTCTGTACCTATCTGTGCCTGTGTGTACTTCTTTGTGTCTTTGTGTGCCAGGGTTGGATCTTTAGAAAGGGGTCACAAAATTATTTTTGGGTTCAAATCCTAGGTGTTTTTGACCTTAGCAATGCCCCTAACCAAAAGGCAGCTAAAAACAATGCTTAATTTGGGAATTAATATATCTGTTATATCATGGTAGCGTGTCACTATTATATAATTAGTAATGTACATGTTAACTCTGTTCATGAGTTGCCCATAGATAACTGTTCAGTATATGTTGTAGTATAAATAGAGATGGGCGTCTTTTGTCTAGACATTCCATTCCCCAGATATTATATTGAAGGAAACCCTATGATAAATATAGTAGAATAATTTCATTCCCATGTATTTCACCTATACCCGAGCCCTGCTTTTAGACTATAATGATTATAACAATATATTTCCAACAGTTTGCCTTAAAGACACACTGTAAAAAAAACAAAAAAAACTTACAATCACATTTGAGAATTAAATATATATGGAGTGCTGTGGAGATTACATTTTGGTTCCCAAATGTCACAAAGCCTTGTAGTCATGATGCAATAAATGTCACAAAGCATTGTAGTCATGATGCAATATTCTGCAATAATTAATAATTGGACGAGAACATAAACACTATTACGAAACTGGGAAAAATGGATACAGTGACACTTAAGTCCTAAATAGTCTTGTTAGACATATTGTTGAGCTGGAGATTTTTTTAAATTTTTAAATTTTGGCCTAAAATGTGAAATTTGTATATGTATATACAACGGTATATACAGAATTTCATCCAGAACAAATTGCACACCAAACCTTTCTTTAACCAGTCAAAATGTGCTAAAATCAACAAATGGACAAATCTACAAAAGCTTTAAAAGATGAATAGATTACTATGTAAATCTATTAATAAAAATGTATTTATTGCATACAAATAAAGTGCTCTAGAAGTTAATAAAATGGTGCTGGAATACTATTGAAAAGTATGTATAGATGTCACTAGTAAACATTTGTTTGGCCAACACGGGCAGACAGATCTGGTTGTAGAGAGGTATACAGAGATAAGGGCACAAACTGAAAGAAGTATCAACTTGTAGACTGTTTCAATTCCTAGAGAGACAATTTAACCACAGAAACCATTAAGTCAGGAAACCTGCTCAGAACTTCTTCAGGTAAGAGACTTTTTTTTTTTAGAGACAATAATTACCACCTGATTAGATCTTTACTTTAATCTATTAAAGACAAAATATTTTCAAACAATATATTATAACAAAATATCATATATTGCATGGTTGTGTTAGCATGAATTACGCAAAGATTACCAAACAGTGACATTTTTTAGAAAATGCTGCATAATAAATATATGTTAAGTTGAAAATGGGAGCAGATAAATCAATTTTCTATTATCCATAGAAGAAAGTTTATTGAAGTGATATTTTTTTTTAAAGTTTTAAAGAAGGAGCTACATGTCCGGTGGTTTCATTTTGTTGTCATTTGAACTTCAGGTTATGTAAAGCCCAAGTGACTTTATTCTTTAAATGATGATGTAATCCCTGCCATATTGTAATTGAAAAATGTAACATATAGTATCCATAGTAAAGCAGTTGTCTAGTTTAATAGTAGTCTTTACTTTAAAATACCAAGAAAAGTAATAGAATGTTGTTAAATTTGAGAAAATAGCTGGAAAACATGATGTTGGATAAGACACTTTGTCACAGACTTAAGTACAATAAAAATATGGATTTTATGAAATACACGTGGGCATATTTTATGCTCAGAAATCTCTCTATAGTCCCATAGCAGAAAAGTAAAATGTTAAGTTTCACTTTAAATTTAAATGAATAGCAGAAATTAAACATTCACCCTCCAAATAATATAACCTGTGACATATAAACTAGATAGATTGCTAGACTTTGACAAAGGCCCTGTTGTGGGCCGAAACGTTGTTTCATTTTTGCTCCAATAAATCTGCCCACTGGATTGAACTTGATTGCCTGGACCATCATTACTTTATTGCTAGATTTAAGGGCCTGGAGCTGAAGGTTTTTTTATGGGTAAATTCTACAAGTATATTAGTTGGATGTGATATAAAGGAGCAAATGTGTAAATCCAAAAGCTTTAATCTAATGATACTTCTTCCTTTCTGAGTCAAGAAGGACATGAAGTTGTGGCTTATGTATTCAACCCTTCTCAGAGTTTTGTCACTTGAAGCAATCAGAATAGGAAGAAAAAGGAATAGGAAGCTCTCCTTCAGTTTTAATAGTCACTGAGAAATTGGACACCATACAGACGGAGTCTGATTCTTTACCTAATGCCATTGAATTCCTTGCAGTTTTCTATGTCATTTGCCTTTTCCTTCAGCATTTTCTTTGAGAAAAGATTTTGTTAGACAAGACCTTGCTGGAATCGTTCGTCTGTTGCATCAACCATCATGGAACCCTAGGAGTTGGAAATTGATAAACAACATGGATACTCCTATGAAATTAACTCAAGAACATCTAAAACGTCTCTTAGCTATTTACCAGGTGCCCAGAACAAAGAAAAGGACTACCTGAGCAAGATTAAGTTTCTTCTGGGAAGATAGCCCTTGAACAGAAAAGCTTTCTTGAGAATTATTCAGGAAGAGGGGTTGGTCAGAAGTCAACATAATGGCTTTAGTGAAAACCAGACACATGAGGCTCTTGTTTTTACAAAACCTTTCTCTTCACAGAAGGAGGTGATACCCTATCATGAAAATGTAGTGTGTACAGTTAGATTTAGTCCTAGATCTTCCATCTAAATCCTATACTATTTAAGGTTCTCCAGAAGATCAAGCGGGAAAAATATATTTCACGGCAGTTATTTCCCAGTGGCCCAGAAAGCCATGGTTTCCTCTTCTGTTACACCTGTCCCAGGAACTCCCCTTTCTCTTTAGGGAATCCCAAATGTACTTGAAGAACCTTTGTTCTTCCTGGTCACTCACTGGTCAACTGCAACAAGGGTCCCTCCTGACCAGATCTGCCTATGTGATCCTCCATTTATACATTCTTCAGGCATTGTAGACTGGATGTCCAAACTTTTAAGGATTCACCCTTTGCTACAGTGTTGCTTCCTCTTCATTTTTATAAATAAAGTTTTGATTTCTGATGTGTTGTTTCTTTTCCATTCTAAGGATTCTCTTGAGTATTGTCGATTGATAGTGCTAACAATGATATAGCTGAAAAAGAAAAAAAACAAGTAATGGTGGTATTTTTCACGACAGCACTATGTTTCCACAGCAAAAGTGTGAATCCAAAAGCTTTAATCTAATGATACTTCTTCCTTTCTGAGTCAAGAAGGACATGAAGTTGTGGCTTATGTATTCCACCCTTCTCAGAGTTTTGTCACTTGAAGCTGGAGCTCTATCAACCGCTACGTTAAACCTGCCTTGTGAACTATCCTCACCTGACATTTCTTTGCTTAATTTCTGATGGAGTAGATTTTCTTATCAATCAATAAATATATTTGTATTAATGTTTTAGAATTTTAATATTTACATCTATAACAATTTATTGCACCAGTTATTGATGCTAATTATAATACTTATATAGATAATAATACAGATATAAAAATTATATAACTATAACACAGATATTATTTTAAAATATATTTTCACTAGGTGATCATGCAAGATTGTACGTATGCATAATTGTTCTGAATAAATCTTACAAAAAATCTGGTACAGAAGGTTGAGTAAAATCACGAGACAAAAGAACAGAGGTAATGCTGTGTTGGAGATCAGCAATGGTTGGTGTTCTCAATTGCCATATTAAAAAAACTCCAGCATTCAAAATCAAAGTCTGACACTAGAATCTAGGAAAGAAACCAGAACAAATATCAAATAAATCAATAAGCATTTCCAAGAAAAATAATATTCGTTTAATAAAAGTTAACTCTAGGGTTAATTATTGCACCGTCTTTTCCAGTAAATATTGTACACTACAAAGGGCATTTGCCCATGATTGATATTTTTCTGTAGTAGTTTCTTTTTAATAGCCCTATTATTGAGAGGTCAGGATCACATGTCCATCGAAGCTGTATATACACTTGCACTTAATGTTTCCCACATATAGAGAGGCGTGCAGATATCACTGATTAAAATCTTTACCTTTATCCATCTTCTGAGGCTAATAACCTGACCACTTTGCTGAAAAAAAAGTATCTAGAAACATTGAGTTTATGGCTACATTGTCACCTGAGAAATAATTTTAATGTTCTATGATGGTGACATAAATTCACTGCCCTGAGGCACAAGATTGGACACTAAAAGTTATTAAATGAAGAACACATTCATCAGCAGTTTCTACACATTATTCCCTAGGAAGTACTGTTAACAGCAGTGACACATCACAGATGTTGTTGGATAGTGTTACTTTCTGAATCACATTTAGTTAAACATAATTAGAAAAGCAACATTTCCTTGGTTAGCTAAATAAACTGATAACACAAAAAGATGCATTCTACTGTATATGAGACACATTTTAACGCAAAGTCCACATGACTGCCAGTGAAGCATGGATGCTAGTGATGACCAGACAGCATCATTTTCAGAATGTATCTATCGATCTGTTCAACAAATAAATGGAACTTGCACACAATAAAAAAAAGCAGCAAAGAGACATCGATAAATTGAAGCATTGGCTACTTAGCCAAATGAGTAGAAGAATAGCTGTGGATGCTACATTTATAGATTTCTCTCTCTCTGTTTTGAAATGATCTGCAGATTCTATTGGAAAGATAATATAGAAATGATGTAGGCCAATTGTGTGGCTGCAGCTGCTAGATGGAATAGCTTCTCCTGGTGAGAATAGAAACTGCTTCCACTCCTATTGAACCCTCTTTATGGCTTTCATAGCTGCTTCAGAATAGCAGTGGTGTAGGAAGCAGTGGTGATGCAAGCAATGAAACCCCCCCAAAATATAGTGGAGGAATGAGAGATATAAGATAAGCCCAATCATGATGGATCAGCCTTTAAAATCATGTTTTACTGCTTAAGAAAGATAAAAAAAATAATCATTATAAAAAACTATTCTGTAGCGCTTTAATAATAAATGAGACAATTACAAAATGTTACAGGAACAATAGGTTGATGAGAAACCTGCTCAAAACAGGAGGTGGGGTACAAAACACAACAGGACAAGGGAGAGCAATCATGCAAAGTGGGAGTGAGGCACAGCTGGAGGAGAGTAGAGGGCGGCCTTTAGGAAAAAGTTATGTGAGATAGATTTTTTTTCTGGGAGGTCATAAATTCTCCTAAAGAGATGGGTTTTGAGGATTTTTTTTTTGATTGGAGTGTCTGATGGGAGTAGGCAGTAAACACATGCTTTTAAAATGACTTTAGAATGACAAAGTATCATGGAAGCTGTAGTTTTAAAACATCTGGGAATCTACCTTTTGGGCATGCCTGCTCTAAAGCTTCTTAAACAAAAATGTTTTTTCTACAGCTATATTTAATGCATGTATTCTGTTTGACACATATATTGCATTCACAAAGTTGAGCTTCTCACAAAAAAAACATTTAGGAATAAATTATTTTAGTTGGGTTATTCACCACTAAAGTTTAAAATCCAGAATCAATGTGCTGCATTTGGGACCATTCAAACTTCAAAATCCAAACATTATAATCACCAAAAAGTGTGCACAGGTGTCTCAAAACAGCAAAAAAAGGAAATCTTTAAAATAGATAAGCCCTGTGTACCATAACATAGAATATGTAATGTGACGAAGGAGCCAACTAATAAATGTATAAAAATATTTATTTTGAATTAAGAGATTTCTGTAGCGCAGCACTTTTTTTTTTAACCCCTTAAGGACACAACTTCTGGAATAAAAAGGAATCATGATGGGAAAATTTCCGTCATGTGTCTCCTTAAAGGGAAAAATCCAAACATTGTTCTAGCTATTAGACAATGTCCACATTTTTCAATTCAGGTGTGGGTGAGTTGGGAGCTACACTAGGTTCTTCCACCTTATGTTATAATAACCTCCACCAGCTGACATCTGGCAGGACAGGGGAGACATTAGGTTGTCCCCCTTTTCTTTATTAAATAGTTCCCACCTGCTGGCTATTGGGGATGGCAGAGGAGTGGACAGTGGTCAGTCCAACCCCCTCTTATTTAAAATTCCTCATCTGAATACCACAGTGGGGGCACAGGAGAGGGATTATGCCTACCCCCTGTTATTTAACATGCCACATCCCCATGGAATTCCAGAGTGCAAAATGTATTTCTAATTTTCATTCACTTGCAAACATTCAAGTGGGTGTTCATTTGAGAATGTGCATCCTGCCGGTGGCATCAGGGCAATTGCTGCAGATTCGCTCAAACGGACAGAATTCTAACCACATTTGGCTCTAGTAAATGTGAGAATTGTCATTGCAGTTTGAATTTTGTCATTTTCACAGAATTTTGACCATTCAGCCAAATTCCAGTGTATTGCGAAAAATCCTGTTGGTTTCAAAAATGTCAAATTCTAATATTATTTCCTATTATTGGAATTTACAATTGTGTTTTCCATCATACATTCATGTTCCCTGTTTAAGAACAATTTATTTAAAAGTGCTATACTGGCTGGAACACATTTTACTTTGATTTATCAAAATTGATTATCTGTTACAATTAGTCCAAAGTTCTATTGCACTCAGTTTTCAAATATGTAGGAACAAATATTGTGATACAAATAAATAATAACAAAGTATTTAACCAGGAAAGGTACATTCAGATTATTCAGGTTTTCAAGTACATCATGGGCATGTTACCTTAGCCCAACCATCCAGGGGTTGTTACTAGTGATGTCCTGAACGGTTCGCCGAACGGTTCGCCACGGACTCATCATTGAGTAAACTTTGACCCTGTACCTCACAGTCAGCAGACACATTCCAGCCAATCAGCAGCAGACCCTCCCTCCCAGACCCTCCCACCTCCTGGACAGCATCCATTTTGAAGCTGCATTCTTAGTGAGCTGTTCAGGAGGTGGGAGGGTCTGGGAGGGAGGGTCTGCTGCTGATTGGCTGGAATGTGTCTGCTGACTGTGAGGTACAGGGTCAAAGTTTACTCAATGATGAGTCCATGGCGAACCGTTCGCAGTGAACAGTTCGCGAACCGTTCGGGACATCACAGTACTCATTTTATCTACTTAAGAAAGTCTGAATCAACCCTGATTTTAACCTGCAAACCAAAGGTTGAACAAATTCTACTGCTGATGCATTAGCTCACTGAGCTATCTCAACAGCTATTCAAAACTCAATAGAAAAAGCCAGGTATAGCCAAAAGGTAGATCCCCAGCTGTGTCGAACTACAACTCACCCGATGCTTGAAAATCGGCCATCCTGGTCTGGTTTAATTTATAATACATATTAAATTATTATGCAATGACATATATTAGATAAAGATATAATGTTGTCCAATGCTGTTTTTGATGTTGATATACGGTATAAACAAAATAGAAAGAAACATAAAAATAATATACAAATCCTGTTTGTGGTCAGAGATATTTCCATTGTTTGTCTCTTGTCTAGCTCGGTAACATGATTGAACAACTAAGGTAACATTGTCAAATCCATTCTGAGTTTTCTTTCTTTACCAATCGACACCTATAGTACAATTCGTTAGCTGCACATTGCCTTAATTGCAGTTTTTCAATCGTCAGCTAATAAGAGCTCAATACTACAACATGGCATTATAAGACTATGAACAAATGATCCCTTTTGATAAAATACATTAGTATCAATTGCCTTTTGTTGTCACATACTCTGGAGCTTTCAGACAGTAAATTCAGCAAGTTTTTCTAAGTGCTTTAAAAATGGCATTACAGACATTATTGACAACAGACTTCAAATCTTATGTTCAATAAGGGGAAACAAGTTCTGCATGTGCAAGCTGCACAGATCGATAAGCCACATGCCCATAAAGAGTCTCAGTTCATGTATAAATAGATTGATTCATACTATCAAAAATGATTGACAAAAAAATATCCAGTGCGTAGGTGGATGACATATTCAGAAATTAGATAGCAGTGCTCAAAACCATATCGACTTCTCATATTGAGTTCCCGTTGAAAACATGCAGTGCATAAACTTCAAATCTCAACATTCTTTGCATTTTCCTAACTACAAAAGAGAACCTGGCACAAGTGAGCTTGAGCCGGTAATGTACACTTCTGTCTTGATGTAGAGGACAACAACGTGCATACCACACAGCCACTGAGGGGTTTGAGAGTTCTATGGACCTTGAAAGAGTTTACTAGAAAAAGAATAGTTAAAATAAAAGGAACTATCTGGGAAACATTTATTTATTTATAGTGTGTTAATAAAAAAAGGATACATAAAGGGAAACTCTAATTAAAAGAGAAATTATATGTATTTTTTTAAAAACAAATTTTAAACTGGAGAAAGTGTTTGTATAGACAATACCTAATGTACACGGGAATATGTACAAACATAGCAGAAACAACAATTGAGAATTTAGAATGCAGCATGTGAACAGACTATAAAATAAGTATTACTTGGAAACTCTAGATGTTCTACGAAACACGCAACTTACTCTCTATCTTTTTTGTTTACTTGGGTTTTTTTGTATTCTAAAGTCCATCACTATTAGGGATGTGTATGGGCAGAACATTTCTTTCGGTTCAGCACTTCCAAAATTCAGGACTTCGGCAATTTGGGACTTCGGCAATTCGGTTCGGTTCGGCACTTCGGAAATTCATCAATTCAGCACTTCGGCAATTCGGACATTCGGAAACATCCATCCCATTTAGCACCACCCACATTATATTTAGCCCCCACCCTGTTCTCCTTTTCTTTCAGCCAGATTTTGAACCTTGCCACTGTACAGCTAGCTCTTGCGTGTGTGAGCAATGTCAGCTGCCAGCTCCCAGGCGCTCCTGCTGCCATGGCACCCTGTGTGTCCGCACAGCTTGCACCTACCTAAATCTGGCCCTGGAAGTTGTTATAATGCCTTCAGACCTAAGTCCCAAGTTCTACTCCCAAAACCTTTCATTTTAATAATTAAAAAGTTTGGTAGTGCAGCTTCTGGTCACGCCTCCAAACCCTCTGGGTATGAGAAGCGGGACTGTTACTGTCACACACACATGCGCAGTACTTTCACAGTCTGCTATAGAGAACAACTGTATTCAGGTTGTTCCCAATGAGAAGAGGAGGACCCTACGGTAGCACATAGGGAGACTTAGCACTGGAGAGAAGATGAGTAATTTACTTTTATTCATTTAATTTTATTTAATTTTATTTCATTTTTATTTCTAGACCAGGAGGGGGACACTGAAACTAGGTAGGCACATCATAACTGTAGCACCAGGAATACCGTGTTCTTTTAAGTTTTACTCAGATACTATAGTGCTAACCATGTGTCTAGCCTAACGTTTTGCATACTGCTTTTGGAATATTGAAAATTGTAAAAGAATATAAGAAACTTCATCAGCCACTACGTAACTGGACTAAAGCATATCTTTTGAACTGTTGCTTAATAAACAAAATGTCTTATCAAGCACCACGTCACACATTAAATAAAATGTGCAACTGTTCTGTGTTTGTAATTTGAGGAAAAAAGTGTAATGGAACGTGGGACCAGAAAATGTGATTAGCATTATGTTACAGTGCAGACAGTTCAGTTAACTGACAATGCAAAATATGTTTTAGGAAGATTGATGTACGGAGGTTATCATTCTATGTGAGAATATTCATCTGTCATCATTATCTCCATGGTGATTCAGAACAGGCAATGACAGAATGATTAGTTTTATCTAAAATTCTCAATATTTGTATTTGAATGGCAGCTAAAAAAAGAATAATTTACATGCAAGAAAATGGAGGGGGAAAAAATATTCTAAATGACACAATGGAAATAATTGCTCTGAATGGGGAGTTCATTGGACAGAAAATGTATGATGTGTTATTAATATTGTCTTTGGACGGTTATTTCCTTACCATTTATTTGTCTAAATGAAATGACACAACTACCAATCAGGTAAACATGAAAACTGAGAATGGAACTCATTCAATAAATGTATACATTAGAAAAAAACAAAACATAATGAAAGATTTTAATACTGAACAATTAAAAACATAATTGTTTCTAAAAAGATTCGAGCGCAGAAAGCTTAAAGGGACGCTCCATACCCCTAGAGCACTTTGGTTTGCTGAGAAGTTTTATGTTTGAAAAGTGTGTCTTCTTTTTTCATTTTTAAATTAGTGCAGATTTCATTAGAAATTTAATCTTTTATAAATTATACTAGTTACACCCCCTGGCTTTACAAGCAGATAACAGGTCCTGTTACTTCCTGGTTTGGTAAGCTTATTTGAAGCGAACTCAAGAGGCAGCTATTGCCAGAGGACCTGCCTTTCAAAGATTTCTCATTGAACTGCATTGGGAAGACTGTGATTGGACAGCCACATAAAGTTTTGGCGCTGTAAGAAGAGGAGGGCTTGCAAAGGCAGCAGACATGAGATCTGCAGTTTTTGCAAGTTGTTTTTATATATAACCCCAATAAAAAAAATACATATGTAAATGCTAGCAAGTTTTCATTTGAGGTATATCTACTAAACAGTGATTTTTATATATTTTGTATTTGGGCAGTGGCATGTCCAATTAACTGTTTGTTTTCATAGTTTGAACTGTTTGGACAATCATATTAATCTCTTTAACTATGTCTGACACCCCTCCTAGTAATTTTTGACACATTCAAATATTTTTAAAAATGTTTACCAGATTTTAAGCAGCTTTGATTGAAACTCATTGTGATATATTAAACAATTTAAGTAAAAACATTTGATTTAAACATGAAGGTATATTTTTTTTATTACCACGGATCACCGTAATATGTATTAGGTGAGACAAGATTTACCTATGGCGTTGTCAGCTCACACCAGTGACAGGTAAAATAATAGTACTTAATGATCACCCAAAATGTCAACGTCCAACATCATTCAAATGATGGAAGCTGGCCTATCTGTAAAACAGAGACTAATGATATGATGTGATCCAGGATAAATGATACCGTAAGAGATCAAGTTGTGAAGCAGCTTTGGAGAAAAAAGGAATAAACAGCTAAAGTCTCGTTAGCAATTGTATCAACTTTTCAAACACAGAATAACTGTCCGTATGGGATTGTACTTCAAAAGTTGCTAAAGCACCATAATGTTATTAGCCTATGGCTGGTTTTAAATGTGAAATAAGGTAAGTAATGATTTTATAGCATTTAGTATTAACTGTTGCTTTGCAGCTCGCAGCAGCTGACTATATGATTAGCTATTTTATGTTAAAGTATGATAGTGTGAGGAAATAGTTGGTTAAATATTTGCATGTGATTAATATAATGCTTGTTTTCACACCATGTTAACATTCTAAAAATTGTCTACTTTAGGAGACAATACCAATTTCAAATGGAAATTTTAGAGGAACTAATCAATTTAAATGGAACACATTTTAAAGATGAATAGAGAAAAAATCTGCATGCTCGGAACTCTGTATCTCCAATATCATCAAATATTAATTTACATGAGAAAAAACATAGAATGTGATGGCGGATAAGAACCATTTGGCCCATCTAGTCTGCCCAATATTTTTATTTTATTTACTATCAATCATTT
>OW240914.1:342311618-342397906 GCA_933207985.1 Pelobates cultripes | reverse complement strand
TTCAATCTTTGTTTTATATATCTAAGTTTTTTGATCTACAAACTTTATATATAGCACTAGTTTTCAACTAAAAGCCTTACACTGCAGATTTGTAGAGAACCTCTGTACAGCTTGCTGAGGGTAGGGTTTTAGGTAAAAATAACTCTCATCGATGAATAATTTTTTATTAAAAAAGAAATGCCTAATATTCAATAGTGATGTCACTAGTAACAGTCCCAATATACTTTTTTCTTAGAGATTGATGTTTATATTAAAATACATTTATTTTCATAGACCACATGTAATAGTAACCAATGTGTTGCTAAAAAAAAAACATGCATTTTCCACTTTAGTAATTGTAATAACAATCGTAATCAAGCGTATACTTTAATAGCTTTGCAATTTACTGTTTTATATCCAGCTCTATAATAAGTAAGCAGTAGATTTTATATACTAGGTCAAGTACTTGAGCTGTTTTTTTATTCATTTGTAATATTGCTGTACCTTCCTCAATCTCAATACAATTATGCTACAATTTTCCCAAGTGAAAAAGTTGTTCTTATATGTCATTCACAAATACGAAATCCATTGATTCTGAAAATCACTAGGGAATCACTAGGAGCACAAAGCGAGGGTCTATACAGAAATCACAATAGGTCAATGAATGGAGGCTAAAACAAGCCTTAAATAGGTTCACACGAGTTCTCATTGGCCCACGTCATCTCTGTGAGCCCAAACAGCATTGGGTCACCTAGACGACGTGGTCCCTTTAAGGTAATGATGTCATGGCTTAATTGAAATTTATTTCTAGGGGTACAATTTGTCCCGTGAACCAGCAGAGAGAGCCATTCACAGGACTAAAAGTAAGCATTCTATTCATGCCGAGCTGCCACATGGAGTATTCGGGCCGCGCGGCCCAAGGAGAGGAGCAGTGCGGTGCCGAGTAAAGTTAAGTTTGTGACACATACTTTGTCAAATTGTTATTTCATCATCGGGTGGTCTCTTTTTTCCAAATTGATAAATAGTTTCTCGGGCTGTATTTCTGTTTCCTCTTACAATTCATTAAATATTGTAATATGTGACTCCTGTCCCAGATTGAGTCCCATTTTATATTATCATGGAAGTTAATTAATGTTCCAGACTTGTCCTACTTGAAAATATACATTACATAAGTCTTTTAAAATACTTGTTTTAAGTTTCAAATTACTCCCATATTTAAAATGGCATGTTTCTAATGGCGTGACTTTAATATATTCTTTCCTACAAGGGATTTGAGATTTACAATCTACTAAACAAAGTAAGAAAACATGTTAAATATTAGACTTGTGCATGACAAAGATTTGTTTCAGCTAAATCACTTCTGCCAAAATTTAAAGATATTTGGGTTGCCGAATATGGCAATATGGGAGTTTCATTAACAAAGAAAATTTCTGAAAATTAAATGAACCAAAAGACATTAAAATTAGCCAATCAGTTTACTGCAAAGTATATAATATAAATAATTTGTATACATTTTGCAGTACGCTAATAGGCATATTTTTCCGCCATTTGGTTCACAGCGAGAAAGTAAGATCAAGTGAGAATAAGTAGCCAATACAGAGAAGAAGAGAAGGAGCAATAAAAAAAATCTACATTTATATATTAGATATATATTTGTTGGGGAGCGGAGCCTGAACCTCATGCTGACTAAACGTGTACTGAGCGAGCTCCCGCTAATCTCCTCTATTTTCGGAGGAAATCTCTGCTTACCACAATTTAATTAGATTTATCTGCTTACTGAACCAGCGGTGCTGTGTAGAATCCACCGACACGTTACACGGGTACCTTTGTCGAAAGGAAACCGCAAAGACTTGGTAGGCTGAAGTTGATGGACGCAAGTCTCTTTTCAGCTATGCAACTATGTAACTATGTAACTATGTAAGACACGCTGAGACCTGCTGGCAGCTGTGCTGGGGAAAGTCGTCCGATTTCCCCATTTTCGAGTTTGCTGTGCAGGTCGCCTCCACTCTCTCCTCCCCCCACCCTGGACTGGTGCGGGTTATCTCAGTCCCTAGTATACTAAAAACAGTGTAATAGTGTGGGTGCTAAAACAGCATGCAGCCAAGAACACTGTGGAGTTAATCACTTAAATTCCACCAACAATAAAATATACAATACAAACTAAAGTGCTCAGCGCAAAATTAAGGAAGGAGTAGTATTGGTGCTCTAGCTCCCAAAATTTAAAATTGGTGTAAATTTTGGGAGCTAGAGCACCAGTACTACTCCTTCCTTAATTTTGCACTGAGCACTTTAGTTTGTATAATCCCAGTTTCTGCTGGACTGTCCTAAACTGCCCCTTCTGCTACAAAGGAAAGCTCCCACTATAAACCTGCTGACACCTAATCCTTACGGGATGGCAGAGGGACCTTCACCAATGGCACAGAACCTGACACCAACCTGCAGTGATGCCTGTGACCCTGCCGAACTTGGATGTAATCTTTTAAAACTTTTGGGCTTGGCTGTTGAAACGCTTGGCAACAACCCCACCGCTGCCCCAGGGAGACGTCTGATGGGAGAGAAACCAAAGCCTGAGCAGACCCTTTCAAGACATCACTTGCCAACAGACTCCTACCCCCCTCCCTGCAGGCCTTACCAAACAGAAGGTCAACCAGGGCTTGACCCCACTTCATCTGCCACGTTTGTGGCAGCAGCGACAGAGCACACCCTGTAAGCCGCATCAACAGAGAACGGCATTCCTTTTGCCACAACGACAGGGGAAGCCACTCCCTCTATCACGCATTCTATGTTTCTATGTTTCTATGTTTCTATGAAGTGGAGAACAAAAACCCAAAGCCCGGAACAGCAGAGGGCCACACTCCTTATGCCACAGATGGGAAGAACTGCAATACACCTGCAGACACATGCTCCCCATCTGCCACAACAAATGATCAAGGGAGATGGTGGAATCTCAAGCTTTGGACTTTTATATGTGCCCTCAACAGCTCACAATGAAAGAAACCCCCCTCTGGACTCCGTAAACCGACCAAGGGAGTTGGCTGACCCCTTAGTCTACACTGAACGCAGGCCTGCAATCAGTGAAAAAGTCTTGGGGTAGGGGGATCCCATATGCCATCTTATTTACTGTCGCTTATTTTGCTTAGCTACTCTTTATTTTACGTTTACACACAGTATAAGGAGTGGCTATTTTGATTATTAGATTACGTGCCAGTAGAAACACTAACACATGCCCGGCTTGATTAAGGTGCGCTTTACACTACTCTTCTCAGTATAGTCAGTATTATCTTGAATTTATTTACTTTAATTCTTATTTTAATTTATACTCATATGTCTAGCAAGACTATATAGTTGCCGGCACACAACCCCAGTTAGGACTAGACATTATTCAAACTAATGATAAGCCTGTTTGTATTTTCCAATTACACTTGTTTTAAAAAAATTAAAAAAAATAAAAAGTTCAGCAAACTATGATTATTCAAAGCGATAAAATGTTAACACTGCTGAAACGTGTATTTCACTCTGCACTCAAAAATAAAGAATTTAAAAAATATATATATATTTGTTAAATATATAAATATAGATTATTTTTCCAGCTTCGCCTTCTTTTTTATTCAATTGTTCACTTCTCACTTGTTCTGTAGTGACTGTTCCCTAGCCATCAATCCTCCTTTTTTCCCATTTCTATTTTTGGCACTGCTGGTGGAATTCAGAATCAAAATGAACTAGCCCACGTTTGGTTGATTTGCAGTTCATAATGAAACAAGTTTTCAAGTTGTAATAAACGTTTAACTCGCAAGTTGGAATAAACTTGGAATTAATAATAACATTAATAACTAAAAATAATAACTTAAAAACTGAGTGTAAAGTCAGAGTCCACACTCCTTGCTTTCGGCAATCCAATAATATTTATTAATAAAGGCTTAATCAAACAAATAAACAATACATATACATTTGAAATAGGCTAGTATATGTTGCTACTAAAACTAATCATTGACTGAATGGAAAGTAGGCTAAATTATCATAGTAAAACAGGCATAGACACGTGATACAGTTACCACTCCATTGATCAGCAGCTGAGAGTAAGAGAGAGAGGGTGTGTATAGTGGGGAGAGGGGAGAGAGGAGAGAGAAGGTGAAGAGAGGTAATTCAAAGAGAGAGAAAATGTGCTATTCACAAGGCTTTAAACAGGTTAGCCCCTCCTTCTGCTGGACACACCTCCCTTAGTCAATCCCTTAGGATGTAACAGAACCAGAGTGCCTCCTGGGGGAAGGGGGATTGCATTGGAAGGGAATGGAGGAGGAGTTTATCAACAACCCAACTGATTTTGCCTTGTGAAAGGCCATGTGCTTCACAGAGGACTCCATTATTGCCTAAGGGTAGAATGGGGGCTTGAATCCCTGTATTAGAACACAATAACACTTCATTGGCATACAGTTTGGCTGTTAATCACATCCCCCCACTTATTACATCCCTCCTATTGGCAATGAAGTGGATGAGACACTTAGACTCTATAAAACCCACCAGAGATAAGAGAGAGAGATAATGCATCCTGCAGTGTATCTACTTATGTGAATGCACAACCCATTGTCACAATAGAGCTCTTTCCATTTACATATCATATTGGAGATGATATACTCTAACAATCAATGACTTCAAGTAACAACACATACCAACCTGATTAAAAATGCATACTATAGAAAACACACAATACAATAATAAATGGGTGAATTAATACATTTTCCATGGCAGTACCCCATGATGATTGGTTTCGGAAGTGAGTTTTTTTTTTATTTCTTCCACCAGGTAGTACTAGCCATGTCAGTAAATAAATGTTCAGTTAGTTAAAGTTCTTGTTGTTGATGAAAGAACTCAGCACAGGTTTGTTGATCCTTCTGTGTCCAATCCTCCATTAAAGTATTGATAGTTCTCTGAATTTAACACCCTCAGACTGGAGTGTTGCAGTCATACTATATATATCAATTATATTTACAAAACCCAACCCAGTACCCACACCTCCCAGAACCGTACCCAAGACAACCCTCCTATTCCTAGTTCTACTTCTTGTCACCCATCTGACTAAAACCTTATTAATAGTGGATGTGACCCTAGAACAGTTCTGAAAGTGTGATGAAACTAGCCAATCTGTTAGTCGAATCAATTGGTAAGTAACATTCCTAACTATAGGGGTAGGTCTCAGTGAACATATTTGGAAATTACCACTAGAGACCTCTCTAATCTTCTGACACTCAGGTCTGCTCCCATTATCCATTAGTGAAGGAGTTGTGTGAATATAGGTGAAAGGAGGAGTCAGGAATATAGGCTCTATCTCTTCCTCTACATTCAACAAGACCTTCACTTCCCCACCCTTATTGTGTCTTACTGTTCCCCAATTTATCCCCTTTATGATTAATGTATCCACTATAATTAGTGTTATATGATACTCTCTAAGATTGCTGTTAACATTATAACTAGGGTTAGTAACATTTCATAACATTTCATTTCATATTAATATTTCCTCCCTCCATATCTACAACCCATTTTCCCCAACCAGTCCATATACATTCCCATTTTCCTCAACCAGTCCATAAACATTCCCAATGTTCTTAATTTCCCTTATTGTCTTTTCCAAAATCCCTTGAAAGAATCATGTCGCTTTAACCAAACAATCTTGACCGCCCACCCAAAATTAAATGTCACATCTACATATGGACTTGTAGATTGTCACTGCTGTCCTCTGTTAAGTCTTTGGTAGATCGAGCTGCCTTTGCATAGATACAGCTGTTGTTGCTTTGGCCTGTGACAAGCTGTTCCATCACTTTCCAGGTGAGTTTTAGCATGTTGAGTGACATCCATGTCTCGGTACTTTTGGAAAAATCTGTAAGAGATCAAGAAGGCGTATCAGTTCTTAGCAGATAACTCTGTACCTGGGGAACAAGCCCCTTTATATAATTTACGTTGGTCTACATGGACTGACTTGTATAGACCTCTGCATTTTTACAAATGTTTTGCCCAATGTTTCTAGGATTACATAGGGCTCTTCCCAATTTGCATCCCAGGGATAATTTTGATAAAATGTTTAATCTTTATTACGCCTACCCCCCCTTTCTTAAACAGAGTTTGAGGAGTAGATACAATTTTACAATTTGTTGGGGCCATATATGAGACCCCCCTTGGACAGTGTAAGTGCACCTATGAAATGTCTGCAACTGGCACTCTCTGATGCACAGGCCTTTGTTGCTTAGGGCATGGATATACTTTAACATAACAACCCTTCTTTTATAGAATGACCACTTTGAAGTGTTTGATGGTTCTGTAATAAAAGAGAAAGATTAGAATTCCTATTCAGTTCTGCTTTTAAATCTGGCACTTCTGAACCTTGATCAACAATCTTGGCTATCCGTAATTAGTTCTTTGCATCTGAAGTGCTCCTCCCATGCTTGTTGTATCTCAGGGTCTTTTACATGTAAATGCCATTGATCTCCATCTAAGACAGCCTCCTTTGCTAACAAATTCAATTGTACCTTTGAATGAGTGTTTACTGCTGACTGGAGGGGGTGCTTTAGTCCCCATTCAACCAGTTTCCCAAGATTCCATAGGGACAGACAGTTTGATCTGGTGGCATAAGCAATGTCACTATGGATACAAATAGGGCGTGTGCCAAATTCCTTTGAAAAATGTACAAGTCCCAAAAAATGTCTTCAAGGATTGTTTGTTAAAAGGTCTGGGGACTTGTAAGATTGCTATCACTCTTTAATTGGGCAGCTGTGATAGCTACTCCCAAAAATTTTACCTTTTGTGTGAGCAACCTTTGAAGTGTTTAGCTTAACTCCAGGATTTTTCAATTAAGCCCAAAAATTAAGTTAAAAAAAAAATTCATATGTTGTTGTTTTGCCCCAGAAGGGGGACTTAGTGATAGGTCAGTAAATCTCACTGAAGCTCCTGTGTTAGTCCAATTCTTAGTCTGTTGCCTTGCCATAATTTCATTCACGTAAGGGCGTCCTGCATGGTCCATAAATGTGTTACAAATAGGAACCATGCCATCCAGTTATAGTTATTCCAAAAATGAAATCAGAGGAACTTCACCCTCTTCATTCATTTTAGAATTGCTAGTCACTGTTCCCTGTACAGTCATCATTCTCAGAGCCTCCTGCGCAGGACCGTATAGATTGGTCTTAGGCAGGGGGTGAGAATGGCGTCCCTGACCTGTTTTATCCGGGGGTTTATTTCGGTCAATCTTTTCATATACATTTTGACCTATTCTTTCTTTGAAAGGCCCAGAGGGATAAGCATGCCATCCCTCAGTCATCCTTTGATCTATCTTTGCCTTTCTACAATCTTTTTGTCTATGACCACTTTTGTTGCAATAATAACAAGTACCTCTGAATGGAATCTCTGGGAGAGCTTGCCTCCCTTCATTAGTAGCCATAATTGCCACCTTGTGGTGTAATGTAACACCTTTCCTAATTAAATTTTGTCTAGCTTTTCCTATAATAGTTAGAACTCCTTCCAGAGTGTCTTTTTCCTCTGCTATCATTTGCACTCCGGGATCTAAATAAGTGAATTTTTTTATCAGGTATTGCAGTAAATCAGGAGGGGTTTGGTCTTGTGGTATACGGTGGGTTAATCTGTACACTTGTTCAAATTTAGATGCAAAAAGCCAAGGATCATCCTGTAAGTGTACCTTCATTTCAGCGAGTAAATGACTGTCTAAATCTCTTTCTCCGGTAATCAATTTGGAGATTGCTCTAAGCCTGTCTCCTTCTGTCCCCCATTTGTCTTCTTTGAACCAGTCTTGATCCCGATTAATGGGCCCATTTATGGGGGAATTTAATCTGCATGCAATGCTGCTTGGTGCCCACATTTTAAGCATAATACATGCCTCTTTAGGAGAGAGCATATATTGTTTGACTGCAGATTCAAAGTTGGACATATTCGAAATTACATCTATTTTGCAGTCATATGGGGGAAAAAGGGATCTTAACTTAACAAGCTGTTTCATTACTTTATCCCTATCTTGCTGCTGCAGAATTTTAGCAGTCTGCAGGGTGGCAGATGCCCTGCTTTTAACAGTCGGTGTAATGGACAAAGGGTCCCTAAAAGGTGATGCTGTTGGTTTAGTTATATGGGGGGTTAATACCGGAATACCACTAATATCAAACCCATCCAGTACAAGGTTTCCCCTGTTTACCTCTTGGTCCTCATTTTCTGCAATACCAGATGCCTCTTCTTCCTCTGCACACATATCCCCATGGCCACATACAGCAACTGGGGTTTGTGCAGCTAAGCGATGAAATTAGCTCTCCTCTCGCTTCATAATTGTCCTCTAATGTACTTACATATTCTGCATTTAAGCCACAAGTTGGACAATCACTATATTTCTGAGTACTACTTTGTATACAAGCCACAGTAGTGTGCCCCAGAAGTATCCGATTTAATTGATTTCTTAATAACAGTAACAATTTCATGCAATTTTGGATTTTCTGTTTATCCTTATTCAAACACCATTTTTTATTATCTACTCTCATGTTCTCTTTTTCACATTGTAACCACATGCTATGCATTTTCTTAAATTCATTTTCATTTTCAAACATTAGTGGATCAAAACTGCTAGACGCTGCATATTCTGCTACAATTTCCATTCTTAAAATAAAGTCAAAAGTACTTACACGATTTGTGTCTTCAGACTGCAGGCAAATCAAATGGTGTGCACCCCACTTTGAATCCTTGGTCTGGCTATCTCCGATCCTCCAGAAGCGATGGCCGGCTTACAAACTGCGTCTCACTCTGGTTGCCTCTGTAGGATCCCGCACGTCCTGGCCCTGGACGTATTGCCGAAAACGCTCACAAAAAATAAAACAAAAATTGGTTCGGTTATTTTGTCCCCTTTTATAGCTCACATGTATCTGGAGAAGACTGGATTGTTCCCCCCTTGCAAGTGAACTTAAAAGGTGGTAGAAAATAATAACATGGCTCGCCAAATGTAATAAACGTTTAACTCGCAAGTTGGAATAAACTTGGAATTAATAATAACATTAATAACTAAAAATAATAACTTAAAAACTGAGTGTAAAGTCAGAGTCCACACTCCTTGCTTTCGGCAATCCAATAATATTTATTAATAAAGGCTTAATCAAACAAATAAACAATACATATACATTTGAAATAGGCTAGTATATGTTGCTACTAAAACTAATCATTGACTGAATGGAAAGTAGGCTAAATTATCATAGTAAAACAGGCATAGACACCTGATACAGTTACCACTCCATTGATCAGCAGCTGAGAGTAAGAGAGAGAGGGTGTGTATAGTGGGGAGAGGGGAGAGAGGAGAGAAGGTGAAGAGAGGTAATTCAAAGAGAGAGAAAATGTGCTATTCACAAGGCTTTAAACAGGTTAGCCCCTCCTTCTGCTGGACACACCTCCCTTAGTCAATCCCTTAGGATGTAACAGAACCAGAGTGCCTCCTGGGGGAAGGGGGATTGCATTGGAAGGGAATGGAGGAGGAGTTTATCAACAACCCAACTGATTTTGCCTGGTGAAAGGCCATGTGCTTCACAGAGGACTCCATTATTGCCTAAGGGTAGAATGGGGGCTTGAATCCCTGTATTAGAACACAATAACACTTCATTGGCATACAGTTTGGCTGTTAATCACATCCCCCCACTTATTACACAAGTCTATGCAATATTTGCAAGTATTTCAAAGTGCAAGGCATGCCAAAAAAGAGTGTACCAATCATTCAGAAAAAAACTTACCAACATGTTTGTGTATAAAGCACAAACTATCCAAAACAGGAGCAAATTCCAAGAGATCACCGTGACCGTGATGTTCAGAGACTACACACTGCATTTTCCCTATAGAGATGCATTGACTTGCAATGTGCCAGTCATGCACACTAGCTTCCCAGTGCTTCCATATGATTAAACCATGGAGGTGGGACAACCACAGAGAGGCTGGCACCTCATGGCAAGAAAGGCTAGTAAATGCTTTTTCTTTCATTGCACATAGGGGGCCGAACATCTAAATAGTTACTGTAACACTATAGTGTTAGAATATATATTTGTATTCCTGTTAGACTAATGTTTCTCTAACTTGCAAACAAGCAACCAACAGAGAAGTGTATATATATATATATATATATATATAAATATAAATATATATAAGATACAAAAGTTCCTTGCACTCACGCTTGGTGTATTAAGTTGTGCCTTATGAGGCTCACCGGGTGCCAGTCTTTTAGGGTTGTCAAATGTAGTTAATAGAGAAAAGCAGGCTGCACTCACGGACTTAAGAATTCAAGTGGTGTTTATTCCATCAAAAAGTAGAAGACAATCAATGTTTCGGTCCACACAGGGACCTTCCTCAGGATCAAGTGATCACTTGATCCTGAGGAAGGTCCCTGTGTAGACCGAAACGTTGATTGTCTTCTACTTTTTGATGGAATAAACACCACTTGAATTCTTAAGTCCGTGAGTGCAGCCTGCTTTTCTCTATTAACTATATATAAATATATATATATAGTTTAAATTATCTAAATTAAAATGTAGACTAAATAAACAAGGGAAAATAAATTTTTTAATTTGAAGATCGCATAGCTTACAAATGTGAATTTATCAGGGTATTTGACTTTTACAGTCCAGACTTTTGAAAACCAGACTAAACTGTGAGCTTAGACTTTTTCCATATGGGAACCAGAAATCTAAAGGGGGAATTGAAATTACTGTACTAATTGGTCACGTCTAAACTGCCCTTAAAGCTGTATTCCCACTGCACACTGCATATGCCCCTTATATCAATAAAAATTATCTTGGTTGGGGTAACAAAAATTCTAAGTATATTGTTTCACTTATAATTTGTGCAACATTAACAATAGTACTGACAAAATACTATGTTTAATAAGAAGAATGGCTTTGTGAAAGCTTGTATGAATTCATTCAAACTGATTTACATAGCTTTGAATGATGGAAATATTAAATACTTTAATTTATAAAGAGTGTCCAAATAGTTCTTGAGAGAGATAATTCCATGTTTCCGTGCTTGACTGACATGCAAAAATTATTTTCTTTTAGAAATGGTAAACACAATCCAGCTGCTTTGTTATAGGAAGCCAATTAGGAATCTTATTTCATAGGGAGGAAGCAATTACATTCATTTTCTTGGTCTCTGTGAAATGTGATAAGATTGACACTTGGCACATTGGCTGTGATAACAGTTCAATTTTAGAAAATACCAAAATTCTCTAAATCAACTTGAGTCATTTGCAATAAATTATAGACAATCATACATTGCGAGCTTTTTAAATGTCACTTTATGACATTAAAAAAAAACATATATTGTTTTCATGTTAAACATTTACTACAAACACTATGAGGGAGTAAATAGTTATTTATGTAGCTTTAGAAACAGATAGTTTCAGAGGCAAATTGCTGAATTACACGAATGTTGCGATACGCGTGCACAATTCTGGGCGAAAAAGCCATGTTGGAGAAATGTATTGAAGTCAATAATTTAGTAAAGAAAAGTCAGATGTAAAGTTACTACAAATTGTAACAAAGTTACAAAGCTCAAATTGGTTCAGGTTAAGGATAAGCGAAAACATCTTTAACGTAGACTTCATTTCTGATTTGGGTAAACCTGGCAAATTCTCCTTGGCCACAAGAACCAGGCTGGGGAGAATCACATGCTACAGTACAGGAAAGGGCATTATACAAATATAACCCCTTACTCACTGTCAATATTCACTGATACATCATCAATTCCACACACATACTGCCACACTACACACATACCTCTACATTTACATACACTGGCGCATTGCACAAAAACACCCCCACATTCAAACACATGTTTCTACTCTACAATTATAAACTCACTGCAATCACTGTCACGTTACACAAATATATCCCTGTATTCACACACATTTACATACTGCATAAATACATCATCACAGTCACATACACTGCCACACTATACAAATAAACAGAAATATACCCTCAGAGTCTCAGACTCATTGTAAAATACACCATCACTTGAAAACAAACACACACATTTCATTGCTACATTCATAATCCCTTATATTCAAGCACACTGTCATAGTTCATTGATACATCCTTATATTCTCCCACACAAACAAATCTACCCTGCATTCCAAACACTTGCTCACAATTTCACTAGGGCTTACAACTTCCATTCTTATTTTTGTCACGGGGAGTGGGGTATTTCAGATTAATGAGAATCAAATTGGACTTTCAGTTTCTACAGTAAGATTCTGTGTGGTATATTTTGTGTTTGTCTATTTATTTGTACATTATTTTGTTACTGTTGTTACTAAGTGTATTTTTTGTCTGATGTCATATCATTTAGGATTACATACAGTCAGGAGCACAAAGTTAAATTTAGATACAAAGGAAAGTCATTCACACTGAAATGTTGTGTTATCCCTGTAAAAACAAACTTGTACCACCTTAATTTTCTTAACTTTCTTTCTTAACTTTCTCGCGTTCTTTGGAACATCTTTTGCCCTCAATGTCAAAAGCTTTTATATAAAGTGTGAATTTCTGAAATCTTGATTTTATCAACCAATATTTTTGTATAATATTGTATCTCTTTTCCTTTGATGTTATTCGTTTACACAAGTTAATGTGATGTTTATATGTGTAATTTTAAAATATCGGAATACTACTATGAATATTTTATGTATGCAAAAAATTCAATGATTCGGTATAGAACCACAATGGGCTTGATGAAATGAAGATACACTGATCAGATACATCATTATAACCACTTACAGGTGATGTGAATAACCTTGATTTTATTGTTACAAAGGCACTGGCATATATTAGGCAGAAAACGAACAGTAAGTTCTTGAATTTTATTTGTTGGCAGCAGGGAAAATGGGCAAGCAAAAAGATCTGAGTTACTTTGACATGGCTGTATGACTGGTTCAGAGCATCTCCGCATGCAGTGCTTAGTATCTATAAAAAGTGGTGCAAGGAAGGACAAGCTGTGAACTGGCATCAGAGTTATTGTGCACTGGGGAGCAAAGGCTAGCTCATCTGGTCTGACCACACAGAAGAGCTACTGTAGCTCAACTGCTGAAAAATTGGCCATGATAGAAAGGTGTCAGAATACACAGTGCATTTGCAGTTTTCTGCATATGTGGCTGCGTAGCTGAATACCGGTCAGAGTGCCCATGATGATCACTGTCTACTGCCAAAAGCATTTTCAAACTGGATGTGACCAGTGGATCAAGGAGCAATGGAAAAAGGTTGCCTGGTTAACTTTTTCACCTACTTAGAGATTGTTACATGCCACGTACATACCTTCATGACAGTTGTGTTCCCAGATGGAAGTGACCTCTTTCAGCAAGATTATTGTTGCTACACTGCAAAAACTGTTCAGAAGTGGTTTGAGGAACATGACAAAGAGATCAAGATGTTGCCTTGACCTCCAAATTCCCCAAATCTCAATTCAATTGCGCATCTGTGGGATGTGCTGGAGCAACAAATGTGATCTATGGAGGCCCTGCCTCACAACTTGCAGGAATTAAAGGATATGCTGCTAACGTCTTGGTGCCAATGTTGTGTGTTGATAAGTACACACATGTATTTGTTTACCAAAAGAGATATAGTAGTGACAGTGGTTCACAATACGTGATATAAATTGATATAAATAATATAAAACATACTTATCAAGAAAAAGCAACCAACTCCCCCAGTCCCGAGATACACACAACATATATATCAAAAAGGGAATATATGAAAATATATAAATAACTATATATGGAAATATGAAAATAATGAAGACTGTAAAAACGTATAAAAAAATATATTTACTAAAAGTTTTCTTATATTGTGAGTGTTTTCTTTATTTGTTTACACTCTATAGCAGGCGTGCCCAAAGGTAGATCCCATGATTATTTGTATTTGGACTATTTTGTATTTTTTGTTATCTATTACATGCTTGGTATGTAAAAAGCTTTTCATTAATTTTGTTGGTTAGATAGTATTTCTGGTCTTAGGAAACATGATCTAAGTAATCATGGGGATTCCTGTGTATATGACAGTGGTTAAACATATTGTTTTGGGTATTGCACTTCGCATACACACTCTTCACATCACTATTTTGGTTTGATTTTATACTTTTGTTCACTTTTGTTCACATTAAATAGCCAACTTGCACACAGCCCTTCTGCTGTCAGACCCTTTAGCCCTTAGCTTTCTGTATCTAGTATATTCACCCCTCCATCTCCTCCACACTTATTATGGGCTGCTTTAAGATTCTAACCTCACATCTATTTCTCACGGTATTGAGTATACTCGGTACACTTGTGTTCACTGGTATCTAAGCAACCACATTATTCCCCGCAGTGGGTCATTATGTCATAACGTTGTGATGTTACGTGCGGCTTCCCGAAACTTCGTTGTTTAAATCGGTCAGCGGTTGGAGGGAGTTTACACGATTTTCTCACAATTTTGATTGGTAAGTGTTTTACTTTATTTCTTATTTATTGTCACATTATTGCACATTCTGTGATCTTGATAAAGACCCTTAGGGGTAGAAATGTTGGCCGATTTACAGATGTAATTGTTTTTTGTTTTTCTTATAAAAATCACTATTTCACATTTTTCAACTCCTGTGAGTGCAACCTTTATAATATTTGGATATGTGAGAACGTGGGTATCACCAAGGCAATAGACATATGAAGAGTTTTTGTCAGGAGAGTGCCAAGCAGATTTTTTTTATATATATATATATGTATATATATATATATATATATATATATATATTTGTTTTCAAGGCAACATCGATATAGGTAATGCAAGACTGTGTTGAGGCGTAACCTGTTATAGGTAAAGTCGGGTGAGGTGTGCAGGAACCGACGATACGGTAGGCCTGTAAATAAAATTGGGCCCACTCTAGTAGGATATAAACGAATAATGGGTGTGGAGGAAGGGGCATGCAGATCGCCAGACCATTAACTGTCTGGTAGGAAAGGGGAGAGTCCCTCACACAAGCCCCTCCCACAACTCCAGGCAAAGCCTTAACATTTGTGTTCAGGGCAACATCGATATAGGTAATGCAAGACTGTGTTGTGGTGTAACCTGTTATAAGAAAAGTTGGTTGAGGTGTGCCGGAACCGATGATGCGGTAGGCTTGTAAATAAAAGTGGGCAAAAAGGAAGAATACAATGACATTGTATATTTATTTAGACAATGAACATAATACAATGTAAATTACATTATGAGGAAATTTTTACAAAAGCCTTCCACATTTCCTGGACAGGTTGTGCTATATACAATGAATAAGCTGACCATTTCCATCGACCCAGTTTTTAACTGGTATGTATTGGCTGGATGCTGTAGAAGCCGCCCCTATCCTAAAAAGAATGCCCAAAATATTTACTAGGGTTCAAACCTAGTCTCACTAGTACTATCATACATATAACATAAATTTTGAGGTCGCCAGGATAGACCCATGTAATGACAGTAAAGGTTGTAATGGTAGTGTAGGTAGTGCGAGAAGGTATGAATCCAAAACCTTAACTGGGCACTATCTATTGTGAGAATATGGAATATGAACTAGTTGTCCCAGCTGGCTAGTTTTAGTGAAAGGTAGTGATATTATGTAGTGATCCTGGTGTTTGACCAAATAGGAACTTTTAAGGTAATCGTGGGAGTTGTTTCTGTTGTTGTTAGTAAATTCCAGTGGCCTGAAAAACCCATAAAAAGCCAGGTAAATAGCAGTTTTGATAACTATGTTATTGTTGTGTTCAAAAGGGGGTGAGTCTAGTAAGTCGGACATGTCTTGGAATAATTGTTTATGGACGGACAACCTTGTAGTGTGGTTGGACCGCTGGCTTTTTGTATACCTTTAAGTATAGTATTGATTGGATATGATGAAAGGAAACTGGCATTGTTTGGAAAAGTAGAGAACATGTGATGTTGAATGCCAGTCAGGTATAATTTGATGGTATTGTGAGATGGTTTTAATTTAAGGTGGCAAAAAGTAGCGAATCCTATCCGAGATGTTGTATGAAATGTGGAATCTATGTTATGTTTATAGGATCGACGAGTATTAAGTGATGGAGCCATATAAGTTAACACTTGGCTATGGTTCAACAACTCATTTAACCCCTTAAGGATGAAGCCAAATGTACACGTTGTGAACGAAACAAAATGTAAACAAAACATGGCATTTGCGCTACATGTCTGTCCAACCGTAATTCAACTCTTTCATATTAAATGCACCCACCCTTATTATATATCATTTTATTCAGGGGAAACAGGGATTTCATTTAATATCAAATATTTAGCTTTGAAACATAATTTAATATGAAAAAAATGGGAGAAAATAAGATTTTGTTTGATTTTTTTAGTTCTACATGACATTTTAACTGTCAATGTCATAATACTGTTTGCTTTTACTGAAATAAAATACACATATTTGTATTCAGCAAAGTCTCACGTGTAAAACAGTACCCCCTATGTACAGGTTTTATGGTGTTTTTGGAAGTTACAGGGTCAAATATAAGACGTTACATTTGAAATTGAAATTCGCCAGATTGGTTACGTTGCCTTTGGGACTTTATAGTAGCCCAGGAATTAAATTTACACCCACAATGGCATACCATTTGCAATAGTAGACAACCCAAGGTATTGCAAATGGGGTATGTCCAATCTTTTTTAGTAGCCATTTGGTCACAAACACTGGCTAAAGCTAGTGTTAGTATTTGTTTGTGTGAAAAATGCAAAAAACGCCACTTTTGGCTAGTGTTTGTGACTAAGTGGCTACTAAAAAAGACTGGACATACCCCGTTTGCAATACCTTGGGTTGTCTAGTATTGCAAATGGTATGCCATCATAGGGGTAATTTTCATTCTTGGGCTACCATAGGTTCTCAAAGGCACCGTAACCAATCTGACGAATTTTAATGTGAAAAAAATTAAACGCAAGCCTCATATTTGACGCTGTAACTTTTGAAAACACCATAAAACCAGTACATGAGGGGTACTGTTGTACTCGGGAGACTTCGCCGAACACAAAGCAAGCACAAGGTCTCTGAAAATGTGTTGAATATTTTTGGGCTGCTTTTTGATCCGAAAGTAAGTCTTGTGAAAAATTAATACAGGCGTTTTCCATTTAATACCGTGCAGATGCCATAGAGATGGGTGAATGGGTAGCAATTTGAAGGCATTAACTATGTCAGTTTTACTGACCCATGCCCCTATCCCTGCTGCAATGATTGCGTCTATGGCATTGGCTATCATTGTGTATTGTAGCAAAAATTCCTCTGAGGGAATCAAGGAGTTAAGACAAGGGACTGCTGAGGAGTATGGCGCAGAGAGGTCTATAATAAGTCTTTGCATTTGAAGAGTTTTTCCCGGTAACTAACCCAATTGAGTTTGTCCTCCAGCTAAAAAATGTAGGTTCCTGAAAAGGCCCCAGTTAGAACCCTTGATCCAATTCGTGCTGTATCAGTAAATCTACTGTCTCTTATTTGCCATAGCAGATTGTAGGTTGTTGCATTCTATTGTTCCTGCTGGCATGTAATTAATGCTTCTATGGAAACCTTGAGTGAAACCTGTTATTAAAAAATTAACCAGGTAGGTGGCAAGAAGGCTAACTAGAGAACCAACATTTACAGAGGTCAAATAAGGTTTAGAATGCATTTTATGGGGGAACATAGATTTTGCATGTGCTTTGTAGCAATGGGAAAAACATGTAATAATCATCAAGCACTATATCCACAAGTACCTTCGTTGAAGTTGTTACATATTTGTGATTTACCAAGTACACAATTGGACGTCCTAGCTGGTTTGTCATTCTTTGCTGTGGTGCTTGGGATAGCCAGGTTGGGAGAGATGTCAGGTGAGTTTGGACATAGGTTAGCTGAGTGTGAAGTGGATGCGCAAATTGCACAAGCTGGTGTCCTCAGTCCAGCGAAGTGTCTGCAAAAAAGCTCTGTATCCAGTTGACTCCAATCTGCTCTAACATTAAACTGCAAGACCTGCAGACGCCTTTGCTGAAAAGGACCGGTGGTAGTCATAAAATGCCATACCATCGTATTTATTTCCTAAGTCCACCAACGTGTGCATGTAGAGATCCAATTCTTCTCTTCTGTGTTGGTAAACTGAACATATAACATCTCTGTAAATCCCAAATGCTAATATGAAATCTGGGATAGACAGTTTCTTGCTCAGTCTCGGGTAACTGGATTTTAGTCCAACAGACATATCCCTGTATGCGAAAGTGCAATTCAAAACAATATCCTGGGAAGCAATCAAAAGAGGGACTAGATTAATGTCTTTGCCTTCCAGGATATCTTTTCTGAGATTTCCTGGCACCATGTGGACTGGGTTAATAACGTGTGAACCCGACCCTGTTGATAGACTATTACTACATGTTTCTAGTCTTTCCAGTCTGTCATTTATCTTTCCCATAGAGGACACGAGTGATATCATTGTGTGGAAATCAGTGCTGCTTAAACTACTTGTGCCCTCTGCAGCATCTGCATTGTCCGTGTTAGTACACATGAGCCTGAACAGCTCTGCTTTCCTAGCCATTGCTGGGAAAGGAATCTTGCGTCTGCGTAGTTCAGCCGTCATATGAGGAATGGTCGATGATCTGATGGAAGCAGGGCTATTGGTATCACCTTTACATGTAGGTGTAGTGGACCTCGCTGGAGTACTGGGTATTGACATGTCGTCACCTTCTTCGAGGATCTGAGACACACTGAAAATATAGCAATAATTAGCTAGTATTGGAACTGTTTTACTGGCTGGCTAGCTAATGCCAAGTTGCCAGATTGGGTGTGACAACTGAGACCCTCTCTATGCAACTGTGCGAAGCTGATAACTATGTATTGGCCTGGGGGGGTGGCGTATTACCTCATGTGTGTAGGATGGGTGTTGGCCTCATGGGACCACTAATTCTAAAGGGCAAAGACGTCAGAAATATAACTACTATTGGCCACCTAGATTCCTATAAGCCAGTAAAACATTCTAACTAATGGTATGTATTGCGGGGGAGCCAATGTGGCTAATAACATACCTGGAGTCAAATATTGTACTTGTGTTGGTTCTGTATAGTACGGTTGTAACCTAATAGAAGGAATGAGACAAGTTGTAGGGAAGATATGAGGAACAGTGGGTTTTTTATTTTTTTTTATATACTTACCCGAAACAGAAATCTGTGATTCCCACTAAAGGAAGCTGAGAGGGGAAGAAGAGGCCTATACCTAATAATGACAAGGATGTGTACACATATTAAGCATGTTAAGATAAAGAACTCCTAAATAGTGATGTCGCGAACATGAAATTTTCGGTTCGCAAACCGCGAACGCGAACTTCCGCAAATGTTCGCGAACCGGGTGAACCTGGCGAACCGCCATAGACTTCAATGGGCAGGCGAATTTTAAAACACACAGGGACTCTATCTGGTTGAAGGGGGGGGAGGAGACCTACTCTCCTTCCCTCCCGGCCCCCACCCCTGAACGGTGGGTGGGGGCCCTAATAATAAGGGGGGCCCTATTGTCCCCCCCCCGGCCCCCACCCCTGAGCGGTGGGTGGGAGCCCTAATAACAATAAGGGGGGACTTATTGTCCCCCCCTGGCCCCCACCCCTGAGCGGTGAGTGGGGGCCCTAATAATAATAAGGGAGGGACCTATTGTCCCCCCTGGCCCCCACCCCTGAGCGGTGGGTGAGTGCCATATTGATAATGAGGGGGGGACCTACTGCCTCCCCCCGGCCCCCACCTCTGCGTGGCGGGTGGGGGCCATATTGATAATGAGGGGGGGGCTTTCAAGCCATCCAATCACAGTACTCTGTGTCATTTTACACAGCGTGGGAAAGTTCTTTGGAATTTTCCCACGCTGTGTAAAATGACAAAGAGCACTCTGATTGGCTTAAACCCACCAATCAGAGTGTTCTTAGCCTAATTGCAGGGCGGGGCAAGGCTTTATAAGCCTTCCCCCACCCTGCAGAGCTCAGTCTGCGCGGAGCCCTCCATGGGTGAAGATGGATTATTTTTTGCGCTCTGGTTTTTTCTTTTTCGTCGGGATTTTTTTTTTTTTTTTAGTTCGACGGTTATGATGGTTTTTTATTTGGCCTTTTTTGGGGCTGAAAAATGAAGATTTGAGAAAAAAGAAGACGTTGAATGGTAAGTTTAATTTTATTTTACAGGTTAGTTATTTTATTCCCCCTCACTATTTTTTAGGGTGAGGGGGGTAGGTAGGGACTTTTTATTTGGGGGGGTGGGTGACTAGGGGCTTGGGGACCCCTAGCCACCTTGGGGGGGGGAATTTACTTAGGGCTGCGCAGGGGTGGGGGCCGGGGCGGGCAGTAGGTCCCCCCATTATCAATATGGCCCCCACCCACCACGCAGGGGTGGGGGCCGGGGGGGCAGTAGGTCCCCCCATTATCAATATTGCCCCCACCCGCCGCGCAGGGGTGGGGGCCGGGGGGGACAATAGGTCCCCCCCTTATTGTCATTTTTAGGGCCCCCACCCACCACTCAGGGGTGGGGGCCGGGGGGAGGACAATAGGTCCCCCCTATTAGTATTTAGGGCCCCCACCGGGGGGACCATTTTTTTTTTAAACAGTGAGCAGCCACAGGCTGCTCACTGTTTAATAGACATGCCCCTACTCGCAGTATTGCGAGTAGGGGCACAATTTATTAATACTAAGTAATTTTTACTTAGTATTAGTAAATTAATAGGGGGCGGACTGAACATCGCATATGTTCGCCATCCGTGGCGAACGCGAACACGCTATGTTCACCGGGAACTATTCACCAGCGAACTGTTCGGGACATCACTACTCCTAAAATGAATTACCCCTACAGGGTGCCAGTGCGACTGCCTGTTCACAGGGTCGTAGGTCAGCAGGTGCTTTCAGGTCAGTTTGCCGCACAGAAGATTGAAGCTGGAGCCGACTGCTGCAGCGTAGCCTGCAATGGTGGATCCTGGGATGAACGAACCGCCGAGCAGGAAGCAGAAGTCAACAGCAGTAGTTCCACGTGGACAGGTAAGTTTGTAAGATGGTGGACTGCATGCACCAAAAGTAGCAGCATGCAGATCGCCAGACCATTAACGGTAGGATAGGAAAGGGGGGAGTTCCTTTTATACGTCACACAAGCCCCTCCCAGAACACCAGGTAAAGCCTTAACATATATGTTTGTTTAGTCTGAAAATAGTCATTTAAAGTTAGTGAAGGAGAAACAGAAACACTATTTTCTGTGCCAAGATGTACCCTGGCTGTGCCTGGATTAAACTGGATTGTAATTATCAACTGCTAAAATTGTAGTTATACACAATTTATACACAAGTTATTTGCAATTTAAAATTTGTATTCTTTAGGGCAATTTCCAGAAATGTGAAACAAACATTTGCAGTATCACACATGAACACATGGAATGTATGACTGTACTTTGACGTGCGTAAGACTTTAAATCCACATGTCACCTTCAGTAGTTTCCATAAATTGTTACTTGTTTGATACACTCAAGCTGTCTGTTACAAAGATTATTATCTCATCAGAAAGGCATGCCTTCCTTTGAAAGGTTCAACCACTATCACAATATTATCGGGTTTATGGATGAATCTGTGTGTATTTGATTTGTTTTATGCAAGTACCAAGTGTCAGATTAGGTAATGAATGTTGCTAATTTAACATTTTTCTGGCCTGCAATATGGCGATCAATAAACATGATTGTTTGATTGCAGTACAATTATGTAAACAGTCTGTTTGCTTTGACAGGTATCATTGTGTTTCATTTAATTTGCCAACCGCGTTTGACATTCTGAACTGCTGCTATAATGTTAAATGGCACATTCTATTTTCTAGGCTTCAAACTATCATCTAGCTATAGCATTCAAGGATCCCTGCAGATTTCTCAAACTCATCCTTAATATACAATGCTTTGCAGAGAACCTCTGTCTTCATCGATTTTATCAAGGCATCCTGGCGTCTGAACTCATTTGCTGCTGCGTATAAATGAAAAGTGTTCCGCAAGAGAAATGAAAATAAAAATCAAGAAAAATAATTTCACAATATGTGATTTTTTTTTTTAAGTAATATGGTTATTCTGGACACTAATTGCAATTTCCTATTTTGTAATGTGATATGTTAGAGTGGTTTTGTAGTTAAATATATCACTATATTTACAGTCTTTCTGAGCTGCAGAAGCACATACCATTCCAGTCCCAAAAGAAATCAATATTCTGTCATTTTTGTTTTGTCAATATGGCATTTTAATAAAAGTATCCACTGTATTCCCACACAAGCACTTGTTTTTTTCTCTTCATGCATAGATACGTGCATTTGCATACACAGTTGTATGCATGAAATGAATATTTTGCCAGTAGTAGTGGGATTTGGGTAGGGGATTTTTATGGAGGGAAAAAAAATCAATGTTATTGTAAATGTGTTACTGTTACATTTTTACAATATTTTTTAATTTTTGCTATTTGATTTCTTTTTGTCTTGAGATCCCAAACTACTATAATTAACAAAAATGTAAATAGGAGAATATTTTTTTTATTTTAAATTGGAGTTAGTTATCATTTCCTACACACACTCACACACTCATCCACTAACACAGAGCAGGTAAGTCATACTGTCATCTTTACGTTGAGCTAATGAGAGGAAATAATAAAGTATAGGGTTCTTTCCCCAGTAATGATTGTAAGTACCTATTGAATGGTGATCATTGGGTGCTGCTGAAATTTTTGTTATGTCTGAACACATTTAAACAAAAACAAAAAAATTATTTCATCCAAACTAAATTTTGTCCATTTGCTCATTAATTTTTGGCCGAAATTCAGTCATTATTTTTATTTCAGAATTTCATTCAGATGAATGAAATTCCGATCCAAGCCATGGCTGCATCTTGCAGCAATTTTGCAAATAACTCCCTAAACTGCTACCCTTGTGGAATTGCCATGTTTAAGGGTACCAAACTGGGGAGCTATTTAGCAGATAACTCATTTTTGGTATCCTTCTGGCAATCCCACAAGGATTAGGGAGCTCTCTACTATGAAACTGAAAGCCCTCATAGTCCGGGGTTAAATGTGTCACAAGTTGTGTGACACAGGAGAGAGAAGTCTGAATGCGTCTGCAGTTTTGGAGGTGGTCGGCATAGGAGAAAAATAAAACGGATGAACCAAATGCTGGACACATATAGCGTATTCGCAATGTCCATGAGTTTCTATGTATTAAGAGCTCACATGTTTTTAATGTAAGAATAGATATGTGACATTAATAAAATGTTTTTTTCTAGCAATATTGCACTTTTATTTGCACTTAATGCCACATATCTATTATATATATATATATATATATATACACACACACACACACACACATACATACATACATACATACACACACACACACACACTTTATTTTTCTTATATATACTTTGATTGTATGTTTATATGTTGATCCTGAGGAAGACCCGAACGGGTCGAAACGTCGATCAACAACTTGTAACAAAAATGTTTTGGATGAATTAAATACCACTACTTGTTTCTAAAAAGACCTAAGAGTGCATCTTTATTTTGTATACTACATATCAGCGGGATTGCACCAAGGCATTTTAATTATCTACAGTATCAGCAAGGGTGAGTGCCATTACATGTATAATATATATATATATAAATATAATGCACTTAATATTACATTTTCTCCATGTATCTCTTTACCTATAAATTCCTGCAAGCATCAGTGGATACCTTTTCCCTGACAGCAGGATGCCTCCCTTCCCCCATCACACTAGCATACCCAGAGACAAGACTTTAGGCTCTGGATTACGTGAGTGACATCCCAAGGGGGAGACTAATATTTGGTGTTTTTTTTGTCTGCACTATATATTTTTTTTTTGTATTGTAGATACATATGAAATATAATAAAGGACCACTCCACAAACCAAAAGCATTTCAGGATGGTGAAGTGGTTTATGGGTGAGGAGTATCCTAGTTTCTCATAGAGATCTGCACTTTTATATATTAACTAGGGAACACCTCACTGGCTGTCAATCATATCTTTTCTACAGGTGATATAGCGCATAGAATATTAGCAAGATAATCACTTAACTGTGAAACACTGGTTATGTTGCTTAGAGCGCTCTTTTAAATATCAGGTACTACAATGAAATCACCACAAGTAACAAACCCTAAAATGTGCACTACATTTAGATAGCATTCTCTATAATAGATGCAGTAAATATATTATTATGTTATTATGTAATTATTTATATAGCGCCATCAAATTCTGCAGCGCTTTACAATGGGTGTATAGCATAACTGTATATATATATATATATAGTTACCATATTCACCGTGTTTTCCGGGGACCCATATCTCGTATACATATTGGTGGGCAGCACATGAAAGGGGTTGCCCTGTAGTATGTACAATTCAGAAGTAGGTTCATTGCGTTATTAGGCAATGAAGAATCCTGCAGAATATGCATTATACATACTAAAAAGACAACCCTTTTAATGCATTTTCAGGATTGTGGCAAAATTATATGTGTTCTTGAAAACATGGCAACTATATATATATATATAGATATATTAGCAATTAAATTAATTTGTTGAAACATAAGAGAAGATACTATGAAACAATATCTTTTAGAAAAATAATAAAATACATTTCCCACAGAGTTTCCCATTTTAAATATGAGCTTGGTTTAGTGATACTATTAACTTTTTCAATATTATATCATACAGCATTATCCAGCATCTGTTCAGAGATTCACCTAGCATAAAGAAACCTTAATTTTATTAAGGGTGCTAATTAAACATAACTGGCAGAACTCTTAATGTGTTGTGTAACAAAATATATTAAAATGCGCAAGTCTTCTCTGAAAGTATAAAACTGTTTATTAATATTTATGTGACTATAACAATATATGAAATTAATGATTCTTTATTATAAAAGAGCAAATTAAGAAAAGGGGGACAAGTTGGATACTCAAAAAAGGAGTTAATTATAAAAAACACAGATATTAAAGTAACATTAACTTAGCAATAAATAGACGTTAGCTTGTTCCTTACCTAGAATATATGTTTTATTTCAGTTGAAACACATAAAATATAACAAGCCAAATACTGACAAAGTAAAAGAATGTCCACAGGTCCTCCCACGTTTTGATGATATCCTCAGCTTTTTCAATTCATGAGCTGCTTCCATCAAGTCTTCAGTTAATTTTTAATAATTGGATGAAATCTCCGATATTTGGCCAATCACAATTGGCCAAATTGGCTCCTTTGTTTTTCCAAGAAGGTTGATGTTATTAGCTACATTGAAGAAAGTAGCTGTCATTATTTTCCCTGGCTATCTACTATACAGTTTCCTAATTTGGTTCCCTTAAATAGCAGATTAAGTATGTTTTAATTGTTTTTAATTGATAGCTCCCTCATTTGCTATGCTCACAATTAAAGACCATTTTATTAAGTATGTTTTAATTGTTTTTAATTGATAGCTCCCTCATTTGCTATGCTTATGTAGACTACATTTTTTAATAATACCAAATTAAGAAGCTATCTTTTAAACAGTGTCCTAATTCCATATCCTTTGGGGAAAAAAAGTCTAACTTTTGTGTTACTTCCGAATTTATTGCAAAGCTTGTTTTGTTCAGAATCAATTATTTAAAAATAGTGTGCTAATTGAAATGAAATAAAACATTTTTTCCATCTGTGCACATCTTTAGCTGATACTAAAAGCCATGTTTCTTAAAAGACAATTTTGAAAAATGAAAGCCAAGGATATGTAACAAGGTTAATTTATAAAAGTGTAAATTTCTTCTGAAATCTGCACTTTTTGCAAAATGAAAAAAAGAGGACACACCATTCACACATTTTCAGCAAGCTAAAGTGCTTTTGGGGTCTGGAGTGCCTATTTATTAAAAAGACAATTTTGAAACTTTACACCAGATTGGTCATCCTTTAACATCCTTTAACAAGATGGGCTCAAGCCATATCTGTGTCTGAATAAACCTAATTATCTACAGAAAGATGTAAATACTCAATAAGGGCAACTAGAGGGATGAGAGGTCCATATTACATCACATTTCTAGGGGGACTGGGATATTTAGCTTGCTGCTGTCCCATCTAAGTGTAATGCTATTATCAACTCACACGTGCAGTGGCCTAAATTTCAGGCATAAAACTGTCAGCAGGCATACATGTTACATCTGCTGTAAGTGTCTTTTGTCACTCACATAAATGGTCTGTGAACTGCTCATAAAATGATCATAATGGTGGAAATTCTGTATAAGTGATGGGTACTAACTTTCAGGTGATTAGGAAACACGTATCCACACACAACAGTTTTTGCCCATGATGTCTCAGCATATACATATCATGCAAACTGATAGGCTTGGGCTGAATATTATATTCTTTCAAAATTGTAATATTTCATAAAGATTAGTTCACTAGCTATTGACCAAGAAGGCCATTTATATTTAAAGTAGATGTCATATCTTTACTATAATGGTTACAAAACTCTTTAATCATTATTTATATTCCTAGCTTTTAATCCGATCACATTAGATAAGGTGAGAGGTATTGCATATATGAACTGCTTATTTTAAAGATGAAAACATTCTGAAAGTATGTTATATCCAAGCACACATGGCAACAAGTCTTCTTGTTTCATTATTTGGTTGGACTGAAGAGCTGTCTTTGCATATTGTAATTCTGACACGTTGTGATCTCAGTTGTAGATCGAGACTGAGACTGTTTTGTAGGAGACTGTTTATTAGTTTGACGTATTATGGAGCCAAACCATCCTGTCTTCCATATTGCATTCTCTTTGTGACCCTTTTGGTAACTTATTCACCAAAATTGGCAGATTTATTCCCTTGTGCACAATTAATACTGCTTAATTAAACATAAACTGATTTTTAACACTTTGGAACAGTTCCAGTTTCTCCAAGATTAGAAGATTGCCATGTAAATAACAAGCATTTTCATTTACCTAATTAACTGCTAAGGGATTCCAAACTGCATGTCTGCTTTTAAAACTACTTCACGCAATTCATAAATCAATCAAGCTTTGTTTTTGCAGAATCAGGTTGTCAGGCGTTCAGGTGGTCCAAAATTTGTTCTTATGAGTTTTCTGTCTGAATGAATTTAGTCCATGCAAACAATTTAGGAAAAGGATTCAGAAGAACCAACATGGGCCAATCAGTGTTCTGAAAATGTAAATATGATGTACATATTTTGCGGTACACTGATAGGTGTATTTTTGCGTTTTTCTTGGGTGGAGCTAATGAAAGATAAGTAGTAAGGGCTTAGTAAATATCTGTACAAATTTTGTAAATGCATTGTTTTTTTAAATTAATTACATGCATTTTTGTACATATAGCTTATAGAAAATACTAAAATTTCTATACAGATGCCTAATGTTAATCGTGTAAATCTTCCTGTGTGTTTGTGTATACATGACAAAGTAATGCACGCTGTCACGTTACCTGGAATACTGGCAGTACTGAATCTGGGTCACTTCTCTTATTTTGTCTTTAATCCTCTATTTTCTAATCCCTGTAGAGCTGTTAATTATTCACATTCCAATAATTAATGCTAAACACGGCTTGCTACATTTATGTGTATTCTTCATGAAATGCAAAGAGGTGTATTAAAAAGAAACGTACTAACACGTTGATTAACACTGCGTATTTTTCATGATATTGGGCATCTTTTAGCTATCCTTGAGATATGGGAGGAGAAATAACAGATAAATAAAATTATAAACATAAACATGTGCAAACTAATTGTCACGAAGATAGTATTATGTAATGCCCCACTTGGACGGATAGACCTTTACAGATTTTCAAACACTCAATGTTTCATGTGATCTATGTAAGGTTTTCTTTGAACTAAGTGATTTGAGATAATTAACTAAGAAAGTGTTATTTTTACTGCAACTTGGCCTTCCTGCCATTTTACCACCTCCCTTTCTTCGTGTTTGTCTTACTCATTTTACTATTGAGGTTGTGTCCTTGAAGTGGTCTACAATACCTGTCTAGTTTTCATTTCTCATATATTTTTAGATATTTTGATTCAAGGCAGGAAAAATATGTGATCAAGCACTAATACATCAAATAGTTAGACTGACATTGTATGGAAGTTGTAAAAAAAGAAATCTATCGATCCATCTGTCACGTATTTATTTATTAGAGGTTGTAATAAAAAATATTTTAAATCATGGATAACAAATAATAAATATATAGCAAAAAGTTATTCTAGGTCAGAATGGGGATGTTGGTGACTGCTGGTGATGGTTACATTCAAATTCTAATAGGATCGGAAGATATATTTAACTCTTTGCATTCAAGGGCACTTTTGCATTTTGTGCAAGATTAGCTATGCATTTTTGTGTACAATTTAATTTGTCATGTTCAGAGTAATGTGAACTGTTTACTTAAAGGACCACTCTAGGCACCCAGACCACTTCAGCTTAATGAAGTGGTCTGGGTGCCAGGTCCAGCTAGGCTTAACCCATTATTTTATAAACAACCAGTTTCAGAGAAACTGCTATGTTTATTAATGGGTTAAGCCTTCCCCCAAAGCCTCTAGCGACTGTCTCATTGACAGCCGCTAGAGGCGCTTGCGTGATTCTCACTGTGAAAATCACAGTGAGAGCATGCAAGCGTCCATAGGAAAGCATTGTAAATGCTTTCCTATGAGACCGGCTGAATGCACGCGCAGCTCCTGCCGCGCGTGCGCATTCAGCCGACGGGGAGGAACGGAGAAGGATCGGAGGAGGAGAGCTCCCCGCCCAGCGCTGGAAAAAGGTAAGTTTTTACCCCTTTCCCCCTTCCAGAGCCGGGCGGGAGAGGGTCCCTGAGGGTGGGGGCACCCTCAGGGCACTATAGTGCCAGGAAAACGAGTATGTTTTCCTGGCACTATAGTGGTCCTTTAAAGAAGCCCAAATACAGGTCCAATCAAATACTGGTAGAAAAAAGTGCACAGTATATACGTCCAGATTACTAACCACCTGTAAGTTACATGGTTGATATTTTAAAGATTAATCTTAAATGAAATCATGGATTTTCCCATGTTTTTTCCAAGCACCAGCTGAAGGCAAGGTTAATGGTTTGTTTTATTTTATCATTCTGGCAGATTTTAGCCATTGGCAATCAAAAGAAAATGTTGTTATGAGAAGTTTGTTAGAGGCTAACATTATATAAAAATGTAAAGACACTGGTTTGAGTGCAGTGCCTTGGTTATTCAGAGTAAACTTCGTAACCAAGTCTTTATATTTATAAAAGCTGATTTTAGTAATTAAATGTATCCTTTGGAATAACTTCCTGAAAAATATGAGTACCTTTGCTTTCATTATGCCCTCTCTAATCAAAGCAATTACATCTTAAGGATTTTTGGCAATGATTGTAAGTCACACATAGATAGACAAATCGGGGGCATCATTTTAATATGCTTCTTTAATAATAATGTTCATATATATCAAAAATATGAGTATCCCTATACCACCCGTAAAACTCTTGAATATAATCTCATGTCACAAATGCATCACTTTAAAACCTGAATCAACACATTTTCTCTGAACGTTGGCTAAACCTGACATATCTCTATTCATTATACCTGAATTTGCCACTGTAATTTTCTGCGCATGCAGTTTGTATTATTGTCATTTAATGTGTCTGAACAATATTTCATGTACACAGTTATTAATATTTTGGGTGATAGAATTTGGTTGCTAAACTTCTCAACACGTTGCTTCTCTACCCCTCCCCTCCCCTACCCTCACCTCTGCTCCCGTCTCCTCCCCCAGGCTCCTTCTGGCTGTTAATAATTTTATATAACTGTTCTATCTCTATCTCTGTTCTTCAGGCCTCATCTCACACTCACCCATAGCAACAGCGATTGTGATGCTCTGCATTTTTTTCTCACACCCACCCTTCCCCCGCCCACCCAGGTTCCCCCTAAATATATACTATGCTCCTCCAGCTATGTGAGATTCTCACTCAATTACCTCTTCATTGCCTTTACAATTTACCAATAGCTGTTTCTCACTGTTAACTCTTTTAACCATCACCTCCAAATTTACCCTGCTACCTTTTGTCTCAAATCCCCATGGTATCCTTTAGATTGTAAGCTCTAGCTAAAAGCTAAGCAGTTTGTATAAAAGAGCTCCAATGGATAGTTATAAGTTTACGGGCAGGGTTCTCTATGCATTTTATATTTGTCTGTGTATATTGTATATTCTCCTCTAATTGTACAGCACTGCAGAATCTGTTGGCGCTTTATAAATACCAGTAATAAATAAATTATGAGGTCAACTATTGACATTCACTGGTCTAAAAACATCAGGAAACAGAATCAATGATAAAAACAGAATGGATTCTAAGTACAAAATGTATTATGGTATGATTATAGACGTATTGATTAACTGTTTAATATTTGTAACACTGCATGAAGATTCTTTTTTCAAACCAATGTGGCAAACGTACGATCAGCATTTAAATTTTCCTTCTTAATTTAACTGAATCAGTGACTAGCTCAAAAATTAGTCAGTATTCATTTCTCAACAAATTTACAGCTAATGAAAATACCCCCCCAAACAAATATTTGTCTTAAATAAAATTCAACAATACATTTGAAAGTGAAAAAATCTAATTGCAGAATAAGATTAGCACAAGGTCATGCTGCGAGTTTAGGAGTAATGGATTGGTTTGAAATGGATTGCTTGTTTCAAACTAAATTTCCCAATAACCATGATTCAAATCAACAACCAATTCTAAAGGCAGCTATTTAATATCAGCAGTTGGATATAATTATCCAGGTGATTTAGGGCAATTTAGACCAAGAATCTTTTAGACACCATTTTTTCCAGGCAAAAATAAGGTTAAGCTCCTGTTAAGCTTTCTTTAAATGCCTGAAACAGCAATATATATAAAAAAATAAATACATTAAAAAAAAGTGTTGCAGATATGTTCTCTGTTAATGTGCAGGTTCAAATTCTATGTTTTAAATAAACTAAATGGAAATTTGTAGAGAAAAACCTAAAGCATGGTACGGTTATTTGTGGTGACCTTGTTATTTAGGTCCTGGTATATTTCATTTAGAAAGTAGAAACACCCAGAGTTATCTTGAACAACTTGGACAAGCTATAAATGAATCAATAATAAATATGTTTGGAACTCTGTATAAAATGAAACTTGTTTCCTCTATACAAAATGAAAACATTAGAATTCGGTGATACCTCTTTTTGTTGCCTTTGCATTTTATGTAACCCAGTTTATGTTTGATTTATTGGATGATTATATTTTATACCCATTTTAAAGAATAACTGTAATTAATGAGAATTTTTAAAGATCTGTCACTTTTTTGGTCTTTGCATATTTTGCAAAGACTCCCAAAGGTAACATCTCTTGTTAGGGTCTGATGGTGGTGGGGTGCAGTAAAAGGTAGGTTTAACTTCCCTGAATCTGTCCTTCTTAACGACTTCCATCTTCATCCAGGAGATCCTCTTTAGTGATTAATCTGTTGGCAGCTGTGTCAGTGTTGTACTCTTGAATGCAACACTAAGTTTTTTGGACGATTCCAGGAGAACAGAATGAACGGGATGATGTTTAAATCCCACAGCCGTTACTTGTGATGGTTGCTGGGATTGATCAAGTTGACATTATGGAATTTTTAATTGTGTTGGAATTTCAAAACAAATCCAGCACAATGAGACTTAGTATTAGAAGGGACAGAGCCACTTTAATTTCACATTATTTATTTTAATTTGTGTTATATGCCTGGCTATACTGACTATTCAGAGCATACCATGCAATTTGCTTTAACCCCCACTGATCTGTGTGGGCACATGCTCATGTGCAGCTCTTTAGAAGAAATTCCAGATCTCATATGACATTTTGTAGCAGGTGCCTGAGCATGATTTTATCATGGTCCAAAAACATTGTCTCCTAATACAGAAGTGTTGTGGAGGTAAGTGCACTTCATACTTACCACCAATGCACTAATCCGTCCAGGTAAATGTTACAGTAGAATTTCTTGGAGTGTTGAAAGACTGTTTTGACCCCTTAACACCATTGAGTGCATTTAGTGAGCCTAAGCATAGTACGCCCTAACTATTGTGCGCTCCCCTGTGCCTGCAGACTTACCTGGATCAGCAATCCATGGTGATCCTGGTCCGGGGGTTCTGCCGCTTGAGACCTCTTGAGTTCCCCTGCTTCCATTTTGGTCTATGAGACTGTCTGCAGGGGGACTGTCTGAGTGTTCAGTCAGTCCCCCTAGTGCCTGCAAATTAAAAAAGTTCAACACACTCACACAGTATATTATACATGTTGCAACAGTTCACCATGGAGTTATGTAACAGTTTACCAGGAGTTGGAGCCCAGTTGCAGGAGATGGCACAGGAAGCAGGCAAAATCCAAAACACGCAGTACAGATTAAGGGGAAATCCAAAGGCAGGGTCAGGCGAGAAGCAGAAGTCAGGGCTGGCAGCGGAGTAACAAAGTCAGTAAATCAGGCCAGAGCCATGAGGTCAGAGTCCAGGAAATCAGTCAGTACCAAATCAAAGATCCAGCAGGAAACACCAAACAGGCAAAATGACCAGATACTAGGTTTCAGTCAGGGCTGGATTTTACAGCCTGCTAATTAGGTGAGGCTGACCCTAATTAGAAAAGGGCTGCAGGTGGATCAGTGCTGCTTAATCCAGGCAAGGAGGTCAGGAAGCAGAAAAATGCAAACAGAAACTGAAACCCCCTGGATTGAAGTCCGATTTAGATCTGTCCTCATGGTCACAGCCCTGGTCCTGCAGTTTGAAGCTTCACAACTTTTCAACTATCCACAGCCTGAGTGTCTCAGGTCTGAGCTGTAGAGGGACTGAGCACTTTATAGAATATGGTGGGTGTGTACTGTAGCAGTTATTAGAACTATCAGTGGCAGGCAGCACAGTGCTCTTTGCAAGAAATGTCTTCCTCCCCTTAGTTAGTTCCATGATAACGGCTTGCTTCTCGCTCCTGTGGGCACTGTAACCCCACCCACTAGTGCTATCAGCGAATGATGGCGCCTGAATACAAAGGCCAATAGCATACCTCTACTCATGGGCAGCTGACTCTGCTGCTTGAATGACAACTCAATGAAAATTCCTGAAATTCCTTCTTAAAGGACACACGACATGTGCAGAACCTACTGAAATAGGGCAGGTTTTGCACATGCCCCATTTATTTCACATGCCTAGATGCTCACAAGTAAGCTTCTCCAAACAGCTGAGGGGCACTGCATACCTGAAATCTTTTTACTGGCTTTTTTTTTTATTATTTTTTTTTTATTTACCACACTCCCCTCCAGAAAAAGAATTTAGTTTCTAAACTATAACAAGTAACAAGTACACTGATGGGGCACTGCCTCAAGTTCCCCTATGGGAGAACCCCCACTGTTAGATATTGTTTTTTTATATTGGCCTTGATCTACTTTTTTTGCTTTTTTCCTATATTTTTTTTGTTTTTTAAACTTGCTATTGTATAATATATTAATAAAAAGCCCGAATCTTTGCAAGTTGCTCCAATTTATAACATTTTATCAACTCTAGTAGCATATTAATGTGTTTTAATTGTTGTGCTGTAATAAACGCTAAGAGTTTGAACAGCATCACAATTAATGGCATGTGAATCCACTCTATTATGTTAGACATTGTGAAAGCAAATGATCCACTGCCTGTAATTAGATTGCACCTTTTAAAAGGCACTCTGCTAATTTAAATCTTTTTTTTATACACTGTTAAAATACTTAACACAGAAGCAGCATTATGTTAAAGTAAAATGCATTTGCATAAACTGTTGAACTTGTGTGTTAAAAGGACACTAGTCTTAACCAAAAGAACTACATGTGTTTGCTCTTTTGAAGCACATTTTGACAAAGGCAGTCATTACTGTAATTTTAACAGGGCAATTTCCAAACCGCACATGGAATTATGCTGTCCCAAATGATACACATTTAGGAATTTGTCATGCAAAGTATCAGTCTGAATGGGACAACAATTTCAATAAATATAATGGATATTGTCTGTAAGAGAAAAGCCTGAATAAAATAGGAGTAATGCTTTTTTTCCCCAAAGAAAAAGGAAATTAGTGATTTTCTTCAATATATATATACAGCAACATTTTAAGTAAAAAACGGCCTTTGAAAGCACCATGTTTTTTGTTCAATCAAAACTGGTGCTGATATATATATTAAAAAAGTTAAACTCATTATTAGTTATTTTTTTTAGAAAGTTAAAATGTATAAAAGAAAACTTGCTTTAGTGGCTATAGTGCAAATAATGCACTGGCACCCACCCTGTTGAAATAGTCAAACAGTAGTCAGTTGTATACATGACTACTATCTGTACATTTATTTCTATATTTGCTATGCTTTCTATTGGCATTGTGGAGAGTGTTATTGTGTGTGATCTAACCACAACATGTTTGGTACCTATCTATATGTTTTCAGAGAGACTTCAAGTTCCATATCAGTGTCCATTGCTAAAGGTACTCGCAGAGCTGTTGGGTGAAGAGATTAACCTATAATATTATCATATTTTCTACATATGTGCAACAACAACAATATTAAAGTGACATACAAAATTTCAAACTTTTCATACATATATTTATTCGTACCATTATAAATATTTATATATATATATAAAAGTGACAGAAGCTCCCTTGCCATGGCCTTGAGAGGCTTGAATGCTAGCCTTTTACTCACAGACTATGGACCTGGTCCCACGAGTCCCTGAAAGAGGTGTGTGACAGCAGCAATCAATGTACAAACTATTCCTAGTTACTTGAGAACTCTGCAGTTCCCTCTGCTGGCTGAATGGAGGTTTGTGCATTTACATAATGCAGGTATGTAAAAGAGGGCAACCAAATACATGATTAACTGTATATATTATTGCTTTTTATTGTGTTTGGAAACTTTGTTTTATATAGTTATTGCATTAATCCTTATTGCTTATTTGCTAATGTTCTATGTATTTGTATTTTAAATTTTTGTCACCACATCTTTAAGGACTAGTCCACAAAGGCTAGTCCTTGTCCAAAAATAAAGTTTTGTATGTTAGTTCCACTGTCCCTCTAGCCCAGGGGCAAAAAGAGAGCTAGGTCGGAGAGCCACAAGTGCATTTGTAAAGGAATAGCTATCACATTGCAGGCAGGGGTGCATACCTGTCTGGAAAGAAAGCTGCAGAGGGGATGGTACCTGCCTGGAATAAGAGTCTGGTCCAGTGGAAAAGTTCCGAAGAGACCCCAGTCAAGCTTCGGCGACTGGAGTTGAAGCATTCTAGGCTCCCTCCCCAATGGCTAAGAAGCGTATTGGGCGCAGGTACTCGGTCAGAGTACAGGAGCTCCATCACAATATATATATAAATTTATACACACACATATATCTATGACACAACATCAATGTACCCCATCTTTGGCAGGTCCTACTCTAACAACCCAATGTCTGCTCTTATGAGATTAACCCACTTACTTGTGGAAAAAAATTCCATCTGGGGAGCACTGACATTGTGGCAGGCTTATGCAATGTATGATCATGTAATGTAACTAAACCCCCGTTGTTTTTGCCTAGATTAGGTGTTTTAAAAAACAAAAACAAATAAAATCTGTCATAATTGAAGGTGCTGTTTAGTGGATAAGTAAGTGCGCTGGATCTTATGTATTGTATAAATTAGCCCCCAGCAGCACCCCATTTATGCATGTTCAGGTGAGTGCTCATACATATATATATATATATTGTATCAATGGAGAGGCTTGCACTCACGGTCTTGTAGTATTTAAAAAGCGATATTTTATTGAAGATCCATTTAAAACGGGGCATCATCACGGTTCACGTCTGGGATTTCTTCAGGATGAAAGAGATGTTAACAGTCTATACAAATAACATATATATATATATATATATATATATATATATGTATATATATATATATATATATACAAATATACAACCTAATTAAAAATAATGGACTTAGCCCAGGTGAAGTGAGACCTGTGAGGTGGATGGATTATCTCGCCAAAGGAGAAGTGCTCACTAATACAGATTTAGACAGATTTGTGAACAATATTTGAGAGAAATAGGCCTTTTGTTTGTATACATAGAAAAAGTCTTAGATCTTTGAGTTCAGCTCATTAAAAATGGGGGGAAAAACAAGTGTTACGTTTATAATTATGTTCAGTGTATATAGATAGATATACACTGATCAGCCACAGCATTAAAACAACCTGCCTAATTTCGTTCAGGCCCCCATTAGCTGCCCAAACAATTCTGATGCTTTAGGGCATGGACTTTACAAGACCTCTGAACTTGTCTGAGGCATCTGGCATCAATTCATTAACAGCAGATCCTTTAAGTCTTGCAAGTTGCAAGGTGGGGTCTCCATGGATCGAATTTGTTGTTCCAGCACATCCCACAGATTTAATCAGAGTTAAATCTGAGAAATTTGGAGGCTAAGGCAACACTTTGAACTCTTTGTCATGTTCCTCAAACCATTCCTGAACAATGTTTGCAGTGTGATAGGGTGCATTATCCTGCTGAAAGAGGTCACTGCCATCAGGGAAAACCATTGCCATGAAGGGGTGTACATGGTCTGCAACTATCTCTAGGATGTTACTATGACATACATGTCATAGTAACATCCACTCAAGGTTTCCCAGCAAAACATTGTCCAGAGCATAACTCTGCCAATACTGGCCTGCCTTCTTCCCATAGTGCATCCTGCTGCCATCTCTTCTGATCAGATTAGATGGACTAGGCTTCACTTCCCACATGTATCAATGAGTCTTAGGCAGCCATGACCCTGACGCAGGTTCGCTGATTGTTCTTCATGCAAAATGTTTGGTAAGTACTAACCACTGCATACCGAGAACATGCCACAAGACTTGCCATCTTAGAAATGTTTTCAGTTGTCTATCCATTACTATTTGGCCCTTGACAAAGTCACTCAGATCTTTTCACTTGCCCATTATTCCTGCTTCCATGAAATTCAAGAACTGTTTGTTCACTTGCTGCCTAAAATATTCCACCCTTTGACAGGTGCCATTTTAATGATATAATCAATGTTATTCACTTTGCCTGTCCGTGGTATTAATGTTGTGGCTGATCAGTGTAGATTATATGCCCATAAGGCTTAGTGACATAGGAAGACTAATTTGACACAGGAATGGATACATGGGCATCATTCCAACATTAGAACTGTATTTTGGGCTGAAGCCCCTAGCACATTGGTAGCAGAGCACTTTCTTGAAAAGGGTCATCAATCTTTAAGGCTGTTGACCACTTCCTCGTGTGCACATCAAGACGTACTTTAAGTGACTGCAGATCCTTGCTGATGCTCCACCAGACCATCAAGTAACCAACGTAGAGCAGCCTACAATTATGATGAATACAGATAATTCAATTTCCAACTTGTACAAGTAAAATGGATTACATTAGCGTTGCAATGATTTGTTTTAAAATGTATGCTGCTGTTTCATAAATGTATCCATTTCTGCTAGAAGGAAAATTCTTTTGGCTTATTACCACCTGCATTTTTGTGTTTTGGGCTGCATTGAATACACTTAGAAGTACAAGAAAATGAAAATGTGAAAGCAATGTAAAAGACATCAGATGTTTCCCTTCCATTACAATAATGGATGAGATGTAATGGACAAAGGTAGCATCCTGTAAAGAGGATGGGTCATGAATATAAAAAGATAAACATGATGGATGTCAATGGACTCAGTGACCTATGTAATTAGATACATACAGCATGATGGAGCAAATACAGAAACAGCCCTCCCCTCTACCCCCCGTGGTGTTGTCGCAAACTATATAAATTATGTACACATACACATATAAACTCTGGTCTGTCTACTTTAGCAAATATTTGTTCAGAGACAAAACAACAACAACATACAAATAATAACACACTAACTGACTAAAACAACAACCACAACCACAAATTAGCCCATGTCTGTTCAAGTGTCTGCTCAGTAGCACAGTCAAGAATGAACAGGGTGGAATGGAGAAAGGGGGGGGGAGGGTGGTTATGTCTTTCCTGACTTGTAAAGGCATTAAATTACCTAATTACCATTTCTTATCCCCATGTAAGAAAGGCATACCTGAGCTTGGTCACATGACCCCTGGTCACCATATTAGTTTGATGACAAAATGTCACCACACACACACACACACACACCCTTACACTCACCCCCTCCACAGTCACCATGTTAAATTCAATCTGTTACATTTATCCCAACACTCACTGTGTCACAGTCAAATTGCCAGAGTCACCCTGTCATAGTCACTCTTATACAAACACAGTAACCCACCCACAGACAGTCACCCTCATACACACAAAACCCCTTCACACACAATACAGCCTCACCATAAATAAAGACACACATTGAGACCACAAGTAACCGTTGATACACTCAAAACACTGCAAGCAGCTCCCCCATACAGATACACTCTTAGACACATACATACACATGCTCACAGACACAGAGACACACAGTTACAAACACATACACATATATACATTCCAGACAGTGAGGGATACAAATAACAAAAATATACACTCACAGACACACATACAAGGATACTCACTGCCACAAACACGGATGCACAATTCCAGACACACTCATTCAAAAATACACACAGCCAGTTACATAATAGACTTGGAGATTTTCTCCAGTTCAAACTGGAGTTTGTTCAAATTTGGGATGAAATGCACTCGGATCAAAGTAACCGAAACCTGCAATAGCCGAGCATGTCAGTTTCGGTCTGAACTCCACCTATGATGTAAAAAATGTACGATAGATTGGAAAAAGATGATCGATGGTTAGAGGGCAGTCACTAAATGTGGATTTTATTCACAGATCAAGTGAAAATTGACCAATAGAAAGAGGTAAAAAAGCTTTAAAAAAAATCTATATTGATATATTATATATTTTCTAAAACATTTTTTAATTCTCCTTTTGTTTTTCTCTTTGTTGGGCACTTTTTCTCAGTTGATCTATGAACAAAATTGCTGTAAAATGCTCCTATCAGTGAACTGCAAAATATATGCAGAGGTATAAAGATAAAAACAATAATTACTAGTCACAATAAAAAATTAAAAATAACCTAAAATTTTTTTATCGGTGCGTCTTTGCATTTTTTATTTTCATGTCTTATATTAGCTAGAGGCTTAACAAATTTTATTAAACTAATCTGAATTTTTATAGAGTGAGACTATATCATGTATAACAGGTTGATGGTATACATCCCAGATGCCCATGAAAAGTGTATATTTTCAGGCAAAAGGGCCGTTTTGAACCAGCCCATGTTTTCCATTTTTCCTTTAAAAAAGACAATTGAGTTTCATCTTCATTTATTCTGCGATATTTGTATTTGTTCATGAAATAGGAAAACTGCTGTTATGTCACTCTCTCACGCTGTGATGAAAATTGAACAATTTTGCTGTTTGAAAGTTGAAATCCCTCCTTGTGTACTTGCTTCATTTTAACAATTTTGCACAATCTAGTATTCCAATTTGTCTCTATTAGTTCATACTTTTTTTTTTGTTCTACTTTGTGTTAAATGTGTCTGGATTGTATCTTATACAGAGCGCAACAATAACAGACATGCCATGATGACATAAGCAATTTAATTTTCAGACACAGTAGCCAAAACCACCTACAGTATACCTACAGGCAGCCAAGAAATCTCCTAGACAAGATGTATCGACATACACCTCCTATCTCAACAAATGCATTCTGTGTCACTTAACAGTTTATGACAGCCAGTCTGATGTAGTAAAAACACCTAAATAATATCTAGACCTCTATTTATTGGCCTCTCGAGGACATATGTTGTAGTGTTTGAGCTTTGCCTTAGTCCTGTTTTTTAGAATATTTCACTTTTTTTTCTTTCAGTAAAATACATCTTTCAGAGCTTTTCTGCTTTTGTGAACCCAACTTATGTATTGTGGGTTTTCTTCAAAAAATATTGTGCTGTTAAAAGATATGTATATTTTGTTTGGTTAAGCCCACATATGCAAAAATATTGAATTATTTTGTTATTCGGATATAATATAATCTATTTAGAATATTTGAACAAAAATAATATGAATAATTTTATGCTAATAAAAATATTTCAATAGAATGTATTGAAAAGTACAATGCATTAAAATAACAGCCCCAAGCACTATAACCACTATGGTTTGCTATGCCAGACTTAGCTCATTGACTAATAGTGATCATTTAATTAAATCTTTAATATTAATTGCACTTGGATATTTACCCTAGAAGCAATTGTTCTGAAGAGAGCATTAACCTCTTCCAAGGGCAATGGTCTCTATAGAACAGGGGTATCTATGTGTAACTAGTACCGGTATTTCAACTTTTTAAAGATTTATTTTTATCCCATGGTGTTTCACCAAACTCCTGTAGGCGATCATGGCTGCCTGGCTACTATCAAACCTATTAAACAATGAATTAGGGTCATCAGCAGCCTATAGTCTGGTCCCTCTGTGCTGCTCTTAGCAGTGATAGGTGGCAGTGATTGGGTGATATTTTTATATTGTTGATATAAATTGGTATGTCTAAAAACTCGTGTGGGGGACAGGCTGTGGTCACCCATGGATGCTCATTCGGTGTTAAACCATTCACAAAACACAGAATGAGACGATTTTATTAGAGGATTCCAGGAACTATAACTACTTCAGTGAGATGAAGTGGTTATCTACACTACTATCTACATATCGTAAATTGACAATATGCTTAGACTGAAGTAGTACAATGAGAGGTAAGGAGAACGCCTGTTATGAGGGAATTATTACCTTCTGTGCGCTTGGCCAGGAGTAGGTCATGTAGGTAGGGTCGTGAGGAGAGCTACTGTGTGGCCTTATGTGGACAGTACAAGCTATAGCAGAAGTATAATACTATAAGACGTGGTTGATTTACAGGTAGAAAGCTGTGAGATAGCTGTACTTTACGCATACATTCCTATCCAGCTGATATGTGACTTAGTGCCCAAATGAGGGGTTGCCAATAAGACGTATATATCCACTAAGGTTACCTGAATTATTTTGCAAAGGCCCATAGATGGCTTTGTGTGAGGACTATGTATAAGAGGTTGAGAGTGGCCCAATGTAGTTCCTGTGGTACTGGGAGGTAACGTAAGTCTGAGTGGAATTTAATGAGGTGGGGTTGGTGGTTTATTTTAAGTTGTAGATCAATTGAAAGTTACTGGTTATGACAGCGTAACCATAATCGAAATATGGTCACACTGATATCTTACAGCAACTTTCAGCATAACATATGATCGTTGTAGGGTCTACACAGGGAACATGATAGAGGTGTTGAAATGCCATAACTAAATATATTCTGTACCTGCTGAGTCCAGTGACCTGAGGGCAGACGTACAGGACACAATTGCCAGGAATATAGGCTGAGACCTGTGGAATGCAGTGGTGTCTGTACTGACGCAAGACCATGAAGGTTAACTATCCTGATGGATCATTTTACTCAGTCTTGTGTCTCTGGCCTTAAGGACCACTGAGATATTGCCCTAGGTGTATGAGCGGTTCTCTGTGAAATCCTGGGAGGCAATGAGAAGCGAGACGAGATTAACGTCCTTGCCCACCAGGATGTCCGGGCTTATTGGTATAACTTGGTTGGGAATGGGAAGCGCACGGAAAATTGGTTGCGAGTGGTTCTGGTGTCGCGACTGCACAGCTACGGGCTTCCAGTCTTTACAGTCTATTGTGATCTGCCCCCATGGATGTTACTACAGAGGTGATCATGGTGTGCAGGTTGGCATTATTCATGCACTGTGTGCCTACCCCCACATCTGAATTGTTAGCTTTGTGGGTTGTAGCTGGTAAGGTTAAGCAGACCTGCATAATTGGGCCGTGATTCGTGAGATGGTCCATGTTCCAATTGAAGATGAACTACCTGTGACCTTCTTTAGAGGTTGCCGTCCTAGATGGAGTACTTGGACTAGAATAGTCATCTCCTCCTGGAACTTGGGCCATCCTGAAATATATATATATTTAGGAATCTTGAGTTGCTTTGACTGGTGACAGGTGAGTCCCTACTAGTTGCCAAGTGGCTGGATCGGCTCTACCTATGGTTGGTGCGAGGGGGTAATCTGCTGGATGTGGGTTTACGAGAAATGAGTTGTTAATCTGCAGAGGGGTTGTGACGAGTGATTCCCTTGCTATGCAACTTGCGAAGCGTCTAGCTATGATTTGGCGCATGGGAGTTATTACCTCTTTCGTGGAGGATGGGTGTTGGCCTCGCGGACCTCTAACATTGTGGCATAAGGTGCCTGGGAGAAATACCTAGGTGGCCATACACAGTAAGAAGAGGGAAATGACATTTAAACATGCAAGGGTATGCTTGTAATTAGGTTATGTGTAGTGTCCTGATCCCCTGGAATAATATGTTAAGCTTTTAATAAGGCAGAGTTGCCACATAAAATTCTTTTAACCAGCCTAAAATAACATGTGCTAGAGAAAACCTTCTATAATTGTTGTACCCAATGCAGGTGCTTCAACATATATGTATAAATACTCAGACGTTACTAAATGAGTAACTGCACCACTTCAATCCATATGTATTAAGGCCGTTTGGCCTGTATTTGTGGGAGGGCCTTAAATTAATTCACTCCCCTATATAAGGGACACCCCTTACCTGACTCCATATCGCTTGAGGTCAGCATCAGAATAATTTCCACTTCCGGGTCATCCAGACGTCAGGAATCCAGCCACAGGCTTTTCCGCCCTACCACCTTCTTTCTTCAATCTATCGCCGTGGATGGTGTCCAAGTGACTCACAAACCGTAAGTCGACCTACCCGTTACGCCAGGCATAAGTCCCACGGCACCATGCACGGGTCAGGTCCTCACTTTATGGCTGCATTTTGTCTAAGTCTGTTCTAAACTATTGCATGTTCATGCATACCATTCGTTTAAACTCACTTGTTTATATCTGTCACTGGCTCATTTCGAGCATTAGCACACTCCCAAACGGAACACATTCTGTTTCAATTGCCTAAACATAACAGGCAATTCTGTGCGTGCATTTCTAATCTCACTGCTCATTTCATTTGTTTCCCTGACATACCAGGCTCACGGTTCGTGCAATTTTCTACCAAACAGGAACTAGTTAATGCCTTTACTATTGTACTACACACACGTTTCGTGCGTTTTCAACCCACGAACAGAACACTGGTTTGTTACAATGACTGTTATTAAGCTATTATGTTCACAAATTGTATATTTTCAAACGGGCACTGTTTGTTTCCCTGTCATACAACTATAATGCTGGGGCATAGCTCACGAACACTGTTTCACATAAACCACACTGACCCCTTCAAAATCTCACGTTAACCTTGCATTTGGATTAAAGGGCATTTTTACCATACAATCAGCATTTTGACCCCTACTGGTCAACAGTAAAACTGTCTTCACATGTCATATACAATTTACCAGCCAATATAAATTATACATAAGATTGTTTTAAACATAACCATAAACCATAAATTAAACTCCCGCACGGGCTCAACTTCAGGTTTAATTCACAATAATTTACATTTCACATCAAGACCAACAGTGGTTCTACCAACACTGCCACCTACAGGTCTGTCAAGTACATTGACAATTTTCATGGGGTTTTACAAACACCAAAACACTGACCCCTATAGGTCAACAGACAAACAACATTTCACATACCAATCAGTATCCAACTACACTGCCACCTATAGAGCACTCGGCAGATCTCCAGTGCACTTGCATTTTGCAACACCATGTTCACTGACCCCTACCATTCAATAAGACATACAACAATTCACATAGCAAGTAGTATATCATCTGGTATAAATACACATATTATTACACAGTAGCAGACGCATCTGTATATACGTAACTGGTAATATAGTTCACATACATTTTTCACAGCACGCTGCTCACACAACAGACTTTCCCCTAGCAAGGGGACATACAAGGTGGGGACAGACCACTTTTTCACTTGTACATACGGCACTTAATGGGTTAAGATTGATACATATTTAACCAGTATGGCTACGATGTTTACTATTTAGACATCACGGCACTTTACTTTTCACATATATTGTACATATTAAGATAAGCTTGGTCTATGCCATATTTCCTTATGCCATACGGTTTTATCCATTCAGGTTACAGTTACTACAAAAAACCTATATGGATTGTCAGGTTCAATACCATACTACCAGGTACATACACCTGCTCACGTAGTTATCCATCTCTTACCTTCCCTGGAAAAGTAATAGTGTACTGGCAATTAGGGTTCTAGGGCCCAATAGATATTACCCCCTTTTTTTCTCTGCATTACGCTTCAGTTAGTGGTCCCGCGAGGCCAACACCCCGCCTCACACTCAGCGGCATACACCCCTCGGGCCACTCGTGAGCTAGCCGCCTCACATTGTATCACAGAGAGGGCCTCACCTGTCACTCCCCTTCCTATTTTCTGGCTACTGTCACCGAGAGGCCAACATCCTGCCACAACATTCAGTGGCCACACAAAATCCCCTCGCGCCAAGCTTAGATAGACCCTCTCAAGCCACTTGTCAACTAGCAGGGCCTCACCAGTCACCAAAAAACACCAAGCCTAATCGTTTCGCCTTACGGCTTAGCTAGCAACCAGTACAAGACCCCTAGGTACAAATAATAATTGCAATCTTTATTGTTATTTAAGTATTTCTCAAAAAGATGGTGAAGAATCACCTCTTCCTAGCACCCCGGCTAGAAGTGATACACCTTCAAGCAGAGGAGATGTTGCTAGTCCAGCAGCAATCAGATCCTGTACGATCCCGCATATTACCACCGACCTAAGGAGGCGACAAATCCCTTACCTTGCCATAGCAAGGAAAGCAGAGTTATTCAAACTCCTCCATACATCTACGGACAACACGGAGGCAGGGGAAGGCCCAGCAACACCAACTCAGGTGACACCCAGGCCATGCAAGTCTCACTCATAAACTCATGAGCCAAAAAATTTATGACAGTCTGGCAATCTCGAGTTAGTCACCACAGCCCTCACAAGGCTGGGCCTCACGCTACTGTACAACCAGCATCAACTGAAACTTGGTTACCTGGTACAATCAATTCTTATGAAACACAAGACGTTAACCCTGCACATATGATCCCGGCACATTGGGGAAACAAGGCATAAATATTTATGATGATGTATCTGTGATGGTCAGATCCAGGGATTCCAGGTAAATCGGGAACTGACCATCCCTTGGTTGTGTTGGCATTTGGAATATGTAGAGATGTTTATTTGTGCAGGTACCATACAGAAGGGATTTTGTCCCAAACAAACGGACAAGCTCTCTCAGGCTCCAGGTACCAACACCTCTGAACTATTGGTATGACAATACCAATTATGACAATTGGTATGAGTAGTTGCATTGCATATAGACTTTTGCATATATGTTTAAATGATTCAGGGCACATGAAACACCATGTGTCCCAATACAACTTACAAAAAAATAAAATAAAATAAAATAAAAAACAAACTTACTCACCATCTGTACACACCAATGCATTCAACACTACTGACTCATCACCCTTCCAGACTTGTAGTAGATTTACTAAAGCTCTGGAGCTTCAAAGGGCTCCTATACAGGTATCATAACTACACATTCAAGGAATATAGCATGCCCTCACTTACAGTCAGCACAACAGAACCATCGGCTGTAAACACACTCATAGCCAAGATTTGCAGAGGAGTTTTTACTTGGGTTTTCAAATCTCCACAATTTACAGCATGGCGCCAAACACAAACACATTGGTATTGTCACAAGGGAATCTTCCCTTAAACAAAGACTAACCATAGACTTATTGGCACCACACACCTCCGCTACCCCAAGTCCCAACTCCCTCATACCGTCTGAGGAGTTTCCTTACTATACAACACTATTGATCTACCTTGACAGCTATCACTCAAGCATGGGTTGAAGCTTGGTTAAGTAAGACCAATATCATCAAACATAGAAACATAGAAACATAGAATGTGACGGCAGATAAGAACCATTTGGCCCATCTAGTCTGCCCAATTTTTGAAATACTTTCATTAGTCCCTAGCCTTATCTTATAGTTAGGATAGCCTTATGCCTATCCCACACATGCTTAAATTCCTTTACTGTGTTAACCTCTACCACTTCAGCTGGAAGGCTATTCCATGCATCCACTACCCTCTCAGTAAAGTAATACTTCCTGATATTATTTTTAAACCTTTGTCCCTCTAATTTAAGACTATGTCCTCTTGTTGTGGTAGTTTTTCTTCTTTTAAATATAGTCTCCTCCTTTACTGTGTTGATTCCCTTTATATATTTAAATGTTTCTATCATATCCCCCCTGTCTCGTCTTTCCTCCAAGCTATACATGTTAAGATCCTTTAACCTTTCCTGGTAAGTTTTATCCCGCAATCCATGAACCAGTTTAGTAGCCCTTCTCTGAACCCTCTCTAAGGTATCAATATCCTTCTGAAGATACGGTCTCCAGTACTGTGTACAATACTCCAAGTGAGGTCTCACCAGTGTTCTGTACAATGGCATGAGCACGTCCCTCTTTCTACTGCTAATACCTCTCCCTATACAACCAAGCATTCTGCTAGCATTTCCTGCTGCTCTATTACATTGTCTGCCTAACTTTAAGTCATCAGAAATAATCACCCCTAAATCCCTTTCCTCATATGTTGAGGTTAGGACTCTATCAAATATTCTGTACCCTGCCCTTGGGTTTTTACGTCCAAGATGCGTTATCTTGCACTTATCCACATTAAATGTCAGTTGCCACAATTCTGACTATTTTTCTAGTTTACCTAAATCATTTGCCATTTGGCTTATCCCTCCTGGAACATCAACCCTGTTACATATCTTAGTATCATCAGCAAAAAGACATACCTTACCATCAAGACCTTCTGCAATATCACTAATAAAAATATTAAAGAGAATGGGTCCAAGTACAGATCCCTGAGGTACCCCACTGGTGACAAGTCCAAGATTTGAATATATTGCATTAACTACAACCCTCTGTTGCCTGTCACTCAGCCACTCCCTTACCCATTCAACAATATTGGAATCCAAACTTAAAGATTGCAGTTTATTGATAAGCCTTCTATGTGCAACTGTGTCAAAAGCCTTACTGAAATCTAGGTAAGCAACATCTACTGCACCACCCTGATCTATAATTTTAGTTACCCAATCAAAAAAATCAATAAGATTAGTTTGGCATGATCTCCCTGAAGTAAACCCATGTTGTTTCTGATCTTGAAATCCATGTGTTTTTAGATGTTCATCAATCCTATCCTTTAACATGGTTTCCATCACTTTCCCCACTACTGAAGTAAGGCTTACTGGCCTATAGTTGCCCGACTCCTCCCTATTACCTTTCTTGTAAATGGGCACAACATTCGCTAACTTCCAATCTTCTGGGACTACTCCTGTTAACAATGATTGGTTAAATAAATCTGTTAATGGTTTTGCTAGTTCACCACTAAGCTCTTTTAATAGCTTTGGGTGTATTCCATCAGGTCCCATTGACTTATTTGTCTTTACTTTTGACAGTTGAAATTGAACCTCTTCCTCAGTAAACTCACGTGTAATAAATGACTCATTTATCCTTTTTCTCAACCATCTACCCTACACGCTTGCACTTACATGGCATAAAATGGGCAATCCTTTCCCCGCTCAACTTTCGGGCTACAGATTAGCCTAATATCGATATTTGCAGATACTCTGTGCTAGTTATGATAACATATCCAGAGGCATTACAGTCATACACTATCTAGAAGACTTCTTATTGATCAAAGATAACATATTTCCACTAGAAGCCTCAAGGCAGCTTAGTCTAGTTGACCACTTGGGCGTCACTTTAGCCCATAAGAAACAGAAGGCCCAGACACTATCATCACATTACTGGGCATACAACTTGAGTTGGCATCCATACACGCAAGTTACCACAAGACAAATAGGGAACATTCTCAACTACATCAATCACTACCTCTTGCTTAGTACTTACAACCGCAAGGAACTACAATCCCTACCAGGTTCCTTAATTTTGCCATGCAAATCATACCACAAGACCACGCTTTCACATCCAGAGTACTTTCCCCCTTTTTTCCACACTTCCAACATGACGATCAGAGAATGTCCCTAGACACCCCAGCCACAGCAGACCTGCACATGGGGGGGAATTTCTTAACCACTTGGCATGGTAAAAGCATGTTCCTTCCAGGATTGTCTGACACTTCTTCAACCAGATGGTCAGATGCGGTGTCTACCACGGGTTTGGCAGCGATCTACCTGGGAACGATTGCTTTGGAGCTGTTGGCCATGGCATCCAGGTTTGGAAATTTCCACCACCTCAGCCCCTTTGGGGGATCTACCCCACTGTAGCAGCTGCTGTGGCATGGGGTAAATCATGGTCAGGGTCATCAATCCGTTGTTACTCAGACAACTAAGCACATGTCATATCATCAACAAACGCCACTCATCATCCATACGATCATGATATTGCTGGGGAACTCAATTGGTTGGCCACTTATCACATTTCTTTTACTTTCATGTACCAGGCGGGGGTATACATCCCTGGTGACAATTGTCTCATTTATATTCCAGGCATGTTCATCATACGCTTCCTACAGCTGCCCATACAGGCACAGCCACTCTTTTGTTCCAGAGACAAAATCATGGATTAGACATACTCACGCAGCATATCATGCACTATCCCACCTAGCACTTTCCTCCCATACTTGTAGAATGCATAACACAGCTTTTCACCTGGCTTTAAAGAATCTCATTGGAACATGACATAGCTCAACCTGTGTCATAACATTTCTCCTAGGTTTTGCTTCTTTTTGCCACCTTAACCTATGGCCAAAATTACCATAACTTCATGCTATAATCCCAGACAAGAATATATTTAGAGGTTTTCAGGAATCCATTCCCCCACATTCCTCTCAGAGATTACCAATAGCCATCCAACTTTTCCATCCTTATCGGACCTATTAGATCTACAACCATTCAATTATACTACCAAGTCGGCCATTACCAGCCATGCACACTGCCTTCTATGCCTTTCTCAGGCCAGAGAATCCACTACCATCACCACCACTCAGACAGATCATTGTCTTCAACGATCCCACGTATGTAAACCCATATATCGTTACCTATTGGCTCTACCACATTCCGAAACGAGTCAACACACACCAACAGTAGAGATAACATACTATCCTATCCACAACAAATGGTGTCCAGTTGCGGTCCTAGATTCCTAACTTCAAAATCCTTCCGGGAATTAAATACCATAATGCATTTAAGGAAATGTCTGGTTAATTTGTATATATTGTTGACTGTATTAAATCTGTGATTATTAATTTTTGCCCTCTTTATTTACAGGCCTACCGTATCGTCGGTCTCGGCATACCACAACCAACTTGCTCCCTTTATACTATCCTACGCTTATGCTGGAACCTTACTCCATATACGGCTATTTGCCCCTTACACAAGTTTTAAGGAGGTTTGGCCTGTATTTGTGGGAGGGGCTTAAATTAATTCACTCCCCTATATAAGGGACCTCCTTACCTGACTCCATATCGCTTGAGGTCAGCATCAGAATGACCCTCCCACCCACTCCTCATTTCAACACTTTCTCTTTTCTTTCCATTTACTTTACTTTCTTACTCCTTGGTGGGCCCTCTTTATTTACAGGCCTACCGTATCGTCGGTCTCGGCACACCACAACCGACTTGCTCCCTTCATACTATCCCACGCTTATGCTGGAACCTTACTCCATATACAGCTATTTGCCCCTTACACAAATATAGGTATGACCTGTAAGATACACATATGTCCTCTATGTGGCCAGCCATGTATTAATTATCCACCTTTGAATGTGTATGAGTGATGGGAGTTTACTGCAGTTTAGCTTACCGCCTGCTCTGCTACTGCCGTGCTGTACTTGGTCGTGCTTTTCGGCCGATGGCAGACCTGCGCCTGTGGAGGGAGTTCCGACCCTGAAAGTGACTGCTCTTCTGACTGGTAAGTAGCCACCCTCATGCCCCTGATGTTTAGGGGGGGGGTTAAGAGCCTGTATTGCGTTCTGCCAGCCCTCCTTGCCTGGTAAATTGAAAAACCTCCGTGCCCTTAGTGTAGAGTGGGGGGTTGGGAGCCAGAGAGCCAGTAAGTTTAAAATGCCTCCGTGCCCCTATTGTTGGGGGTGGGAGTGGGAAAGTTGGTTAAAAATACCTCCGTACCCCTATTATTTGGGGTATGCAGGGGGTGGGAGAGGGAAATAACACAAGTAACTAGATGATGTCCTGGCATCCTAATAGTAGGTATTATGTCTCGCTGGCTTGCTGTAATGACTGATGTCCCAGTTTCAAACAAACCTCCAGGATGTGAGCAACATTAGTGAAAAAGTGATAGTTGGATCTATACATAACAATCTGATGTAATGACAGCATTGAGAAAGACAATAATGAAATTAGAAAACGCAGGAAAGACCCTACACACAAGGAGGAACAGAACAGTATGAGCTGGCGAAATTTACAAAAGTGTGTAAATACAGTGTTAACGAAACTTTGTGAGAACTGTATATTAGTAGATTGTAAGCCGGGAGTTGGAAGCAGTCTAGTAAAACACTCAGTGTCCAGATGAGCTTCTTTTGAGAGCCCTGAGTGAACCTGTGGCAGTGTACATGAATCTTAGCCACTGTAATGCTCAGTCACTCAATGAAAAACACTATAAAACTTGTACATGGGGGGTACTGTTATACTTGGGAGGCTTCGCTGAACACAAATATTAGTGTTTCAAAACAGTAAAACATATCACAGCGATGATATTGTCAGTGAAAGTGACGTTTATTGCATTTTTCACATACAAACAGCACTTTCACTGATGATATAATTGTTGTGATACATTTTACTGTTTTGAAACACTAATATTTGTGTTCAGCAAAGCCTCACAAGTATAACAGTACCCCCCATGTACAGGTTTTATAGTGTTTTTTAAGTTACAGGGTCAAATATAAGAGTCACTTTTTTACATTAAAAATTGTCAGGTTGGTTATGTTGCCATTGAGAGCGTATGGTAGCCCAGGAATGAAAATTACTCCCATGATGGCATGCCATTTGCAAAGGAAGGCAACCCAAGGTTGTCTTCTTAGCCACTTAGTCAAAAACACTGGCCAAAGTTAGCATTCATAATTTTTTTATTTTATATTTTTAACACACAAACAAATATAAATGCTAACTTTGGCCAATGTTTGTGACTAAATGGCTACTAAAAAAGACTGGACATACCCCTGAATATCCTGGGTATTGAATATGTACATGTGAGGTGTGATTCAGAGATTTATGACAGATAGCAGTGTTACAATGTCACTATTGATCAATTAAAAAAAATATATGTTTTGAAATAGCAATTTCCTATTTGTACTTATAGCCCTATAATTGCACAAAAAAAAGCAAAAAAGCATGTAAACACTGGGTGTTTTTAAACTCAGGACAATTTTTAATATATTTAGCAGTTTTTTTCATTAGCTTTTGTAGATAAGTAAAATAAAGTAAAAGTAAAAAACATGTTTTTTAAAATTTTTCACCATTTTTTTTTTTAAGTAAATAATATGACATGATACAAATAATGGTATGTAAAGAAAGCTCTTTTTGTCCTGAAAAAATATAAAATCTATAACTTGTAAGGGAACAGTAAATGAGAGAGAGGAACATTACAGAGGAAAAAACAGTCCAGTCCTAAAGGGGTTAAAACATTTTTCAAGGAGATAAGAATTATTAATAGTAAAGAAAAAAAAAAACTCCTTTCAAAGCATTAAAAACAAGGATTTTTGTCAAATAATAACTATATAATTTGTGCCAATGCCGATATTGTGAACATTAGAGTAGACATTTTACTGAAGCTGACATTTATCATATTCCTGTACTGATATGCCATTGATAAAGCCACAAGTGTGAAAATATGAAACGTTAAAAGCAGAATAACCAATGTCAGGTCATCCAGTACTTGTTTAAATTTAAAGGAAATGGCTATAATAGTGTCGATTACAATGGAAACCAAACAAAGACCCACTTCAAATAATGAAATTATGGGAATGTGAAAACAATGCATTTCCTTGAAGAGAATAATGATGGATCAGTCAATATTCTCATATTGTTATATAGCGGTATAGCTTTTAAAACTGTGATACAAGGTTTTCCAATTACTCTTGACACTATGTATAAAATAGTGATTGTGTAAACTACATGTTTTTATTAACATGATGGATAAACTAGAAAAGGAAGACAAAATTAATCTAAATGAAATGAATTTAAAACGTATTACTATTATTACTATTATTAGAGCTTAGAGGTAATTTATACGAAGTAAACATTTTCATATATTATAAAATGCTTATATTATATATCACCTCCTCTGTATTGTTTTGTAACATATTTATTATTATTATTTTATTATTATTTTATTATTTTATGATTTATATAGCGCCAACAAATTTCGTAGCGCTGTACAATGGGTGGACTAACAGACACATAATTGAGATCAGACCACTGGACGTACAGGAACAGAGGGGGTTGAGGGCCCTGCTCGATGAGCTTACATGCTAGAGGGAGTGGGGTATAGTAACACAAAGGGTTAAAGTAGGGGAATTACATAGTTTGTTAGAGAAGGGTTTATTGAGTGCTTGGTAGGTCATTTTTGACAGTTGCAGGAAAGGAGTCATGGGGTGGGAGATGAGAAACCTGCTGACAGTTTAATTGATACACTTTAATGAAGAAGTGAGTTTTCAAAGATTTTTTGAAGGAGTGGAGGCAGGGTGAAAGTCTGATTGAGGAGGGAAGGGAGTTCCACAGACTACGTGCAGCCCTGGAGAAGTCTTGAAGGCGAGCATCAGAGATGGGGATCCAGGCAGAGGATAGGCATAGGTCTTGGGCTGAGCGCAGGGGTCTCGATGGGACATACTTGCTTATGAGGGAGGATAGGTATGTTGGAGCAGAATTATGTAGGGATTTGTAAGCAAGTGCCCAAATTTTGAATTGGGCCTTATATCTAACTGGAAGCCAATGCAGAGACTGACAGAGCGTGGAGACGTGGGAGGTGCGACCGGACAGGAAAATAAGCCTCACAGCCGCATTCATTATAGATTGCAGCGGTGCAAGCTGGGAACATGTAAGACCGGTGAGAAGGGGATTGCAGTAGTCAAGGCGAGAGAGAACAACAGCATGAACCAGTACCTTAGCCGCGTCCGGCGTTAGATATGGGCGGATGCGCGCTCTGTTCTTGAGCTGGAAGTGACAGGATTTGGCTATCAATTGGACATGGGGAGTAAAAGAGAGGTCAAAATCAAAAAGAACCCTTAGGCCGAGAGCCTACGAGGTAGATATTTATATCAGTTAATACCTATTATCAATGCATCTCCTACCTTATCCTGTGGAGGCAGCCATATTTAGGTATTAGTTCAGCCAAAGCAATAATTATGTGACCAAAATTAGGGTAATCGAGAGCTAATATATGTTCACCAATTCTAATGTGCCTTTCAAGAAGCAAGTATCTAAAAAAGGCATTTTGGGAGGGTGTTAGACCTTAATATTGCGCATGGTCTTAGCAGATAATTGCGTTTGTGATGAAAGAACACTTTAATATTATAAGTAATAATAATTATTACACTAAGTATAATATTCGCAAATCTGCTTAATGGAGACAAACAGATGGAATAACAGATAGAGATAGATAGATAGATAGATAGATAGATAGATAGATAGATAGACAGACAGACAGACAGACAGATGGAGAGAGATAGATTGATAGATATTTGTCTTCTTCCTTATGTTTTTTTTAATATATATATTTATCTGTTGGTAAGTCATGTATTGATAAAGATAAGCATTTAAAAAGGATGCAATCCACTAAGATATTGAATGTTACATAAATTACATTTCAAACATATGACCTTGAAATGTGTCCTTCTTTAATATGCGACTTTAAAACGTGGAAATCTTTAGAAATTGAGTAGCTGTGAGTACTTCAGTTACATTTTCTTTCTGATTGTAGTTTAAAGATCATGGTATTAGCTTGTTTTCCAGAGTTATTCTTATAACATGCTACTTTCCCAACAAAAGACACAAGGGACTGATATTAATTATAACAGGTTCCGTACAGAACATTTCTCTCACTGACCTGTAAACAATATATAGTGTATTAAGAAGGTAAGATTCTATTACAAACTGTCAAAGAAAATCAAACAAGACTTTTGGAGCACTTTTCTGAAAAGTTAAATAACTACTAAATTAACAAATTACTTGGTTATTGAGAGTATACCAGTATTTGAGATTTTAACCTAAAAAAATATATACATTTGATTATGTTACTCTCGCTGTCGCTCAGCCTCTCTATTCTGTAGATATACATTGAGCATGGACCAGGGTGCAAACACATAAGTCATTGATCTTTTGAGGCCAAGAAAAAACACAGAAAGCTTGGTCAGCCAAGTGTTTAAACATTCTGATCTTATTAAATTGCAGTGAAAATAATCAAATCTGTATTCAAAAACTCTCTGGAAATCAGAGATTTCACTACAAAATGCATTTATAGAGCTGTTCGGGTACCATTAATGATGCACATACTTGAAATAGTTGGCGGGTTAAGCATTTCGTCAGCTAAATTATAGGAACAAAACTCTGTTTAATGCTGGGTATTACTGCTTTAGTCTTTATAGAAGTGATCTGTGTATACACGCATATATACTGTATGTAGTACAGGCAATTATTGAAATGCAGAATTATCATTACTACGCATTTCATGTAAAGTTCATACAATTACAGGGCAAAGTGAAGTAAAAAATTTTTTACATAATGCCTGAAAGTATTATTTACTGAAGACCAAAAATAAGTGGATACTTTTTAGGGGCATTCCAACATCAAAATTTAGATTTACCAATTTCCACGTTTTGCAATACTGTTTACAAATTACTTTGAATGTAGTCTAGATTTCAGGTTATCCTGATGCAATCAAACAGCTGAAATCCGGTACTGAATAACAGGATTATACAACTAGACTCTCATAATCTGTAATTCCTGAGAATTTACCCAAATCAGTTAAATCAAATTTGCATAATGTCAAATTTTAGTACAAGTTAGTATATTGCAAAAATTGCACCATTTAGATTACTAACTCCTAGGGAGAAAGGAGGTACATTATATCACAGTAATAAAATAAAAGTTTATATTACAAATTGCATATCATATGATCAATTTATAAATATTGTGTATAAAATCAGTATTATTTTGTTCTATTTTAATATCTTTATCCTTTGCCTAACTGACCAGTTGGCAGATATTGTGGATTTCTGCACATGCAAATTAATTAATGTTGTGAATTTGTCTTAATCATCTACACTGCCTCTCTCAGTGACCTTATTAACTCGATTGGATTTCAGTACTATCTATATGCTGATGATACACAGATTTATATCTCCTCCCCTGACCTCTCTCCTGCTCTCCTGGATCATGTCACAAATGTCCATCTCTAACTGGAAGTCTTCCATTTTCCTAAAACGTAATCCTTCAAAACTGAACTCCTTGTCTTTTTCCCCTCATATATTCCTCCTCCATCAATCTCCCTGCAAGTCAATGGGACACCAATTACACCAACCCTCAAGCTTGCTGCCTTGGTGTTACTTTTGATTTGGGTCTAACTTTTTCTCCTCACATCCAGTCTGTCTCCATATTCTGTAACTTGCACCTTAAAAATACTGCATGCATTCGCCCTTTTCTAAATCTAGATACAACTAAGGCACTTGTTCATGCACTCATCATTTTCTAGACTTGACTACTTTAACCCACTACTCAGGGGCCTTCCAAATACCCGCCTTGCCCATATTCAGTGTGTAATTAATGCTGCATACACCCAAAGTCGAGGAGGGAATTAAACACCTAGCATTTAGCACTTTCCAACAAAGTAGTCCCTGTTTTGCCTAAATATTTACTCTTCAGGCTCCGTCCTTCCTGGTAAAATACTTTTAAATACAATAAATAATGTGTTTAAGTCTTTACCACTCTATTAACTTGATGGACTATAACTTTATTAATTTTGCATTTCATGTCATATTGCACTCTAGTTGTCATTTTTTTCTGATACTATTTGTGATTCATCTATTGATATATGTAAACAGTCTTTAAAGATAATGTAATCCATTACGCTTTTGAAGGCTGTATAAATTATATTTTAAAAGATGACCTTGAAACCTGCCTTTTCAAAGAGATGTTAAACTTCAAAATCATTGCCAGAGATTGAGTAACTGAATGTTCCCTAGTTACATTTTCTGTCACATTTCTATAGTTTAAAGATCACAGTATTCACTTGTTTTCCACAGTCATCAATAACATGCTACTTTTGCAGCAAAAGACACAAGAGACTCTTATTAATTATAATAGGTTCCATACACAACCATTCTCTCGATGACCTGTAAAAATATATGGTGTTTTGAGAGGGTAATAATCCATTACAAAATGTCAAAGAAAATCCAACATTGGAACAAGCTAATTCGTGTTCTAAAAAGTGAAATAACTGCTACAGAAAAAAAGTCGATTTTAGATCTAATTATCATAACAGCATTTATTTGCTCTGTTAGAAAAAACATAAAGAAAATAAGGTATTTAGTGATAGCACTGACATTCAGTACAATTAATCTAGGAGCTATATTTGTTGTTAAATCCTATATTTTAACAAAAAAACAAGTTGTCTTCCTATCTACATACATAATACTATGGGGATCTCTGAGAAATCCTGGAACCATTCAATACGTGTTTATAACATTTATAACACCTTTCTTTTTGTGCATATTATTGCTATTAATATTATTATAGTTTTATTATTGCTGGCATGTATTTTGTACAAACTTATTCCACAGCACTTATATTATAAAGGGGGAAATTTAACAATGAATGAGACAATTATAAAATGTTACCGGAACAATAGGTAGATGAGGACCCAGTTTAACCGAGCTTAAAGTCTGGTGGAGGAAAAGTAGTAGAAATGGAAGGTGACATTGGTTGTGGCCCTTTATAAGAACAAGACACAGGTTTGTAAAGCAGAAGTTACTATTGGAGGCCATAAGCTTATCTGAAAAGATGAGTTTTGAGGGACTTTTAAATGATTGAAGATTAAAGAAGAGTTTAAAGCAGGTAAGCAAGCTGTTCGAAAGGAAAAGAGTCACCCGCGAGAAGTCCTGCAAGTTTAAGTAGCAGAAGGGGGTATGAGCAGCGGACAGGAGAAATCAGAGCCAAGAGACCTGGAATGGATGTACCTACTCATTAGTGAAGAAATGTAGTGGAGGCTATATAAAGCTTTATAGATAAGGGTTAGTATTTTTACTAACAGGGTCTACTAACTGGCAACAAGGTCTAAATGTGTGAGCATATTAACTCCGTCCACGAATGCCTGCATTTTGTTGTATGTATAATTCTTTGTATCTTTGTATATGCCTGTATATGAATGTATGTGTGCATATATTTATAAGTGTGAATATCTGTTTTTGTGTGGATGCATGTGTCCACTTTTTAAAATCTGTTCAGCAATCTGTCCAGCAATACACTTCCAAATAATCAATGTCCGCTTAGATGAGGATCTGACATATCAAACCAATCCTAAATGGTTTGATACTAAACCAAGGGAATGCACCAGTGGACTGTAGAGTTAGTTGCCTGAAGTGCCATTTTAAGATGGTTTATTGAAACTATTTGCTTAACATTACTTAACAAAGACACTTTTTTCTTTGTACCGCATACGTTCTGTACGTAAACAGTTAAGCGAAAAATACGGTCTAATGGTCTAATGCGGAAAGTACAAGCCTAAGCTGTATTTTTCAGATGCTCTTATTTATTAAATCGCGGTATTATTGGGGATTTACAGTATATATATATATATATATATATATATATATACTATAATCCCTATGTAAGAGGCTTTGTATCTGAGAGTAAAATTGATACAGTTAACTAGATAACGAATAATTTTAACAGTAACTCCTAAGGGTTGAATTTTCCTAGCAGGGTAAGGGTTAACTCTTCTTACTCAACAGCAATTTTTCTGTCGACTTCAATAGAGAAATTACAACCTTACGTGTTTATTCTCAACCACATAGCTTAACTAAAATGATTAATACACTTAGCAAACATTAAGCCAGTTTGAAAAACTGGTATAAATACATTTCTACAGTGATAAACACCTGCTTTGGTAGTGAATTAACAATTTAATTGTGTAATAAGATGTACCATGTTAGTAATGGCAGATGGAAGTCATAGCTTGCCTAATGTCAGGAAGTAAAAAACATTTTCTTAAATGTCCTTGACATTCTATTGCCTTATGTATTGTTAAGAATGACGGCATGGGCTTTAGATGCAAGGAGAACGCCAATTCAAAGGCCCTGGACCTTTGGCCAAACGGCTTGATATTTTAAGGGGACTCTAATGAGTAGGTGGTTTGTGATCCCATTGTTCACTGTCCATTGTTCTAAGGAGTTAATTTCACAAGTCCATGAATGGATAGGTATATATTAAAGAATCTCCAGATGCTCATAGAGGTAAAACAGGTGATCTCGACTTAGAGGCTCTAGACATGGGTTCAACTCCAGTTTCTAGTAAGTGTTCCAGATTTTTCATGATAATTGAGGAGTTGAGCCCCCACACTGAGACCTATATCACCTTACAAATGTAGTTATTCCATAAACATTGTAAACAATAAGCAATTCTACAATTAAATATTTTTAACAAAAATATATGTATTTTCAAGGTCTATTTTTTTTAAGTAAAATTATGTAGCTATGCATCTATATTAAAACTGTAATAATGAACTTTATATGTGTTTGTTGCATAAAATAGCTATAATGAAAATAAAACAATGGCATTAAAAACAGAGTATTTTACTTGGATCAAGCAAAATTGAAGACAAAATCAGAATGAGCCTAAGGGACTATCCAACAATGTCAGAACAGCTGCATTGGACACCCGCCAAGTTAATGTGAAGGCTGTAAGGAGAGTTATCACTGTATGACATACGGGGTCTTTGATAGAATGGAGGGGCACCTGGCTTACTCTAGAACGTGACCCCTATCACAACAGAAGTCCAAAAGAAAGAGGGATTGATTCTCATTAGAGTTTTGCTTCTAACCTTAATGAAATCTTACCTCAGAACAATAATAATGATCTTTGACTCGCAGTTCACTAATTAAGGAATCTGCTAGCGACAGCACATTAATAGCTGTATGAAGTTTCCTTTTGCCTTAGGTTCCTGCTTTCTTTACAAGTTTAATGGAGTTTTATAGTATGATACAGCCAAGTAACTCATTGAGCTTTGTAAATTCAGTAACAAATCCTAATCATTTAGATGTACTGCACAGTTCCCATTTTAATAGACATTATAGTGTTGTAACACTACACTCACACAGTACATAATATCGTTAAACATGCTACTATTAGCACTAATACAACAAATAATATGCAGGCATGAGCATTAAAGGGCAAATGCTATGGTACTGCAGATATATGCACATGAATTGCATCTCAGCAGGTGTGTGTTTATTAGGTGCACAAACAACAATAAATGCACCTCATGTGCCTGGATTTAATAAAATGTGACTAATTGTGTCTGCGTTTATAGAGGAATTGTCCCTTGCCAGGATTTTTACTATTATGCTTCTTATCCAATAAAAACATTGAAAAAAAATATTTATTTAAGATGTGAAAAATAAAAACTTACAAACCCACACCTTTTTTATCTTAGTTTCCTGTCAATCTGTCCTTTGCATCTTGAAGTTAGGATAGAGAAAGTAACGAGAGATGAGGAGAAACAGACAATGTTTATATTTCTTTTTTTTTCCTTTGCATAGTATGCCATGGCTGTGCCTTGAATGAACTAGATTGTGAGATAATTTGCTAAATCATTAATATACATTTAAATTACATGAAAAAAAGGTTAACACAAGTTATAGATGGCTATTACGGTTTTTTTTTTATATGCCAAATATATCATGGTTCCCCTTTATGATTGATACAGTTAAGATGAGATGTGCAAACAGTTCATTGGACATTTCCTGTGTAATTGATTATCTCTGTATCAATACATTGTAACTTGATACATATAGAAATACAGAAAAAATAAAATTAAGAAAAAAAAATAGTAGAGAGCAAGTGTTGGATTTCTAATTTCCTTTGAAATCTCTTAGCTCCTTGAAGGGACACTATAGTCACCAAAATGAGTTGAACTTTAGTAGGCAGTTTTTGTGTAGATGCCTCTAATGTTTCACTGCTCAATTCTCTGCCGTGTAGGAGTTAAATCACTTTTGTTTCTGTTTCTGCATCCCTAGCCACACCTCTCCTGGCTGTGACTAACACAGCCTGCACTAAAAAAAAAAAGTTTAATTTTCAATCAGATGTAACTTAATTTAATTTCTTTTTTTATCTCCAGTTCTTTAAATTGAATTTTAATTACACACAGGAGGCTCCTGCAAGGTCTAGCAAGCTATTAATAGAGCAGGAGATAAGAAATTCTTAATTAAACATAACATTCATTAAGGGAAGTGTAAACATTAGATGACTCTTTACAGGAAGTGTTCAGGAAGGCTGTGTAAGTCACATGCAGGGAGGTGTAACTAGGGCTGTATAAACAAAGTGATTTAACTCCTAAATGGCAGATAATTGAGCAGTGAGACTGCATGGGCATGATTTTTGCACCAAAACTGCTTCATTAAGCAAAAGTTGTTTTGATGACTTGTGTCCCTTTAAGATACATTGTTGTGTCTGTAATCAAACAATTCACAGATATTGACTAAATGCCAAATTTGCAGCCAAATTTGATTTAAAAAAAAAATCCAATTTGACTCTGCTGAACACAATTAAGTTTGCTAATTGAACTATTAGCATCTAATTTGCAAAAGTGATTTGTGGCAATTCACTTTTGATGCTGACTAAGCTATATATCAATACTAATTTAGGAATCTGGTTGTTTCTCATCAGATGAGATGCAACCAAATTACCCCACAATGGATATTATCAATTTCTGGAATTTAATGTCACTACTGTAACAAACAGGAAAAATTATTGCTACCTGTTCCTATTCTATGCAGGAGCTGCTTGCCTAAGGGAGACAATTATTTTATCTCAGTGTGCAATGGCAACACGGTGATCGCTACACACTGAGAATGTAGTTAAAATGCTTTAATTGTATTAAGGCTAAATGATCACTTGAAATACAACATTTCATCTCAGAGCTTTAATCATGCATGGTTACTTCATCAAAAGGTTTAAAGTGATAGATTATTTTGAAGTAAAACAATGCCAGGGTCTACGAAGTAAATATTTGTCTATTTGTTATTACAAGTTGCAGACATTAGTAATAGTATAAAGTGCACCCTTTTCTGGGGATTAAGTTTAACCCGTTAAAGACGTCCTTGGGGACCTGGCTGTAAACGCTGGCGGGCAGCACGTGCACTCCGTCCTTCCCACTTACCTGCTCGCCGGCGATCCCACACTGGTGATCGCGATGTGGGGACTTACCTGACATCCCAGGGAGTCCCCCTTCTGCTGATCCGACCACCCTGGGCCATGTGATCGCAAGGTCCTTGCGAGGACCTCACGATTACATGGATGGAAAAGTTGTCCATAGCAGTGCAGCAGGAGGAGTGCCTGGAATATATATATACCTATACATAAATAAAAATAATTTAAAAAAATTATATATATATATTTATTCAATATTTTGACATAATTAAGTCATTTTATTAATTACAATTTGCGGGACCTGCATGATAACCCAGGCGAAAAACGAGATAATTTAATTTGCAAGCACTATATTTAACACTGAAACTTTCCAAGACACCATAAAACCTGTACATTGGGCATACTGTTTTACTAGACTTCGCTGAACACAAATATTAGTGTTTCTAAACAGTAAAATGTATTACAACAATGGAGATTCCAGTGTTATATCGTTTAACCACCAGGAGGAACACTAAGACTAACTTAACTATCAATTTTAAAACGTCAACCATATTAGAAAACATCATAATAGTGATGCTTCAAACCTTAACTTTCAGGCTATTGAACAAATAGCCCTTAATTCTAGAAAGGGGAACTTTAATCTTAAACTACTAAAACAAGAATCAAGGTGGATTCACACCCTCAGAACATTGACCCCTAGGAGTCTAAATGAAGAGTTTAATTTTACCCCTTTCATCCATGGGTAGAGATTTGGATAAATTTCTCCCGTTTGGAGTATTCAGGTTCTATCTCTGAAAACTAATCACTAGAATACCACCATCCTGGCAGTAAAGTAGGTCCCTTAATTAAGGGATTCCATATATATACTTATATTTATAAGCTTATAAATTAATAATATCTCTCCTCTTTATTTAATAATTCTTCAACTTTTATACAATAAGTTCTCCATTGAACAATTCTCTAACTTCCAAACAATAAGTTCCTGTAGAAATGAAAAATATGGGACATCATGACTAATTAATTGAACCTGGGGTTTGAAGTACAATCGGTATACGACATAAGGAAAATAGCCCGATATTATGGTCATCCAGATTCGTATATCTAATACTAAAAACAGAGATAGTCCTTCATATATAATACCAATTTAGGCTTCCTATGGCAAAGAGTGCAGGAAACATTAGAAGATTATGTATGATTTATTTTATAATTACCTCTTGTTTTCAAATTTAATAAAGTATAATCCAGTAGAGGCTTGAACATTTTATATATTAGCGAAGGCAACTATATATAAAATCAGCATAAAGCAAGGGGTAAGCTAGGATTGGTATCTTAAACAGGACATAACACTATAAACTGGTGTGATATCGAATGTATAACTAAAACATTGGATATGAATGATGAATAATCAATCTAATGTTATACTATTTAGGAGCCTATAGTAATATCCTTCTAGTAACCCTAGGGGCAATAAGAAAGTATGCATTGAATGTACAACTATAACATTGGACTATGAATGATGATAAATCAATCTAACATTATATCTCTGATTAATTTATAGTAATATTTTTTCAGTGATCCCAGGCGTGATAACAAAGTTAATCTTAGAATTTGAGAACTTGAAATTATAATAATTAATAAATAACTTAAATTTTCCTCAATTAATTCAAAATACCATCATTGAAGGTCTTTTCCTCTTGTATTAATTTATTTATTATTTTAAATTTCAATATCTTATTGTTTCATCTAGAGATCGAAGCATGAAGGGTTAAATAAACCCGGTCTCAATTACACTATCACTCTAGTCACCACATGACAAGTATCTTATACCTTATTGGTTGATTCAAAATTAACGGTCACCAATAGAAACAAGGTATCACCCTTTAAAAACAGGAAAATCAAGGTTCCCGGTTTCCCTCTGATGAGCTGACAGGCGAAACGCGCGTCAGGGGGTTTAGGGTGGCGCAGGAAATAGATGAGCATGGCAAAAGTTTGCTATTCTATGCTAAGCAGTTCGAATTTTTACCAGATTTAGTTTAAGAAATCTCCTGAAATTAGAGAAGCGTCTACTAAGGGCATCTACCTCTCTAGAAAACTGTTTTCTCCATGCCATACCACGGATGTGGGAAAGCCGGCATTCGGGGCACCGATTAGTTAGGGATAGAAAGGACACAGTATTGAGTAAAAAGTTTCTGAGAAGATTGAGCAGGGAGAGCCAGGTATAATTTTTGTGCCCTCCCTCCTTCCCTTCGTTATCATATGGTTTTGGGCACATATCCTCTTTTCCTGTCTTCTTTCTATCTGGACCTCGGTACATTATTATGAGAAGTAGATATGCTGTATACCTAGGTTTAAATATGGTCAGCGTCTATTTCTGTCCTCTGTTGGGGTTGAGTTTTTAAACAAGCGGGTATCAAACGAACAGGAGATTCCCTGCACTTTAGACCATATAGTTACAAGAGAAGTGTATTACAGTTACAACAATAAGTAACAAATGTTACATTAGGTCACAGCTGAAGATTCTCAATTCCAGCAGGCAGAAGAGTTACAAACTTACCAACTGGCAAATGAATACCCAGCGATATTTCACGCTACTAGAAAACCTAGAGTAACAGGGGACATTATCCTCATTATTATCGTTTTCAAGAACTGTTACTTGCCAATAGGTATTGGGCATAGACTTATCTATCCTCACACCAATTTGTCTAATAATTAGCAAGATCTTTTATGTAAGCCCACTTATTAGACTATAGGATCTCACTTTAAGGGCCAATAAAGTCCGTATTGGGTATTTCACTACACAATTTCGTTTCAGTGAAATTATTTTGTCATTCATTTATTTATTATTTTTCGTTTATTATTATTAGATGTGTATTGAGTGCACTTTTTCGGTGTGATAGTGTGTGTTTAGTGTCCTAATATTAAGGGACTTTTAAATTGATACATTAAAAGTGACGTTTTAAAATTGATAGTTTTACTAAAACATCTTAGTGTTCCTCCTGGTGGTTAAACGATATAACACTGGAATCTCCAACTTCTTTTTTCTTTTTCTGTCTATAAACTAGGGGTTATCCCCCATGGAGGTTCTGGTGATTTAAGGCTCTTTTCTTCTCTTTTCTCATTCTTTTAAATTAACATGTATTACACAATGATATCATCAGTGAACGTGACATGTTTTGCATTTTTCACACACAAACGGCACTTACACTGACAATATAATTATTGTGATACGTTTTATGGTGTTGACCACTGTTTGTGGCTACTAAAAAAGACTGAAAATACCCCATTTGCAATACCTTGGGTTGTCTACTATTGCAAATGGTATGCCATCATGGGGGTAATTCTCATTCCTGGGCTATCATACGGTCTCAAAGGCAACGTAACCAATCTGGCGAATTTCAATGTGAAAAAACTGAAAAATGTAACATGCTATATTTGACCCTGTAACTTCCCAAAACACCATAAAACCCATACATAGGGGGTACTGTTTTACATGTGAGACATCGCTGAATACAAATATTTGTATATTATTGTAGTGAAAGCTAACAGTATTATGACATTCACAGTAAAAAAAAGTTGAAAGCCCTATTTCTCCTGAATAAAATGATATATAATAAGTGTGGGTGCTCTTGATATAAAAGAGGTGAATTACGGTTGAATAGACATATTGTCAAACTTCACGTTTTGTTTACGTTTTATTTTGATCACAACCTGTACATTTGGCTCAGTCCTTAAGGGGTTAATAGTTAGAAAGGCTTCACAGCGAAATAAAGTAATTGATGCAGCTCTTTAGAATCTATTATGTTTATAAATAGCCTAGCAATGTGTATTACGGATCATCCTTCGGTGGCAGTTAAACCCTTTGGGAGTTGACATTACTGGATGCAATTTATTACCGAGTGCTGCATTAAAACGGACACCTAAAGCACTTTAGTTACACAAACAGACAGTAGTGAAGGAGTGAATATTTATAGTTTGATTTGTGCATGTCCTTAGCATTATTAAGTAATAATTTCACAATGCTTCACACACAAAAAGTAATTTCCATTAGCTATTTCACAAGAAAGGCTAAGTGGTGTTTCAAAAGCTTCAAAACCCATTTTGTAAACACTTTAAAACCCTTATAATGGATTTGACGAAATGACAGATGTATTTTTTATTTCATCTTCATATACACTGCAGCTGTTTCTTTGTCACTTAGCAGAGACTCAAGAACAAAGTGATAAAGGCTATAGAAATTGTGTTTGTTAGTATCATTTTACTTGGGCCTCCCAGAAAAAGAACTCCATCGCCTTCAGACTGTACAAAATGCAGCAACCAGACTACTGACCAATCAAACTCGCTCCTGCCACATAACACCTGTTTTCCACTCCCTGCATTGGATTCCAATTAAATGGCGAACATAATTTAAAATTGGCCTGCTAACCTTCAAAGCCTTAAACAATCAAGGACACAGTACCCGAAAGACCTCCTGACACCCTACACTCTATCACGTTCACTTCGGTCAGCCAGCAAATCCCTCCTGTCATTGCCAAGAATAAAGACAAACTCAGGTTCCAGGGCATTCAGCCATGCTGCCCCTACCTCCTGGAACTCTTTATGGTGCGCAATCAGAGAGGCACCGTCCTTACAGACTTTTCTTTAAAAAAAGCTAAAGACCCACCTCTTCCATCAGGCATTCAGTCAGCTCAGATGACATTCAGAAACTCCTAACTTTTAGGTCTTTATATTTGTTTATTTGTAAAGTGCTTTGAGCCTCATGGGGAGAAAAGTGCTCTAAAAATCCCAAATTATTATTATTATATTATTAAATTTTTTTTGCTAACTTACCTATATATCGAAGCAATGCTCTCTGTTCCTTATACTGTCCAGAATGTCTGGGCGTTTTACTGTGTACTTATAGTTATTATATTGCTGTTTCAGTCCTGAAAAAGTGAACTGCTGCAAGTGTACATGGCCTCTTTAACCACAGATTTACGTGTGCCATTGTTAACAACCAAATGTATTTCTGACACCTCTCCTAGACCCACAAATAAAAAATAGCAGAACTCCTAGTGAGCAATCCCACAATAACTGACTTTTTAAACCTTAAAGGTAGCTTTAAGTACCTGTTTGACAAATAGAGCAATTAGTGTTGAAATGTTGAAACGTCACTTGGGATTGAAGGCTGAAACACTTCTTTGAAATATACCTGCAGAATGCTTGTACTTTCATTTTCCTTAAAAAATATCCTAACGACCTTGCATTATTGCACAGTTTATACTGCAGAGAGTACCCTCAGAATATCCATTTGTGAGAGCGTCTTATAACTATGAGATCGGTAAAAATTGTTGCAGCTATATTCCAGCCCCCAAAGAAACGACACAGTGTTTTTACTTCTTCTGATCCGTCTGTTTTGTCTAACTTGTCTGCAGCACCATAGGAAAGATAGAAATCTTTCCCTGAGTGAGATCCTCCCTGGGATCATGTGCATGGACGGCTAACTACTCAGTAAATCTCTGTAATTAAATGACTGCTATCTCTGTCAGTTTACAGAATAGTTTCATCCATTCTATATGATGAAAGGAGCTGCTGGAGTATGAACTATTTATTCCTTGGACTCCTCCTCGAGGGGTTTTGATGATAAGATTAAATCCCCATAGACCAGCTTGGCAGCATTTTAAATAGAAGTATTAGGGATACATGCCCATGCGTGGCAATTGCCGTGATCTTCCAATAGAGAATCATTCCATTGCTTCACTATGAGATGCATTAGCCAAGTTCTGTGCCATCATCCTGTACATCACATCGAATGTGAAGCCTTCAAAAATCTTTTTTATATAGCACCAAAATACTCCAGAGCACTTTTCAATTATAGAAAGGGGATATGAAGACAACCCTGCTCAAACAAACTTATAATCTATGAGGATGGTGGATATATATCACTAGGTATCTTGCTGAGACACTTACTGTTGAGGTGGTCTTACTGTGATCCAAACCTGGGTTACCCAGTTCCAAGACAATAACATCACTTGCTCTAACCAGCTGACAATTAAAGAATTCTAAGAAGAAAGTGAATCTAAGCAGTAGCCATAAACAATACAGTGTGGAACTCTAGGAAAATGATAATGAGATCAAATGTCTGGCCTGGTATACCGTGGTTGAGAACCGCAACCTCCAATTTGTAGCAAAAGTAGAGAATCTATGGATTCAGCAGGACAGGCTTATGCATGACTGTGGGTCAAAACATTGAGTTTCTTATTTGTATTCTTGTTTCCAATAAATCTATATGTATGGGCCTATTCTGTTGAACTCTAGTACAGGGAGTGCAGAATTATTAGGCAAGTTGTATTTTTGAGGATTAATTTTATTATTGAACAACAACCATGTTCTCAATGAACCCAAAAAACTCATTAATATCAAAGCTGAATATTTTTGGAAGTAGTTTTTAGTTTGTTTTTAGTTTTAGCTATGTTAGGGGGATATCTGTGTGTGCAGGTGACTATTACTGTGCATAATTATTAGGCAACTTAACAAAAAACAAATATATACCCATTTCAATTATTTATTATTACCAGTGAAACCAATATAACATCTCAACATTCACAAATATACATTTCTGACATTCAAAAACAAAACAAAAACAAATCAGTGACCAATATAGCCACCTTTCTTTGCAAGGACACTCAAAAGCCTGCCATCCATGGATTCTGTCAGTGTTTTGATCTGTTCACCATCAACATTGCGTGCAGCAGCAACCACAGCCTCCCAGACACTGTTCAGAGAGGTGTACTGTTTTCCCTCCTTGTAAATCTCACATTTGATGATGGACCACAGGTTCTCAATGGGGTTCAGATCAGGTGAACAAGGAGGCCATGTCATTAGATTTTCTTCTTTTATACCCTTTCTTGCCAGCCACGCTGTGGAGTACTTGGACGCGTGTGATGGAGCATTGTCCTGCATGAAAATCATGTTTTTCTTGAAGGATGCAGACTTCTTCCTGTACCACTGCTTGAAGAAGGTGTCTTCCAGGAACTGGCAGTAGGACTGGGAGTTGAGCTTGACTCCATCCTCAACCCGAAAAGGCCCCACAAGCTCATCTTTGATGATACCAGCCCAAACCAGTACTCCACCTCCACCTTGCTGGCGTCTGAGTCGGACTGGAGCTCTCTGCCCTTTACCAATCCAGCCACGGGCCCATCCATCTGGCCCATCAAGACTCACTCTCATTTCATCAGTCCATAAAATCTTAGAAAAATCAGTCTTGAGATATTTCTTGGCCCAGTCTTGACGTTTCAGCTTGTGTGTCTTGTTCAGTGGTGGTCGTCTTTCAGCCTTTCTTACCTTGGCCATGTCTCTGAGTATTGCACACCTTGTGCTTTTGGGCACTCCAGTGATGTTGCAGCTCTGAAATATGGCCAAACTGGTGGCAAGTGGCATCGTGGCAGCTGCACGCTTGACTTTTCTCAGTTCATGGGCAGTTATTTTGCGCCTTGGTTTTTCCACACGCTTCTTGCGACCCTGTTGACTATTTTGAATGAAACGCTTGATTGTTCGATGATCACGCTTCAGAAGCTTTGCAATTTTAAGAGTGCTGCATCCCTCTGCAAGATATCTCACTATTTTTGACTTTTCTGAGCCTGTCAAGTCCTTCTTTTGACCCATTTTGCCAAAGGAAGGAAGTTGCCTAATAATTATGCACACCTGATATAGGGTGTTGATGTCATTAGACCACACCCTTCTCATTACAGAGATGCACATCACCTAATATGCTTAATTGGTAGTAGGCTTTCGAGCCTATACAGCTTGGAGTAAGACAACATGCATAAAGAGGATGATGTGGTCAAAATACTCATTTGCCTAATAATTCTGCACTCCCTGTATTGCTCTAAGTAATGGCTCCTTAGAAAGGAAGAGACATAGCTAAGGGGAGACTTTAAATGCAGAATTCTGCAGAACATGTGGAATTTTTTTGTGTGAAAACTGCATATAATTGAAAACTCAATTCTACAGCATATTATTAAGGCCCAAAGCTGCTAAATGCATTAGAGTTGTGTTGGGGTTTGGAATATCTTTTTGAGCACTGACACTGTTTACAGTTGTGCTCAAAAGTTTGCATACCCTGGCAGAAATTGTGAAATATTAGTATTTATTTTGAAAAATATGACTAATCATGCAAAAAAATGTATTTTAATGAAGGATAATGATCATATGAAGCCATTTATTATCACATAGTTGTTTGGCTCCTTTTTAAATCAAAATGATAACAGAAATCACCCAATTGGCCCTGATCAAAAGATACATGCCATGGAATGTTTGGCCGTATGACAGACATACAAGGTGACATTTACAGGTTAAAATGGCAATTAACAGTTAATTTCCCAGACCTGTGGCTTTTTAGATTGAAATTAGTGCCTATGTATAAATAGTGAATGGGTTTGTTAGCTCTCACATGGATTCATTGAGCAGGCTAGATACTGAACCATGGGGAGCAGAAAAGAACTGTCAAAAGACCTGCATAACAAGGTAATGGAACTTTATAAAGATGGAAAAGGATATAAAAAGATACAAAAAGCCTTGCAAATGCTAGTCAGTACTGTTCAATCACCTCTTAAGACGTGGAAAATTCAGGGATCTCTTGATACCAAGCCAAGGTCAGGTAGACCAAGAAGGATTTCGGCCACAACTGCCAGAAGAATGTTTTGGGATACAAAGAAAAACCCACAGGTAACCTCAGGAGAAATACAGACTGCTCTGATAAAAGACGGTGTGGTTGTTTCAAGGAGCCTAATACAACGATACTTGAACAAAAATAAGCTGCATGGTCGGGTTGCCAAAAAAAAAAACCTTTGCTGCGCCAATGCTAAAATATGCCTGACAACACCTTGACATGCCTCACAGCTTCTGGCACACTTTAATTTGGACTGATGAGACTAAAATAGAGCTTTATGGTAACAATCATAAGCGCTATGTTTGCAGAGGGGTCAACAAGGCCTATAGTGAAAAGAAGACCATCCCCACTGTGAAGTACTGGTGGTTCACTGATGTTTTGGGGGCAGTGTGAGCTCTAAAGGCACGGGGAATCTTGTGAAAATATATGGCAAGATGAATGCAGCATGTTATCAGAAAATACTGGCAAGCAATTTGCATTCTTCTGCATTAAGGCTGCGCATGGGAAGCTCTTGGAATTTCTAGCATGACAATGACCTCAAGCACAAGGCCAGGTTGACCCACCAGTGGTAACAGCAGAAAAGGTGAAAGGTTCTCAAGTGGCCATCAAAGTCTCCTGACCTTAATATCATCTAGCCACTCTGGGGAGATCGCAAACGTGCGGATCATGCAAGACGACCAAAGACTTTGAATGACCTGGAGGCATTTCACAGAGACGAATGGGCAGCTATACCACCTACATGAATTAGAGATCTCATAGACAACTATTACAAAAGACTGCACGCTGTCATTGATGCTAAAGGAGGCAATACACAATATTAAAAACTAAGGGCATGCAGACTTTTAAACTGGGGTCATTTAATTTTTTTCTTTGTTGCCATGTTTTGTTTTATGATTGTGCCATCCCATGAGGAATAAAAAGAATGTGTTTTGCCTGCTCACTCATGTTTTCCTTAAACATGCTACACATATTACCAGTTCTCCAAGTGTATGCAAACTTTTGAGCACAACAGTAGTTTAGTATGTACTAGGACAAAGCTGAATAATGTGTAAAAACAAAACATTTAAAAAAAATCAATACCAACCACTGCCAGCTTTTTTTTCCAAAAATCCACAAAAATATGTAAAAACTAAACATAGGATATTGTTTGTTTCATGAGAATTTAAAGGGACATTGACTTTTAGATAGCAATAAAAGTAAGATATAACAAAAAATATAACATATAAGCATTGTTGTTTACTTCCTGCAGATACTTATGGTATATTTCCCACGACACTGCAGAGTATACAATTAGGAAACTCTTATCTCCCCCACAGTGGTGTACACACAATCCATGGGGCCCCGGTTTCGAAACTGATCCGTGGGCCCCTCCTCCCCCACCCTGACCCTCTCCCCCCTGACTGTGGCCCCCCCGACACACACATACAAACACATACACACAGACACACTCCCCCCCGACAGACACACACATACATACATACACACAGATACATACACACATGAAGACACACACAGACAGAGACACAGACACACACACAGACACACACACAGAGGCACACACATACACACATACAGAGACACAGACACACACATACATACACACATACAGAGACACAGACAGACATACATACAGAGACACAGACACACACATACAGAGACACACACATACATACACACATGCAGACACATACATACAGAGACACACACAGACAGAGACACAGACACACACACTGAGGCACACACATACACACAGAGACACACACACACATACATACACACATACAGAGACACAGACACATACATACACACGTACAGAGACACAGACACACACATACATACACACATGCAGAGACACAGACACATACATACACACATACATACATACACACGTGCAGACACACACATACATTCACAAAATGTTTCCTACCTTGTGTGACTTTCCCTGGGGGCTCAGCCTGATGGGAGTCAGAGTTCCCACTCTGACTCCCTCTTCCTTCCTGTTTCCTCCCACACGGCTCTGTGTATGCTGGGAGGAGTGACCAGGCAGTCACTTCCTCCCAGCAGTGATGTAATAACAGGGGGCCTGGTCACGCTGTTAAAGAGCCCAGCGCTGACAGGGCCCCCTGATAATCCATATCCATTGGGTGGTCCTGACAGCATGGGCCACCCAATGGACTCCTCCATATGCGGCCCCGGCGGTTTGCTGCACGGGCCGTGGCCGCCAAATGTGGAAGGTGGTGCCCGGTCGCGCGGGCCGCAGGGCGACTGGGCCACCTGGAGTGCCGGGCCTGGTCGCAGCTGCAACCCCTACAACCGGGGTACGTACGCCACTCCTCCCCCATAATTAAAAACATGGCTCTCCCTTCGGCTCAAACCTGTCTCCTCTGCTGCTTCACAGATAATGGGAAAGATCCATTTCTGCATTATTCATCTAAAACAATAGATTGTGAGGGTTGGGTTGTGAGGGAAGGTGGAGAGGCTTCATTAATCCAATGCTAGAAGTCAGTTTTTGTCAAAACCCTTGGAAAATGTTTGTTAGAAAATTTGAAAACTGTTCTCAAAAACTCATTGTACCATAACTTCTATGGTGAGCTACAATGCCTATGGTACACAGAGTACACTTTTAATTTTGTATTCTATATATCTAACTATATACTGACATTTTACTGACATTGTATTTCTGCCTGGATGGAATATACTGACTAAAAATGATCTGTTTGCTAATCTGTTTATCGCCAGTTACATCATTAACTCTGCTCTTGTCATCGTCTGAAATTATTGTCAGAATTCTCATCAACCTCCTCGGAATAACCATCAGAGTCTATCACACTTACTTTTAATTTTGCCGTGACACATTTGCAATTCTTTGAAGTTATTACCTAAAGAGTCAAGGCTCTTTTCATAACAATCTTGGCAATATTTTTAAATTTGTTTTCTCCTGAGGTTTTCTCTGAGACATGTCTTGCTTTGGCATTTTGGATCGTTTGACTCTCAGTCAGAATCATCAGGATCAGGACTCGTCTGATTTACTGCAGTTTCTACTCTATTATCCTTCCTCAGGCAGGGATCTATAGTGTGCCAGAGCTCGTTTCAGAATCTTGGCCAAAGTGTTTGACATCATTCCCCCTAGCTGAGTAAAAAGCCTCTATTACAGATTATATTCACTGAAGCATCAAAATAATTCCTCATATCATCTGCCTGAAATTGCAGGTCTCACTATAATTATCCGTCCTTGGATTTAATGTAAAATCTATGCTTTGAATTTTACTATTATCCTTAGAGATTGATAGAACATTGGACAGTAAGAGGATTAAACAATATTATATTAAATAATTGGTTTGATAGTAACACTACCCAAATTTTTATTTAGCTACAAATTTTCAAAAAAATATATATAAATGTATAATTATAAGTAACTTTAAATACAACTTTACATATTGCAGAATTACTATTTAAACCAAATTATAAATTAAAAAATGTTTCTGTTGAAAACACGCAAGTTGATTCAGGGTTAAAACCGTAGATCCACATATGCATCATTGAGCATAATGAAAACTAAATTGATAAGGTCACTGCCTGCCACATATGGATTCCCAAAAAGTGGCTGACCACTACCAAATGGGTGCAGTAACTGGTCTGTCTTGCTATAAGCAACCATATCTACAAAATTACAGCACAGCAAGTGCAAGCTATTGCAAAGATTCAATGCAAATGGAACGTTTAAGCCCCAAAATAAAAAACTACCGCAAAAAGAGCCTTAAAAATAGCTGTTGCCTGAAAATCTAGGGTTAAAATTAAAGTCTGTGATTAAGATAATGAAAACCTATCTAATTATTTACTAGTGTAAATAACTATTTTTTACACTAAAGGGGTAAAAACAAACAAACAAATGTATAAACCTCATGATGTTTTTAAAGTGTTTTTACCAATTCCTATAAAATGTACTTTGAATATAACGTTGCGACAGTGATATTTGTTATGTTTCCAAACAATTCACAATTTTTATTTGATAACAACATGAACAGAAATCATGAATTAATAAAAAAAAAATGTAAGCATTAAGAATAATAAAACTCTTTTTTTTTTTTAGCTGGTACTAGCTATGGGTTATATCAAAACATCTGCTTAGCATTTACATTTATTCATGCTAGTGAAATACTTTAAATGTAAGATAACCTCCCGAACTCATATGACTGTTCATTTAACATTAATGCTAAGGGAAGAGATATTAATTAAATGTTACATCCAACAATGATGGCTGAAGAGGATATACAAAATACATAGATGAACTATGCCACAAATTCCTTGCAGGCGAATTGAGTTTAGGAATGTATTTATTTAAATAAGGGTACTCTTAAACGAGAAAAATAAACTAAACTAAAGGGAAAGAAGCACGTGCCTATCTTGTTATGCCGCAAGACATGGTTATATTAAATTAATTACCAGTATATTACATAACAATGTAACCAGTTGTAATATATGTCATTAGCAGAATATTTTGATATGTAGGAAAATGTTCTGTACAATGAATCAAATACCAAAGCTACATTAAAGATCAGTTGTGAAATCTCATGTAGAATTTTGCAATTGTTTCTGTACAATTTGGAGAAATTAAGCTCTCTGTCCAAAGCAGAGAGTGGCGCAGTTTCTATGAAAACTACTGGCATAAGAAGTACCACTCCAATTGAGATTGCTCTTTTACATATTTCTCTAGATAACCCATCACACGATTTATTAACAGGTTACTAACGTGGATCAAGCTTTAACTAATTAAAAAAAAATAGAGTCAAAAGACTGAATACATATAGCTTGAAGCAGGCAGCATAGTAGGTGATAGAGATTCAGATAGATCGATCAGACATAATAAGGATTCTGGCAGTCTAGCATCCTTCTCTCTCCCTTTACGGCGTTAGTCTATCTGGAATCCTCCGTATTCATTATATGAATGTATGCTAATCCATAGCAATAGGATGGAAACCATTAAAAATCAGTCGCTAAGCAGCAGTAAGATGCTCTCATGAGAATAATTTGTCCTGCTACTCAGCAACTGTCTTTTAAGGAACAATCCAGACCCCTGAAGGACTTTAGCTTTCTGTGTGAAGAATGTGTCCTTTTTTAATCTTGCAAATAGTGCAAATTTCAATAGATTTTGACACTTTTATAAATTAACTTGGTTACACCCCTTCGCTTTTTAATCAGACCACAGATAATGTTACTTCCTGGTTTGGTTAGCTCAATGGAGCTAAACTCAAGAGACAGCAATTGTCTAGAGCACCTTTCTTGCAAAGACTTCTCATTGAGCTGCACTGGTAAGTCAGTGATTGGACAGTCACAGAAAGTCTGGGCAGGGTAGAAGAAGAGGGCTTCTCAGTTTTCATTTGGGGTATATCTATTAAACAGAGATTCATATTTATTTTGTATTAGGGCAGTGGAGTGTCCCTTTAAGTAGAGGTACCTGTTAAATCCCTGTCAGTACTGGTGAATTGTTTCAGTTGGTAAATATTCGCTACTCAATATTAGTACTGACAGGCATTTTAGAGAGTAGCAGCAAGCTGGTTAAAAGCAATTACAAGATTGGAAACAAGTCCTTAATTTGGCACAGATTTTAGATCACCGTTTTTAATATGTAAGCCAAGTAAAAGATTAAGATCCAACCACATGCTTGTATATCAATAATCATGCTTGTATATCGATATCAATAGGGACTGAATGTAGATAGATTTCTAAAATAATAATGTATACAGTGAGGGAAAAAAGTATTTGATCCCCTGCTGATTTTGATTGTTTGCCCACTGACAAAGAAGTGATCAGTCTATAATTTTAATGGTAGGTGTATTTTAACAGTGAGAGACAGAATAACAAAAACATCCATAAAAACACATGTAAAAAAGGTAAAAATTGATTTGCATGTCAATGAGTAAGATAAGTATTTGACCCCTTTGACTTAGTACTTGGTGGCAAAACCCTTGTTGGCAATCACAGAGGTTAGATGTTTCTTGTAGTTGGCCACCAGATTTGCACACATCTCAGGAGGGATTTTGTCCCACTCCTCTTTGCAGATCCTCTCCAAGTCATTAAGGTTTCGAGGCTGATGTTTGGCAACTCGAACCTTCAGCTTCCTCCACAGATTTTCTATGGATTAAACTCTGGAGACTAGCTAAGCCACTACAGGACCTTAATGTGCTTCTTCATGAGCCACTCCTTTGTTGCTTTGGCTGTTTGTTTTGGGTCATTGTCATGCTGGAATACCCATCCATAACCCATTTTCAATTCCCTGGCTGAGGGAAGGAGGTTCTCACCCAAGATTTGACGGTACATTCCCCAATCCATCGTCCATTTGATGCGGTGCAGTTGTCCTGTTCACTTAGCAGTAAAACACCCCAAAGCATAATGTTTCCACCTCCGTGTTTGACGATAGGGATGGTATTTTTGGGGTCACATGCAGCATTCCTCCTCCTCCAAACACGGCGAGTTGAGTTGATGCCAAAGAGCTCAATTTTGGTCCTATCTGACCACAACACTTTAATCCAGTTCTCCTCCGAATCATTGAAATGTTAATTGGAAAACTTCAGGCAGGCCTGTACATGTGCTTTCTTGAAAAATCTGCCGTTGCTAAACCCAGTAAGGTTTTGTCATGTATAAATAGGGGCATAAATTCTCGAGATGAAAATATAATTTTGCCTCTTTATAAATCACTGGTAAGACCACACCTTGAATATGCTTTGCAATTTTGTGCACCTGTTCTAAAGAAAGATATCATGGCACTAGAAAAAGTGCAGAGATGAGTTACAAAATTGATAAAAGGAATGTAGCATTTTAGTTATGAAGGTTAAGGTTAAAAAATTTAAATTTCTTTAGTTTGGAAAAACGGCGCCTGAGAGGGGATATGATAACATTATACAAATATATTCGGGGCCAGTACAAACCATTATCTGGAAATCTATTCATAAACAGGGCTATACATAGGACACAAGGTCACACATTTAGGCTTGAAGAAAGGAGATTTCATCTAAGGCAAAGAAAAGGTTTTTTTTACAGTAAGAGCAATAAGGATATGGAATTATTTGCCTGAAGAGGTGGTTTTGTCAGAGTCTATACAGATGTTTAAACTGCAATTGGATAAATACTTGCAAAAACATAACATACAGGGATATCATTTCTAATTAGTGGGGTAATAGCTGCTTGATCCAAGGAGACATCTGACTGCTATTTTGGGATCAAAAAGGATTTTTTTCCTAGTTTGTTGCAAAATTGGAAGCGCTTCAGACTGGGTTTTTTGGCCTTCTTTTGGATCAACAGCAAAAACATATGTGAGGAAGGCTGAACTTGATGGACGCAAGTCTCTTTTCAGCTATGTAACTATGTAAGGGGACCTTGCAGGGCACTTCAGGATTTCAGTCCTTCACGGTGTAGTGTGTTACCAATTGTTTTCTTGGTGACTATGGTCCCAGCTGCCTTGAGATAATTAAAAAGATCCTCCCGTGTAGTTCTGGGCTGATTCCTCACCGTTCTCATGATCACTGAAACGCCACGAGGTGAGATCTTGCATACAGCACCAGACCGAGGGAGACTGACAGTTATTTTGTGTTTCTTCCATTTGCGAATAATCGCACCAACTGTTGTCACCTTCTCACCAAGTTGCTTGGCGATGGTCTTGTAGCCCATTCCAGCCTCGTGTAGGCCTACAATCTTGTCCCTGACATCAAAATCAGCAGAGGATCAAATACTTTTTTCCCTCACTGTATATACATGGTGAATACTAACATACAAACTGCTAACAAACAGGGCAGTCCAATTTTAAAATGTGATTTTAACATTAGGTTCATATAACTGTTAGTACGATATGTCTATATGTTACATATTAATAAACCTATTTTTAGTATATAATACAGCTGCAATATGTAACCTAATGTCACCTTGAATAAAGTGATGAATAATATTGAGATTTATTCCGAATGGCCATCAATTATTCTTGATAAAAGCCCAATATAAATAACCTCTTTCAAAACATTTATGACATAATAAATAATGTAATTTTATTATAGACAAATATGCTTAAAACATAACAAAACAATCTTATGCTTAAAACATAACAAAACAATCTTTTCCTGGTGTTCTAAGAGAATATTAACCCTTTATTGCTGTCAGCCACTAAGATTTTATTTTTCCATTTCTGATGTTATGAAGTAATTCTATCATTTTATATATATATATATATTACAGTGAGAATAGAAATGGGATTTAAAAAAAAAACATTCATTAAACACTATAAACCCTTCAACTGTATATAAACACACAAACGTATTTTAAGATTTTCCCAAGATCTCAGATTTTCATTCTGAGCAACGTTACAGTTGGAGGTTTCCATTACAAAATCTATTATACCTATTTTTGATGAGAAAATTGAACTGGCTGCATTCCTGCTTTTGCCTGTGTTCATTGAGGCTCCTTTTCCCTGAGTCTCATTCTTCAACACGTAATAAGGTATTTTTGTACTACTGAGTAGTCTTCATCAAGTTGAATGTGATTTCTTTTCCCTTATACCTCATTCAGCCTTTTAAGGGGACACTGCAGGTGCTATAACAATATAATCTCTATGAATTGGTGCTAGTGCCTGGAGTCCCCTAGCACTGTCCCTCCATTATACGTTAAATCATTTTCAAGTGGTTTCACACATTTTAAGGGTTTCTGGCCTCCATATACTGGTCCCGACTAAGGCAGAGATTACACACTTCCGTCTAACCATACTAATTCACCCCAGCAATGGGACTGTGGTAGCTTGGAAGCAGTCAGATAACCCTCATAGCCACACACAGCAACTCATTGCTACTAAGGATGATGCTTCATCGACAGCCAAAGCAGCACAGAGTGGATGGGTTTCTGAGAAATCTTGTTAAACATTAAAACATTAAGATAAATTTAACACCGGATTGAAGGATAATCCCTCTGTAGACACTACAACCACTGCAATGGGTTGGGGCAGCCATGGTGCCTTCAGTGTCAATTTATTAAGCTCACAAAGTTATTTACTACATTTAAAATTATATCATATATCCATAGGATTCCTGGAGTATATGGCAACCTGTCTAGATTCAGATGTAAGCACCCCAAAGCCATTTAGAATTAGCAAGGCACTCCAAACACAGCTAATGGCATTGAGTATGTGTATATATATATATAATTTATTTATTTATTTATAAAATATTTTACCAGAAAAGATACATTGAGATTTCTCTCATTTTCAAGTATGTCCTGGGTCCACAAATCATTGCATTGTTACATTAGGGTACAATAAAATACAAAAACGATATTAATACACAATAAATACAAAATTTAACAGGTAGAAACAGGTAGGAAATATATAATCAACCATGACAGGTGCATTCTGTTTTGAGGTATGTAGAGAGGGATCTCTTAAAGGACTTTAGGCTTAGGGAAGATTTTAAATTGTGTGGGAGGTCGTTCCACAATTGCGGTGCTCTGTAGGAGAAGGAGGATCGGGCCGCTTTCTTTTTGTATTGAGGTAGACTAAGTAAAGTGTTGGTACTGGATCGGAGCTTATAGGAAGTGGGAACAGCTGGGGAAAGCATTTTGTTCAGGTAGGGTGGGAGTTTCCCAGAAAAGCTCTTAAAAACAAGGCTGGAAAGATGAAGGGTGCGTCTGGATTCCAGCGACAGCCAGTTTAGTTCTTTTAGCATGTCACAATGATGGGTCCTGTAATTACATTGTAGCACAAATCGGCAGAACGAGTTATACAATGTGTTGAGTTTATTAATGTGGGATTGCGATGCAGATGCATATACTACATCCCCATAATCAATGATTGGCATCAGCATTTGCTGTCAAATATTTTCCTTTACTGTAGGGCTTAGGCAGGATTTGTATATATGAACAAACAATAAAAAAAAGTATATCCTAGAGTAGTGTACAACAGCTCAAAACACCTGTGAGCAGAAAGGGGCAGCAAGGAGCTGGAAGGGACAGCAAGGAGCACAAAAGGTAAAGTAGGAGAAGGAACACAAACTAACAGAAATGAGCTGGAAGGGGCAGCAAGGAGCAGAAAGGGGCAGCAAGGAGCTGGAAGGGTCAACAAGGAGCACAAAGGGGCAGCAAGGAGCATGAAGGGGCAGCAAGAAGCAGGAAGGAGGAGCAAGGAGCAGGAAGGAGCAGCAAGGAGCACAAAGGGGAAGCAAGAAGCAGGGAGGGGCAGCAAGGAGCAGGAAGGGTCAGCAAGGTGCAACAAAGGGTCAGCAAGGAGCAGAAAGAGTCAGGAAGGAGCATGAAGGGTCATCAAGAAGAAGGAAGGGTCAGCAAGGAGAAGGAAGGGTCAGCAAGGAGAAGGAAGGGACAGCAAGAAGCAGGAAGGGGCAGCAAGGAACTGGAAGGTAAAGCAGCACAAAGGTAAAGTAGAAGGAGCAGAAAGGGTCAGCAAGGAGCTGGAAAGGGCAGCAAGGAGCAGGAAGGGACAGAAGGAGCACAATGGTAAAGTAGGAGAAGGAACATAAATGAGCAGGAAGGGACATCAAGGAAAATAAAGGGTTAGCAATGAGCTGGAAGGGGCAGAAGGAGCACAAATGTATAGTAGGAGAAGGAGCAGAAATTAGCAGGAAGGGTCAGCAAGGAGCAGGAAGGGTCTGCAAGAAGCAGAAAGGGTCTGCAAGGAGAAGGAAGGGATCAGAAAGAGAAAGGAGCAGAAGGGCGCAAAATAAGCAGATAGTAGCAGAAAGGTAAAGGAGCAAAAGTCAGTGTCAGAATAAAAAGAAGACTGTGTTAAATGAAGGAGAAGAAAAGGAGATTGGAGCAAGAAGGACAAGTGAAGTGAACCCTCCACTTTATTCTGGACACCACATCATAAGGCTTTGGTACCTGGGCCTGGCAGGGAAACTTTGGACCTTCTCATCTCCCCAGGTAAAAAAAAAATATCAGTGTTAATGTGTTCACTTTTATTCACTGAGTGTCAGGAAGCACAGAGTGCCGCTGGGTAGGGGTTTCGCTGATTGGCTAGAGCGGTCAGCTGTCACTAGTGATGCACCGAACGGTTCTCTGGTGAATAGTTCCTGGCGAACATAGCATGTTCGCGTTCACCACGGCGGGCAAACATATGCGCGGTTCGATCCGCCCCCTATTCGTCATCATTGAGTAAACTTTGACCCTGTACCTCACAGTCAGCAGACACATTCCAGCCAATTAGCAGCACACCCTCCCTAGCAGACCCTCCCACCTACTGAACAGCATCCATTTTAGATTCATTCTCAAGCTGCATGCTTAGTGATAGGAGGGAAAGTGTAGCTGCTGTTGATTAGATAGGGAAATGCATAGCTAGGTTAGGGTACACAGTGTCCACTACAGTCCTGAAGGACTCATCTGATCTCTGCTGTAAGGACAGCACCCCAAAAAGCCCTTTTTAGGGCTAGAACATCAGTCTGCTTTTTTTGTGTGTGTAATGTAATTGCAGTTGCCTGCCTGCCAGCTGTGTGTCAGGCTCACAGTGGATACTGTGCCCAGTGCCACCACTCACTCACTGGTGTCACCAATAGCTTGCATTTAAAAAAAAAAAATGTTTTCACTATAATAGATTGAATAGCAGTTAGTTGTCTGCCAGCTTCTGTGTCAGGCTCACAGTGGATACTGTGCCCAGTGCCACCACTCACTCACTGGTGTCACAATAGCTTGCATTTAAAAACCAAAAACTTTTTTCACTGTTATAGATTGAATAGCAGTTAGTTGTCCTCAAAGCGGGTGTGTCAGCCCTACAGCGTGTACTCTGCAGTTCACAGTGCCACTCATATCTGGTGTCATAATAGCTTGCATTTAAAAACAAAAAACTTTTTTCACTGTTATAGATTGAATAGCAGTTGGTTGTCTCAAGCGGTGTGTCAGCCTAATTCTAGATTCCACCTTATCTGTGCAATAGCATGCATTTAAAACCAAAAAACTTTTTTCACTGTTATAGATTGAATAGCAGTTAGTTGTCTCAAAGCGGGTAGTGTCAGCCCTACAGTGGCGTCTTTTCTATGCCAGTTCACAGTGCCACTCTTATCTGGTATCACAATAGCTTGCATTTAAAAACCAAAAAACTTTTTCACTGTTATAGATTGAATAGCAGTTAGTTGTCTCAAAGCGAGATTGTGTCGGCCTACAGAAGGTGTATCTGCCAGTTCCGTTGCCACTCTTATCTGGTGTCTGATAGTGCATTTAAAAACAAAAAACTTTTCACTGTTATAGATTGAATAGCAGTTGGTTATTATTCAATGGTGTGTCAGCCCTACAGGCGTGTACTCTGCCAACCTCTGCCAGTTCACAGTGCCACTCATATCACGGTGTCTAATGGCTTGCATTTTAAAACAAAAAACTTTTTCACTGTTATAGATTGAATAGCAGTTAGTTGTCTTCAAGCGGGTGTGTCAGCCCTACAGCGTGTACTCTGCCAACCTCTGCCAGTTCACAGTGCCACTCATATCTGGTGTCACAGTAGCTTGCAGGCATAGTACCACTAATCGAAAAAAAAATGACAGTCTGAGTCCTCTTCTGCTGCTGTGTCTTGCTCCACATCAACGGATAGGGGACGTAACAGGGATTAAACTGATAAGAATAGTACTACTTAACACACCACTCCTATCTGGTGGCACATTAGATTGCACGCGCAGTGCCCAAATTTGAAGTAGGAGGACCGACCAAGCATCTTTTTCCATCTCCCGGTTCCTAAAATCGATGCCATATACACGTCCCCTGATAGGGGACGTAACAGGGATTAAACTGATATGAATAATACTACTTAACACACCTTATAATAACGCAGAGAGAGGCAACGCAGAGAGAGGAGTCTGAAGAAGAGGAGTCAGAGGAGGAAGGTGGCTTTGAGGAGGTGGAAGACCAAACACAGCAGGCGTCCCAGGGGCTTGTTGTCACCTTTCGGGGACCCTTGGTGTTGTACGTGGCTGGGTGGAGGAAGAGACCTTCAATGACATCAGTGAGGACAAGGAACGGGACATGGCTAGCTTGGTATCCAACCTTGTGCAAATGGGGAGTTTGCGGTTGTGCAAATGGACTGTTTGCAGTTGTTTGCTGTGCGTTAAACGGGGAGTTTGGTCTGTCACTGTGAAACGGGTGTAACCCTTACACTACCTGATCGATACAACATCATACAGTAGGTCCCCCCTCATTATTTTTATGGCCCCCACCCACCGCTCATGGGTGGGGGTGGGCGGGAGGACAGTAGGTCCCCCCCATCATTGAGATTTATGGCCCCCACCCACCATGCAGGGGTGGGGGCTGGGCGGGAGGACAGTAGGTCCCCCCTTATCCTTATTTACTGAATATTCTCCTGTATAACAATGTTTGGCAATTTAGTGAATATTCCCTATTCTGCTCTGTGTCAATGCGTATCATGATCTCTGAGGACAGGTGTCAATCCATATCTGCCAAGTGACCCTATGTAGGGGGAACAGTCTCTATTCTGATCTGTGTCAGTGTGTATCAGGGATCCTTAGGACAGGTGTCAATCCATATCTGCCAAGTGACCCTATGTAGGGGGAACAGTCTCTATTCTGCTCTGTGTCGGTGTGTATCATGGTCTCTGAGGACAGGTGTCAATCCATATCTGCCAAGTGACCCTATGTAGGGGGAACAGTCTCTATTCTGCTCTCTGTCAGTGTGTATCATGGTCTCTGAGGACAGGTGTCAATCCATATCTGCTAAGTGACCCTATGTAGGGGGAACAGTCTCTATTCTGCTCTGTGTCAGTGTGTATCATGGTCCCTGAGGAAAGGTGTCAATCCATATCTGCCAAGTGACCCTATGTAGGGGAACAGTCTCTATTCTGCTCTGTGTCAGTGTGTATCATGATCTCTGAGGACAGGTGTCAATCCATATCTGCCAAGTGACCCTATGTAGGAGAACAGTCTCTATTCTGCTCTGTGTCAGTGTGTATCATGGTCTCTGAGGACAGGTGTCAATCCATATCTGCCAAGTGACCCTATGTAGGGGGAACAGTCTCTATTCTGCTCTATGTCAGTGTGTATCAGGGGCTTTGAGGACAGGTGTCAATCCATATCTGCCAAGTGACCCTATGTAGGGGGAACAGTCTCTATTCTGCTCTGTGTCAGTGTGTATCAGGGGCTTGAGGACAGGTGTCAATCCATATCTGCCAAGTGACCCTATGTAGGGGGAACAGTCTCTATTCTGCTCTGTGTCAGTGTGTATCATGGATCTCTGAGGACAGGTGTCAATCCATACCTGCCAAGTGACCCTATGTAGGGGGAACAGTCCCTATTCTGCTCTGTGTCAATATGTCATATGTCAGGTATCAATCCATATCCATTGTGATTTAGGAATGTTAGGTGATTTCTGCCCTTTATGGATTAAGACCAGACTCTGCATCAACTGTGTAATTTTCCATGGGAGTTTTGCCATGGATCCCCCCCCTGCATGCCACAGTCCAGGTGTTAGTCCCCTTGAAACAACATTTCCATCACTATTGTGGCCAGAAAGAGTCCCTGTGTGTTTTAAAATTTGCCTGCCCATTGAAGTCTATGGCGGTTCGCCCGGTTCGCGAACATTTGCGGAAGTTCGCGTTTGCCGTTCGCGAACCGAACATTTCGTGTTCGCGACATCACTAGCTGGCACTCTAAGCCAATCAGTAGCTCCCCATTCATAAAAAAGTAAAATATTTTTATGAACCTGGAACTAGTGATTGGCTTAGAGCATCAGATGACCACTCTAGCCAATCAGCAGCACCCATGCCTGACGTCAATCTGCACTTCCTGACACTCAGTTTCAGAAGCCGAATACCACTGAGCGATCTGGAGATCCGGAGCTGGAGGAAGCCTTTGGGGGTAAACCATTTGAGAGCAGTTTAACCCCTTATAGGAAAGAGAGCACCCAGGGGCTTCCTGGCATCATAGCATTTTCATTTAGGTGAAGTTGTTATGGTGACCAGAATGTTCATTTAATTTGCTTGACATTTCTGACACCATAGTTGTGAAAACGCTATTCATGCTGGCTTTATGTGATAATGTCTATGCCCCTTTCCTTTCATGACACTGTCAAAAAGGGACCAAGTATGTCATTACAATTATACCCCCCCTCACCCCCTCCCCCGCCCTCCCTAGAAAAATTCCTTTGGACGCCCATGGCACTGCATCTATCTTTTGTTTTACCCATTACATAAACCATGTATCTTTTTGTATTCAATGTATACTGAAGCGATTTCAGTTTATTGTTTTTCCAAACAGGTTCACTTTAAGTCATTTCTTTTGCAAAAACAGTAATGCTGAACAATTTTCTAAAAACAACACTGAATAATGGATAAAATGTTATACAAATGCGGCACAGGACACTACATAGATATTAAATTTAATAAATGCAATCAGATTATTGCTAAGTCTAAAATCCATTACAGTTCATTTCTTGAAATAAATGTACATAAAGCACAAGAATTAACATATATTAATTTCCAAAAGTATATACAGTTTGAAAAAAACATTTCCATGAGCTGGTTAGCAAAATACCTAGAAAAAATTGCCATTTACAATTAAATTGAAATTGTTGCTGTATAATTGAGCGGTAAATAAAATCTGATTGGTTGAAATGTATCCAGGCAATTTAATATAATGTCTCTGCCCTGCTTGTAGAAGTTTGGTTTTCAGTATTTTGTTTTGACTACTTACTTAAAGGACCACTATAGGCACCCAGACCACTTCAGCTTAATGAAGTGGTCTGGGTGCCAGATCCATCTAGGTTTAACCCTTTCTTCTGTAAACATAGCAGTTTCAGAGAAACTGCTATGTTTACAAATGGGTTAATCCAGCCTCTAGTGGCTGTCTCATTGACAGCCGCTAGAGGCGCTTCCGCGCTTCTCACTGAGATTTTCACAGTGAGAAAGCATTGAGAATGCTTTCCTATGGACTGGCTGAATGCGTGCGCGGGGGAAAACAGGTAAGATTTAAGCTCTTCCACCCCCTAGAGCCCAGCGGGAGGGGGGCCCAGAGGGTGGAACCTAGAGACCCTATAGTGCCAGGAAAACGAATATGTTTTCCTGGCACTATAGTGGTCCTTTAACTTGTTATAAATATGAAATTCTACCATTCAGCTAGGTAGTTGCAGCATATATATATATATTTTTTTTTAT
>OW240914.1:342270076-342311219 GCA_933207985.1 Pelobates cultripes | reverse complement strand
TATCCAAGCATACTATCTTGTGGAGACAGTCTTTCCAGCAGGTTACTGAATTACTTACTGAGAGATCAGAAAATCTGTGGGTCCTACGTAACACCAGTCATTGGGGCTACCAGCATGGTCAGTACCAGTGGTGACCTGACCAAAATTGACAGTGGATGAGATAACATCATTTGTGCTACGACAAGACTTGTCCTGAGATTCACGAACCAAAGAGAAGTTGATGAATTTTTATTTCTTTTGATTTCTCAATTATTTTCATTTTGTTTTCAGTGCTCTGGCTCCGTAGGCTAAAATTAAGTTTATCTATACAGCTTAGTTCCCTCCACCTTTACTTCACATGCACTTAAACTTTTCATCTACATTTATTTCCAGAACGTTCCATTAGCAGATTGTATCCTTCATTTCTGTCACGGGTATTTTTAGTAGAGCAGTCCTATAACTTGGAGGCCTTTTATGTTTGTTTTATTGACATTATAACTTTTTAATATGTATTTTTTTTAAATCCCTCAAACTACTGCTTCGACCTTCTTTTGTCATATAACATGCTGTGTTTTTATACAATATGTCTGACGCATATCTGAAGGTCATGCTATGTTATAATATGATTAAGAATAAAGGGGGGAAAAGCACACACAAAAAAGAAAAGAATAATAATTGTCTAGTGATGCATGTCCCTTTAAATATGGTGGGAAACAATTTCTGAATATTGCTTGTTTAATTGCACATATATGAAATAGTGTTTGTGTGTATTAGAGTGTTTTTGCCATGTTAACTATAGTTAAAATACGATATTAAAATAAGATCATTCTAAAGTTTCACTTTATTGATACTCTATCATAAAGTAAGTCAGAAAGCTTGAAAATATTACACTTTTATATAATTTAGGGGAACGTACTCACAATATAATCTCAATTAATATTTAGATGGGAGTAAATAAATAGGGTCATAATGTAACATTTACTATTTTAAAGGTTTTTTGTTTTCCCAAACACAATGTTTCATTTACAAAAAAACTAATGGAATAGAAATTTTATTGTATTAAATTTAGAGATAACTGCAAAGGCTTGAAAAATTGTTATGGCAAGCAACTTTGTCAGTCTTTTTCTGACAAGCTAGACATATTGATTAACTTAGTTGACTTGAATTCAACATAAGATTTAACAGTCAGCCCGCATAGTAAATGATGTTGGAAAACACATATACAACTCCTATCTATAGAATTATAAGATAATTGATACTTGAAGTGAGTAGCATTCTCCCAGCAGGCTCTTAAGATAAATTACAAAGAAATTTGGTACCCAACTACAAGCATCATCTTTGCAAAGAGCAGCGTTTAAACTGGCAACATCATCAGAAATAAATCTTCAAAACAATGCGTTAAAAAAATATCTATAACTTGTGTAGATGTTTCAGCAGTTTTTTCTTTTTTTATATATATAAAACAAATAAAAGATTTACAGCTAACCTCAGGCATTTTGACACGCAGCATCACCAGAGCTTTCAAAGATTAATTTCCTGTATTCTGTACAAAGTAAACCATCTCTATCAGTCTGCAAATTGCAAAATGTGATTGCCTGCTGACATCACATGTGTGATGCCATTTAAAGATGGCTGCATCCAGACAGAAACAGACAGATCTTCAGTCTGACAGGGCCACTTTAAAAAGGAAATATAATAATGTATACGGTATAAATATATGTATAGTATATATATTCTAAAATTATTTATTATTTTGTTCTAAAGCAATTTTATCAAAAATGTTGGGACACATTTAGGAGCCAACCCATTGAGGGTTTTATCTTGAAAATTAACCTTCAATACTATTTTTCATTACTTTTAAAATAAACCATTCAAGTACTGGCAACTTCTCTTTTGTATCACTAAGCTGAATATATATATTACATATAAATAGACTTTAACGTTAGTTGGGGTTCCGTGTGATCCCCAAATAATAAGAGAGAACCGGTGACGGATTATTTTAGAAAATATAAAAAAGAATGCTAAATATCCAAAATGTCACTTCACCAGAATATAAACCAATCACAATCACCAAACCTCCTTCATGAAAAAAAAATAGTCTCCTTCCTTCACATCATGTGCAGTGACGTGGAGGGTAATATTACCACTATAGGGAGGTGTAGGTGTCCAAACGCTTTCTGATTATATTCTAAGACTTGCTGGGTGTTTCGCTGAAGTTATAATTCAAAGTAAATTTAAGGCCACGGTAGCCAAACAGAAAGCTGAATTAGGAAACACTTTCACTTCTGCTATTTTGATCTTAAATTTTGAGAAACGCATGTAAGAGTCATGAAAATCTGCTTTTTTATCATATCCACTTCATACATTAATACAGGACCAGTAATACATTGGACCCCTCCTTTCCTGTTACCAATTTCCTACGTATTAATAGCATATGGCTCCCACTCCTGCATGTGTAATGAAGATATGTAATTATCCTCCCATATCTATCAATTATAGGTTATGCAAACAATAAAAATATTTAGTAACAAGATTTTTATGGTAATTTCTTGTACTATACCGCGCGCATTTAAAGTCAGAAATTTTAGAAAGGACTAGGTGGATTAAATGTTAACATTAAGAAGCAAATATTTAGTAAAGTTTGTGCTTTGTATGATATCACTGATACAAATTTTAAATATCTCCGCAGAATAGAAGCAGCAATATGGATGTAAAATATACTGAATGTTCAGGTTTTGCAAGAACAACGATCAAATGTGAATTATGCAACAAAATATACAGTAAAAATGTGCAGGTTTTTTGTTTGTGAATGTAGACATGAAGATGAAGAATGAAAAAAAGAATCGGATTGGTCATAGTGTCACCAAATAAATGGCAGAAACATACAAATATTTGTTTTCTTCCTTTAGAACTGTAGTTATATTTGATTTGCCATATTATTATCAATTGATTACTGTTAAAATCTACAAAATCCTTACCTCACACCAATTTAGTTTTTTTAAACATGTTCAACAAATATGCACACATTTCTAGTTTCCAATTACTTCTTTGGACCTAGATGGTGCAATGATATATCACGGCTAGGGCCCTATCCACTGAACTATCTCACCAAGTATAGGGTTTTTATAATTATGAATTACATTAGTGTTCCTTATCCTTGTTGCTTAATTTGCACCAAAGTAATATTTAAAATACAGACAGACTTTAATTCGACTGTTGAGTCAAAGTGTAACAAAACAGAGAATTTGCATCTCTCTTGTCAATTCCCCCCAACTTTTGTTTTAGTAAATGAGCCCCTGTTAAGGTATCAATAAGATTTAATATAACATGTACAAAGGCTGTTAATGCATTCCAATGTCTACATAAATCATCTGCACTTTTTGCAAAATGAAAAAAGAGGACACACTCTTCACACATAACGCTTTTCAGCAAGCTAAATTTTTTTATCGGTCTGGAGTGACCCGTTAATGACTGCAGCTCCGAGAGAAATATTTCAAAACCAAAAGTTGAATCTACCTCCTAATATGTATGAATATGCATTCCCTATAAAGAAAATTAATTTATAATTGCAGCGTTAAATGGAGTAATAAAAATAAAATTAACGAGTCTCAGAACAATCAGGCAAATAATTCTTCTGCATTTATTTAAGCAGAAGTCAGAATAATTTGACTTATAATTCGAAAAATAAAACTGGGTAAAAATAGCTTATTTTGTAGATTTCTTAACTTCACTATACTCAAAGAGTGGCCAGTGTATGCACCAAAACAACTGCTGCCGATTTCTGTGCTATTTAGGCGTTGGATCCCTGTTGTTTCTGTTTACTCAGCCTTGGCCCTTCTCATAGAGACACATAGAGATGGTGACTTGGCACGAAAATTTGCACCTGAAATCCAAACCTGTTACTACCTTTAGAAAGCAGTGGCTCTTCAAATGGCTACCAATTTTACAAGTTGGAATAGGGCGTGACCAAAAGACGCTGCTAAAAAGTCACTTGCTAACATTTTTTCGTAATTCTCTTAAGGAAAAACTTAGCAACTGCTTCTAACCTTCTTGCTACTTTTACCAACTTCTCCTAAACCACAAATTTCTAATGAGTGTGCACTTTCACGGTTGGTAAAGGAGCTAAGCAGATTGTCCATTACCCTTTAATGAACATAGGGCTGGTGTAATATCATGGCTACATTCAAAGTTTTACACCAGGAAATTTATTACACTTATGCTGTATATTTAATCTACTTTCCAAAACTGCAAATCAGATTTTAAATAAATCTTATGGATCTTTTAAAAGATACACAACAAAACATAAAAAATACCCCATGTTGTCTCATTACAGTTTTCGCCTTTTAGCTGAAAATTGAAAGGTGAATTGTTAGTATATAGCTCTCCTAAAGGGTTTGTTCTAATGAGGCAGGTGAGCTTACACTTTAATGGCCATTGTAATGGTACTAAATCTCTTCTGTTATTTAAATGTGCATAGGCATTTGAGATAGTGTGCTTTTGTTCTGTGTATTTGGGCTGATGTATACTGTAGCCATTTCTGCCACCCAATCTTTTCTTGCCTATGCTGGTTTTTATGTACACTAATACAATCTATATTTATTTAGTTATTTAATAGCATATTTTTTTTACAGTAAACAAGTGTGATTAGTGTGTCCACAATAATGAGAAGATGCCTACTATAGTGAAGGACATTAGTTCTGGACAATAAAGAAGTACTTCAGCCAGAGGAATTAAAGAATTTAGAAAACAGTTAAGTTAGGAATTTAGGACTTCAGTAATATCTTTTTGAAAAACTATCAAATGCATATTTTTTAATTTAACTGCCTTGATCAAAAACATTGAAAAAATATGCATTTTCTGCATAAAAAATAAAACCACAAAGTATAGTTAATTTCTAAAGGTGAATTTAATGAGACACAATCTCAAACTGTTAGATAAAGTGTAAATCACAATTTTTATTTTATTAATGTGATTTATATACTTAGCAAACCCAGCATATTCAATGTAAAGATTAGGAACTAAAATCTTCATTGGATTTTGCATTGGCCTGGAGAGGTAATGATGGAATTCCCTTGAATCATGGAAGTTCAAAGAGAAGGTTTGCTAAGAAGCATCTACTTCAATTTATTTCCCATTCAATAACAATTAAAACCACGGAAACCCATCTCCTCTAAAGGAGGTAATTCAGAGCCCACTGCATGTCTGATCTCACAATCTTTGTCGAAACGGATTTCTCGATAAGTTTGTATTGCCATTCTGCAGTGTGAAGCAATGTGTTATGTCAAGCTAAATATTATTGTTAATAATTACAGAGAACAGACTGGGTATCATTTGGGCCAACAGAAACAGGTGAATTATGAAACCAAAATTACACGTGCGGGTCTAGAACCATAAACCAAGATCATCTTTAAAAAAAACACAAAAAAAATCTGTTAACGTGGGAGAAATGTTTCACACCTAAAATAGATGGAATTAGCTCTGTATTCTTTTGAATTTTGTGTGATTTTTTTTTTTTTGCAGTTTATATAAATCTGGATTTCAGACAATATGGGCAGATATGCTTTAGCATATATGAATGAGTTCTTGTACATTTTGCTTCAACAATCCCTGAAAAGATCAGCATAATAACACTTTGATCTTTAAATCCCCTTTCTCCCTCTATCTTTCATTTCTTCTTTTCTGTTGCCCTGTACAAAATGCTCTGTTTCATTCAACAAGTTGTGTTCTCTTTTTCATCATTGTCTTCCCTCTTTCTTCTTTGAATCCAGTCCGATTCCTCTTCACCTTTTTCATTCTGTGTACATTGTCTCCTTGCATTCTTACTCAATACAAAATCAAATAAATAATACAACTTACACTGTGTTATTGATGTATATTGTATCAAACCAAAAAAGGTGAATGAAAATTTTAAATTCAAAAGGGCAATGCTGAAATAATAACTGAACTCAAGGATTTTATTTTTATTTTTTTGGGGAGAGGGCAATCTTTATTTTATGATTACACAATTAGCAAAAAAAACATAAGTACCATAAAAATTATAATATCACAAGATTTTCAATTGCTCTATTTTAGAATAACATTTACTGTAACCATGTCCATTTTCCAAAATTCATGGTTTCATGAATTAGACAGATGTAACTCCCAATAAAAAGTAATATAATTGTTCATTTTAAAAGTTCTTCAACCATATCATCACAAACCAAAATAGAGAGAGAAAATGGATTTCGAAATAGAAATTGTGTATTTTCAATATACTTAAGCAAAATATTGTAAGTAATAGTTTATTTGGAAATGGAAACCAAATGTAGGCTTAGTGTCATATTTTTCTCCAATCTCTGGAGTCTTTTCAAACTTTCTTTATTTTCACTTCGGCTTCACATAAACTGTGAATAAATGTAAATGTAAATATGAATTTTGGGGATGTAGAATTCTTTGAAGGATTTTAAATAATAAAAAATTCTCAATTTGAATTTTAGTAGCATTTCATTTAAAGTGTTGTAAGTGGACCATTAAAGCAATTCCATGCTAAAATTAAATAAGATTCAAGCAGAATTCTGGATGTGGCAAACAATGTTTATATATTTTCCAATGAGGACTTTAAAACACGTTGTTTAAGGATGCCTTTTCCATATTTTTATATTCCATCTGTCACCTGAACAAAGTATTCAAAAACAGCAATTTATATGAAAATAAAATACAGATTCTCTGTAAGGAAATACTAACAGAGAGGAAGCCAAAATATGCTTTCTACATTTTAATAATTAAAATATAACATTTGTTTTGCAGAAACAATTACATGATTACGCATTAATGTTATAACATACCTCTTGAGTTTGGCACACAAAAAAGCAGCCATCTGACAGTTTTTTCCATTAAATTTAATGATGGTTAAACAGATGACCAGTACTCTAGAGAAACTGATATGATTAATATGCTGACAGTTAAATTCTTACCCTAATATTGGAAAACCAAAACTATGTACTGTGTACACAAGAAATTCCGATTAGGAATATTTTTTTATTCCATTTAAATATTGAAAGCATAAGAATGTTATAAGTCCCAAATGACAGGATACTGTTGATTGACTATATACATTTGAAACAAACTCATTGAACACTACTGGTGGCAAAGCTAATACAGCAATGTTTGCAAACTCCAGAAATAATGTGTTAATAGCAATGTCAGAGACAATATTTGTGGAATTCTCACCTTGCTTGTTTATACGTTTATACATATTTCTATCATTCTGACCTTATCTAATGCTGAAGTTGTCTTTATTTTTCTTACGTGAAGCTCGGCCACTTTGAGGTTTGGTAATACATCTATTTAGTACCTCCGTGAGATTTGGGTTTGTCCCTGTGACATTCAGTTTGCCTATGTAGATTTCAGAGCCCCCTGATTGTCTTTAAAAAGTAATTAAATTAACCCATTAATAACCACAAAACCAGTGCCAAGATGACCACTCCTCTGCAGTCAAGTCCTCCTCCACTCAGGTCATCAGTCATGAAGTCCATTTTGTCCAATCAATTGCTTCTCACGTTTTATTGTGGATTTAATGTGCATGCATGGCAAATGCTGTGAAGCACCACTCAAATGTTTCTCATAGAGAAGCAGGGAATTCAATGCATCACAGGATGTTTCAAAGTCAAGAAATTAGTAAGACATTGCTGTTTCTCTGAAACAGCAATATTTTACATTGAAGGAGCAAAACAGCAGGATAACTGCACACGGCCATTTCATTGAGATAAAGTAGTCTGGGTGATTAATGTTTTTCCTTTAAGTATATTCCTTTATGTATGGACATAAGGTCCCCCCGCTTATATTAATAGCCCCCACCCGCAGGTCACGGGTGGTGTCACAGGGGGGCATTATGTCCCCACATATTAGTTATTTGTGTTCCCCACCATGGGGAAATGGAGGTCCAGGTCCCCCCTTATTGCACTAGCTAAATGCCCCTAATTTAACCTCCCTTTTATTAATATGGGAGTCATAGTGCTCCCCATAGGTTTTTATGGGGGGGTAGGAATTAATATTGCAAGGAGGGAGCTAGTAGCGCTGCTGGCTCCCTCCTTATTTTTCTTTCTTTTCTTTTTTTGTGCATGCGCAGTTTTATTTCTCTGTGCTGTGGGAATTAATTCCCCTGCAGCATGGAATCTATTAAATGAACGAAACAAAAAGAAAAGGTAATGCATTCGGCCTTTGCCCTTTAGTTTCGTTTATATTTCGTATGTAGGGCTTTCGTTTACGTTTTAGTAAACGAATACGAAAAAACACGAATTTTCGGATGAAAACTTATTCGTACAAAAACTAATGCATATGTCTACGCTCTACATGTGGCTGTCCATGTACACAATTTAGGTCTGCTGTGCCTTACTTTTTGACCTCAAAGGGACATCACCATTCCATATCAAATTCTATAATAGAATGAGTGTGCTTTAAATGATTTTATTTTGTTATGATTTTTCTTTTTATTATTTCTTTGTGTGGAGAAACTGTAATTGACTGTGTATGGTTTAGCAAATTGTTCCTCTTTATTTTCTTCTGAATTTCTTCTTACGTAATATCACCATTGGTATTGCAATCAATCTAAATAGTGGACTTACCAAACATTACATTATTGTCTTCAGGTGTAGATAAAAGTTTTATCCAGTAAAAAGTTTTTGTTTAGAAGATTGTTACTTGTTATCATTATTATTTGCACAGCTCCATTTTTTGGGGGTTATATTATTCTGCCTCACATCTGTCAACATTATTGTGAAAGCTAGGTCAGAAACCAGATAAATAATACAAATCTTTAAAAAGATTATTTTCACCTGTCATTCAGTGACTGGCAGAAAAAGCAAGTTTTTAGTTTTTTTGTTAAAAACATAGAAATACATTTTGTACTATGTAAGTGCTTTATAACTTAACCGAAGATTTTGCCCAATTTTACACATACACATTGTGCATTTCAGATGAAAGGAATTACTGCAGTTAAGAAAGACTTCTGTCTATACTTTGATATAATTTTCCTGCATTATACAAAAACTAAAAAGCATTAAGAATTTTTTTTTCTTCAGTTTTAATGGAACTTACGAGAAACGTGCCATAGTTCATAATTGTACTAAACATGTCAAATTTTTAAAGACTAATGTAAAATCACTTTTCTCAAGCCTAAATCTTGGAAGGATTATTTGAGTTCAGTTAAATTCTATTTTCATTGTTTGTTTGAAGAAAATAAGTGAAAAGGCTTTTTCCCGACACTGGACATTATTTACATTGTACTTTATTCAGCAGTACTTCACCATGTGCTCAGTATTAGGGGTACATTTTGGGATGTGTCTTAATGTATTTAAAATGTATTTGTTTGTCACAGCTTACTTTATAAATTTTTTTAGGAATTATACATCTATACACAACAACACAATGTAAATAAAATTATACATCTAATTTAAATTATAGGACCAGTAAAGTCCTCCAGACCACTTCAACTCAATGAAGTGGGCTTGGTACAGTGGTCCATCACTTTTAACCTTTAATTTAAAACATTGCTGTTTAATTGTTATGTTTATACTAAAGGGTTGAACACAGCTCTAGTAGCTGTTTTACTGAAATATGCTTCCAATGTGAGTATAGAGTCAAACTCGGTTTTCACAGCTAACCTCCAATTCATTGGATGAGCACAGCACTGGATTGGCATGCACGTTTTATCCCCAATGTTCCTCTATGAGGAGCTTTGGATTGGATGTTTACAAGCGTCAATGTGAGGCGGATTGACTCCATCTCGATGCTGGAAAAAAAGAGATAAGTCATAGTTATTGTTCCAGTTTTTATTAGATTTGGGAGGGGCAGAATTTAAATAAAGAGAACACTATAACATTTGAAATACAGGTTTTCATTCCTAATGCTATAGCATTCCTTTTAATATCCAATTTGTATGATAGATAGATAGATAGATAGAAGAGCTCTTGGTTATTTTATATAAATGTAATATATAATACAGTGGTTCCCAAACTTTTTAGGTTCAAGGTGCCCTTAATAGTTCAATATTTTTCCAAGACACCCCAAGTCAAAAAACAATTTTCTAGGTTGTGTATACGTACAGCGATGTGGAATATACTGGGCCCCTAATCTTTGGAGGGGCACTAGAAGATTATTTAAAGAAACAATCCAGGCACAATAACCGCTACATTACATTGTAGTGGTTATGATGCCAGTAGTGCCGTACTGCCCTCCCAGGGTAAGTAGTCAAACTGTTTAAGAATAGTGTGACAACTTACCTGGGGACTGCAGGGATAGGGGCTTTAGTATGTGTGTGTGTGTGTGTAATATATGTGTGTGTGTGTGTGTGTGTGGTGTGCAATATGTGTGTGTGGTGTACAATATGTGTGTGGGTGTGTACAGGGGTGCAGTGTGTGTGTGTAAAGGATGTAGTTTGTGTGTGTGTGTGTGTGTGTGTGTGTGTGTGTGTGAGGGGTGCAATGTGTTTGTATGTGGGTCAGTTTGTGCATGAAGGGTACAGTATGTGTGTGGGGGGGCAGGTTGTGTGAGGGGTACAGTGTGTGTGTGGGGGGGAAAGTGTGTGTGTGTGTGTTGGGTACAGGGTGTATGTGTGAGGGGTACAGTGTGTGTGTATGGTGAGGCAGTTTGTGTGTATTGGGGGTAGTGTGTGTACGGGGTAATTGTGTGTATGGGGATAGTGTGTGTATGGGGGGTAATTGTGTGTATTGGGGGGCAGTGTGTGTGTGTGTATGGAATGAATCTGTGCTAGTGCTCTGCCTTGTTATGTTGCTAAATGTCTTTTGTGTATTTTACCCTTTGACTGCTTCTTTTCGGAGAGACTTTGGAAAATAACTATTTAACTTGACCCTCTTTCACTCAGTGCTCTACCTTTTTGCCTTGACTCAACATAGACACAAAAATCAAGACTTACTCTATATTCCCCAATATACACCTGCCACTTTTGAGGGTACTCCCTTATGACAAAGTCATGCCCATCAACTTATCTTGCATGATATTTTTCATTGTCACATTACCTGCTTTATTCTTCTGCACGTGGACTGGTGAGGTATATGGTATCTTCACTAACATGCACAGATACAGCGTAGGTTCTGCATGACAGACTTTAGCACCTCTATGTGTACTGTTGAGGGAGATAGCATGGTGCTGCCCACTGTGGGGAGGGGTTATTTTGATGAAACATACTTCACTGCTAGGCTGGCACCATGATAGTTCACACTCTTGACCCATTTTATCTCATAGTTGACTACTTGCTATAATATGCTCTGTGCATTCTCAATAACTACTGATGTGGACGATGATTACTGACTGGGGGTTGACAATTGCTTACCCAACCTATACCATATAATTGATGGTGGACCGGTGAAGGACCATACTTAGATGGGCCTGGGTCATGATTCCCAACCATGACAAAAGACAAGTATATCTACTGTGCGAACAACTAGTCTCAATAGCTTTATTGCAGGAAACTCACTATAGGGAGAGTGCAGTAGCAGTAATGAAGAATACCGTATTTATTCGAGTATAATGCGCAAAATTTTCTACCAAAAAAAGAAATCAAAGTTTGGGTGCGCGTTATAAACGAGGGCTGGGGTGAGGTGGCAGTGGCGGCCGGTCCATTGAGGGCGCAGGCGAATTGTGAGTTCACACTGCGCCATTTCCGTGCTGCAGCCGCTCACTGTACGCGAGGGCGAAGAAAAAAAAAAAACGTCCCCTCGTCGCGTACAGTGGGCGGCCCGAACTGGGGGTGAGAATTCTTATTATCCGCTGTATGGTCGCCGCTTCATTTCCTCGTCTCCCACACGTTACGGTAAGCATTGCTTTTGTACAATTCAGTGTTTTGCGTACCGTAATTCAGTGTTCTTCATATTTTAATTGATATACTGGTATCCATTAGATGGCAACTGGTATCAAGAGAAAACGTTCTGCATATGACGCTTCATTCAAGCTCAAAGTTGTTGATCATGCTGAAATTCACGGAAATCGAGCAGCTAGCCGAGAATTCACTGTACCAGAGACGAATGTTAGAGAATGGAGAAAACAGAAAGTCGTCCTGAAAGATATGAATAAAACAAAAAAAGCACAACGAGGGAGACAAGCCATGTACCCAGATATGGAGAAGGAACTTTATGAATGGATCATTGACCAAAGAAGTAGTGGGTACATCGTCACATCACTCCACATTAGACTTCAAGCCCAAAAGTTTTGCAAAGATTCAAACTTCAAAGCCTCTAATGGATGGACACAAAAGTTTATGAAAAGGCATGGACTTGCAATACGCCAGAGAACAAAGATAGCACAGAAGCTACCTAATGATTTAGAAGAGAAGATCGCTTCATTCCATACCTTTATAATCAACCAACGCAAGCAGATTGATTTTGAACTTTCACAGATAGGCAATATGGATGAGACCCCCATGTGTTTTGACCTACCAGGCAACAGGACAATTGACAGCAAAGGGAAGCACACAGTCCAGATTAGAACCACAGGCCATGAGAAAACTCATTTTACCGTTGTGTTATCCTGTATGGCAGACGGTTTTAAACTTAAACCAATGGTGATTTTTAAAAGAAAGACTATTCCAAAAGGAGTTAAATTTCCACCAGGTGTCGTGATCCATTGTCATCCTAAAGGATGGATGGATGAAAAGGGAATCATTTTATGGTTAAATAAAGTTTGGAATACTAGACCAGGCGCAATCCTGAAGAAATCCATGCTTGTATGGGACCACTTCCGCTCACACCTGACAGACACTGTGAAGGACAAACTGAAAAGTCTAAATACATTTCAAGCTGTGATTCCAGGTGGACTAACCTCTATTCTTCAGCCACTAGATGTTGTTTTAAACAAACCCTTCAAAGACAGTCAGGGAAAAGTGGATTACCTGGATGAAATCCGACGACAAAGAATTGACTGCAAAAGGAAACCTCAAGAAACCTGGTCTATCTCTCGTGACATCCTGGGTTAAAACATCATGGGAAGACATACCAAAAGAAATGATCATCAAGAGTTTTTTGAAGACAGGCATCAGCAATAAAATGGATGGCACAGAAGACGACCTGCTGTGGAATTCAGACTCAGAAGAAAGCGAAGAAACTGGAGAAACAGATGTTCCTGCCAACTGGGACACTGATGAAAAATTAACTCGAGAAGAATGGGAACAACTCTTTAGTGTATCTGATGATGAATCTGTCTTTGAAGCATTTTAAATAAATATTGTTACCGGTAATTTTATTTCGGTATTGTGTTTATACCAGTTTACGTTGTCAATAAATGATTTTTGTCATGGCCGCACGTGTTCAACAACGTTTTTTTGTTAATTACAATGCTTGGTGTGAAACAAAATTTTATACCGATTTTTAATCGAAAATTAGGGGTGCGCGTTATACACGTGTGTGCGTTATACTCGAATAAATACAGTACATTTTATGCTGTGGATTATTTTAGTAGTCATCCCATGGCCCACTAGGCTGGGATAGTGATTTTGATAGTTTTCCACATCAGATAAGTTGGTAGATCAAGAGGGAAGGTACCTTTTTGTGAAAGGCGTGGGCACACATATTCACATCTATATATGTCCCAAACTGTAATCATGCTCAATTTTTGCACAAAAACATGCGCTATCAAATATTACTGAAAACTCATTGGTTTTGGGTGGAGACTTTAATGTCCCTCTGGACCCATTGCCGAATTTGTCCTCTGGTAGCATCTCACAAACCTCGCCATGGTTGGATCATAGCTCCATCCGTTTATTAATAAATTCACTCGTCTTCCATCCTGCTCAGTTTGCTTGGAAGCTTAATGAATAGTTGTTGGCAGACCCATCAATACAGGAAGAAGTGACACAACAGTTGACTTATTACATTGAGGCGAATGCCACTATGGGGATGTCATTGGGAGGAGCATAAGAGTGTCCTCAGAGAACACTTTATAAAACTGGCCATGAGTAAGGAGAAGGAAACTAACCTTTGAAGCTCTCCACAAGAGAACTCTGGAATGTGGGAAACTATGCATAGAGAGTTCATTAATGCCCAAAGACAACTGACAGACCTCTTGGAAGTAAACATCTGCAAAGCATGAACTCTTTTTTTCTATCTACACACTAACAAAGGGGGGCAACGTCTTGCTTGAATGTTGCTTGGACAGCAAACTCAAGCACAATTACATAGAATATGAATGGCATCCAGTCTCTTGACTCAATTCCAGGAGGAATCATGGGTGAGTTTTGGAGATATTGCAAAGAACTGTAATATTCCATCACTCTCCTCTAGTGGATCCCCATCCAAGGCGAAGAGAGATATGGAAAAATACTTGAGAGGTTCCACCCATGATGCACTGATGACAGAAGAGACACAGTCCTTTGATGCTCCTATTTCAGATGAAGAAGTCCAAGCTGCAATTAAAATAGCAAAAACCATCAAAGTCTCTGGGCTACTATGAGAAATGTGGACATGTATTGATCACTAGGCTAACCAATGCACTGAATAAACTGACATTGAGGAGTTGCTTAACTATGACTTCCTAATGGTTCAGATCACCATAATTCCCAAACCTGGGAAGAATCTGGAAAGTTGTGGCAATTACTGCCCGATTTTCTTGCTCAACGTTAATGTCAAACTGTTATCCAAGATCCTGACAAGGAGGCTACAATCTTTTTGGCCACGACTGGTCTAGCAAGGGAATATAGCACCCTACGGTTGTTCTCTGTACAACATATGGCTAGACAAAAGGGCAGGCAATTGCTCCTGCTTTCCATAGATTATTATTATTATTATTATTTTATTATTTATATAGCGCCAGCAAATTCCATAGCGCTGTAAAATGGGTGGACTAATAGACACGTAATTGTAACCAGACAAATGGACACACAGGGTCAGAGGGGTTAATGGCCCTGCTCAGTGAGCTTACATGCTCGAGGGAGTGGGGTATAGTGACACAAAGGGTATAAGTAGGGGTAATGAAATAGGTTGCTAGAATACTAAAAGTATTCACTGAGAACTTAGGTTATTTTGCAGGACAGTTGCAGGAGATTAGTCATATGGGGGATGGGGGAATGATGCAGAGAAGAAATTTGACTGGGTGGACTGGTACTTCTTGATGGCAACATTGCATAGAATGGGGATTGGTAAGGGGTTGCTAAGATGGATTGGAGCACTCTATTTTAATCCAAATGCACAAGTCCATATAAATGGGGCCATTACAGATGGTTTTTCCATACACAATGGCACTAGACAGGGGTGGCCCTGTCACCTATGCTTTTTCTATTAACTTTGAAACAGTTTCTTGTGACTATCAGGAACAAATAGACTGCTACAAGGTTTTGTTATAAGAGACCACAAAATAGCCGCTTATGCGAATGACATGTTTTTCATAGAAGAACCACTGACTACCATTTCACACATATTGGAGGACATTCAGATGTCCCTATCACGTATTCCTCTGCACATAAAAATGTGGTTAATGGCATTTACAGTCTAGACAGGAACAGTTGTGTCGAACAACATTACCATCCTGACAGGAAAAGTTGTGCCGAGCAGCAATCAAGCACATGGAAACCTGGTAATTGCTTTTGGGGTCAAAGGCCGGTCATGGCCAATCAGATCTGCAGGAGGGTTTGTGCTGACCAGCAATCATGCACATGGAAACCTGGCAATTGCAATTGGGGTCAAAGGCCGGTTACAGCCAATTGGATCCACAGGAGGGGTATTTAAACCCAATTTTTCTTTTGCCAATTGCCCTGATGGTAATCCGAGAGTGCGTTCCTGATCTTGATTTTCTGGTATTTGACTTTGGCTTCATTTTGACTTCCCTGAATTATGGTATCCTTGACTTTTGGCTTTCCCTCATCGCTGTGTCTGATTCCGTGTTCCTGACCTCGGCAAGTATTCTGAATATTCTTGGATACGTTAAGTCCAACCATTCTAAGGTCCGGTTATGAGTTATCCTTAGTCCTAGCTGTGACACAGTTCTGCATGCTGGATCAACTTGTAATCCTGACAGTTCCGTAGATTTTCAGAACTTAAATTGAATCTTACTAAATAGAAGATATTAATTGTAACATCCTGACTGAGGACTGTTACTAACTTTCCTTTTCATTAGTGTGATGACCATATGTGATATCTCAGTGGTTTGGCACCAGAGGCGACTCTAGACTTTATGATACCTTAGGCGAAACTCTAACAACCAAAGAGAAAAAAAAAATAGGGTTGCATTTTGTGTGTGTAAGGAGCAGTCGCTATATTGAAAGGCAGGCTTGTAGCTCTGGAAACAGAGTTAGTCTCTGCATTCATTGTTCAGAACTTGCTGTGTCACGGCTTCCTATGCCCCTGCATTGTGAGCTCGCTGGCTGTAGCTGTAGCATAATTTGCAAACAAAATTAATTTGCAATAAATAAATTTAATTTGCAAGTATGCCAATCATTTATACACAATTGTGGGGTATGGTTGCATAGTACTGGTGTGAAGGGGTTATTGGAAACAAAAATTTTGTTTGAGCAAAAAAGCTTTTAAAAAATTATTTACCAAATAATAAAGTGTGTTTGACATATGTCTTCAGCTGCTAACTGTGACAGGGTGAGTAGAGGGATACCAGTGGCAGGGAGAGCGTGACAGGACAAAGGAGGTAAATTGGACAGGGTGCGGGAGGCTGTGAGAGAGAATGAGGGAGGGCGAGTATGACATGGTTTGATGAGGGAGTGTGACAGGGCTAGTGGAGGTAAGTGTGTCAGGGCAATAGTGACATGGTAGGAGGGAAGAATGTCACAGTATTGGAGGGGTTAATGTGATAGGGTAAGGGTAAGTGTGGCATAGATGGGGGCTGAGTATCACAGGGTTGGTGTGACGGGTGAATGTGGCATGGTTGGAGAAGGGAGTGTGACAGGATTAAGGGGGGTTTATGTGACAGGGTGAGTGTGGCAGAGTATGACAGGATTAAAGACATTAATGTGACAGGGTAAGTGTGGCAGGGTTGGTGGAGAGTTTGACAGAGTGAGAGAAGGTGAGTGTGCAGAATTAGGGGGGAGTAATTTGACAGGGTGAGTAGTAGAGGGAGGGCAGGTGCAAGTATGACAGGATTAGGAGTGGTTAATGTGAGTGTGGATGTGTGAAGGGGCTGAAAGTGGGGGGTGAAAGAGTGTGAGTGGTGACAATGTATAGGGATGTGACAGTGTGTGGGGAGGCTGACCGTGTGTGAGAGTATGGTGACACTGCATTGTTGGGGGTAACTGTGTGTGTGAGGCAGGGTGACAGTGTGTGTGTGGGGGGGTGACCCTATGCAGGACAGTGGGTGACACGGTGAAGGACAGTGGCTGACACTTTGAGGGAGGGGAGTGCTAGTGTAAGGAAGGTGGGTGTTAGTGTGAGGGAGGGAGTAATACTGTGAAGGAGGGGGTAATACTGTGTGAAAGGGGGTAATACTGTGAGGGAGGGGGTAATACTGTGAAGGAGGGGGTAATACTGTGTGAGAGGGGGTAATACTGTGAGGGAGGGGGTAATACTGTGAGGAAGGGAGATGGTGTGTAAGAGTATGTGATGGTGTGAAGGAGGGGGGTGATACTGTGAGGGAGGGGAGAGATACTATGGGGGTGGGATACGGTGAGGGAAGGAGGTAACACTATGAGGGGGGATTACTGTGATGGATGGGTAATAATGTGAGTGGGTACTGGGAGGGAGGGGGTAATACTGTAGAGGGGGAATAATGAGAGGGAGCAGTAATACTGAGAGGGAGGGTTGATGGTGTGAGGGAGGGGAATATTGGGAGGGAGGAGGATGATATTGTGAAAGAGAAGGAATACTGGGAGCGAGGTGATAGCGTGAAAGATCCTGGGAGGGAGGAGGGGGATACTGGGAGGGAGGGGGTGATAGTGTGAAATGGGGGGATACTGTGAGGGAGGGGGTGATAGTGTGAGGGAAAGGAACACTGGGAGGGAAGGGAGTGATAGTGTGAAAGGGAGGATACTGGGAGGGAGGAAGTTGAAAGTGTGAGGGTGGGATACTAGGATGGAGGGGGTGATAGTGTGAAAGAGGGGGTATAGTGGGAGGGAGGGAGGGAGTGATAGTGTAAAAGAGGGGGAACACTGGTTGCGATGGTGGTGATAATGTGAAAGAGGGGGAATACTGGGAGGGAGGGGTGATAGTGTGAAAGAGGGGGAATACTGGGAGGGATGGGGTGATAGTGTGAGAGAGGGGGGATACTGGGAAGGTGGGGGTAATACTGTAGGGAGGTGATGAGAAATGCCTTGTTTCTCTCCCTGGTGGTCCAGTGGGCTCCCTGGTGAACCGTGGCCAGGATATCCGGTATGTAGAGCTGCAGACCATGTATCTCTTACCACGGCAATGCTCTGATTGGCCAGAACACGTGAGACACATGGTCTGCAGCTCTGCACACCGGCGGCCACAGGCGCTTTCCGGACGGGCATACTGGAGGGGCCTCGCTTCCGATTGCATACTGAGCAAGCGGCCGGACCCCCTCCTGCTGTCGGGTCCTCGGTCACTGACCAGGACCCAACACAGTCTGCCCTATGGCGGTTTAGGTGGCCACAAGGCCCCAGAAAGTGCAAGGCCTTATCCGGCCGCCTTAACCACCTATTTAGAGAGTCGCCTCTGTTTGGTACCTTGTAACTATGGAACAATATAAATGGAACTATGGAACAAGTTCAATGGAACTATACAAACACAACTTCCTACCACTCCTGAACAAAATACAAGAGGATCTTAAAAAATGTAATTGCCAACATATCAGAGGAGCTGGTAGCCGATGCCACTCCTACTCCTATGCTGATGTACTGATACTCACAACTGAAACATTTTTACTGAAATCTGTCGAACAAATCACAACTGCACTGAGACATGTCCTGGTTCAAGGATCTCTGTGTTATAAATGTGGCCTCAGGTGGTAGGATGTCGATCCACCTTTTACAACCTTTTCTGACATCCACAGGGAAAAAATAACAGGCTCCAAATACCAGGAAGTCACTTATAAATTGATCTCCCGTTGACGTTCAACTCCGGTTCTCTTACATAGGATATTCCTAACAACTTCGGCGGATTGCTGGAGATGTGGCACAGCTGCGAGCTCCATACCACATATCTGGTGGGACTGCCCTCGAATAACACATTTGTGGAAATAAGTTAAAATGGTGGTGATGGAGATTATGGGGGAATCACCACAATTCAACATTGAGAATGTGCTATTGCACACATTTCTGCCACTTTCCAAATACAAAAGGTCCATTTTGAGACATCTGATTAATGCAGCCACATCTTTGGTGCCTGCCCTCTGGAAGCAAGTGCACACCCTGACAATAGAACAGTGACTGACATGGGTTGAAAAGATTTAATCCCCAGAGACAAGGCAGATGGACCTTCTTGGTCAGAGTGGCAAACTCACAGAACAGCAGTACCCATGGTTTGTATACCTAGCGCAGTAGGAGAGTTTGGAGGGTACACATAATGGTAATTGAGGAGGGATGGGGGGGGTGATGTGTGCCTCATTCTTAATATTTATTTTATTTATTCAAAAAATATGACAATAGACAAGAGTTTCAACAGACCTAATTTGTGTACAGACGGGGTTAATAATTACTACATTGGTCACATTAGAACACAAAATTATCCATATATATTATCCATATAATTATCCATATCCAAGAATAACAATTCGGTATAATCATCTGCTTATACATAGGTTATCTTATTACAATATAATTGCATTAACCCCTTGAGGGTTAATAAAAGGGAATCATGACATGTCATATGTCATGTGTCCTTAAGGGGTTAATAAGTTCAAGGTATATCCCCATTTTAAAAACAATTTAATATCTAAATATTGTCTGCAGAGTCAGATTAATTTAATAATGTGACGGACTGCTGGCACTACAACCGAGTACCTTCACCAATCGATGCTCCTAGTGCTTGCCGAGGACTCCAAGCACTCCAACCAACACCATCAGCACTGCAGACCCCACTTCCAGCGATGTAGCTGCGCCGGGGTCTCGCCGTCCTTTACCCACCCTGGACCCAAGGCCAGGATCCAGCTTCCAGTGTCTATTTCCCATGTTAAATATAGTTCAAATAGGCAAATTGTCAAACGAATTGACGAACAAAATTGTCGAACAGCGTTCGAATTGTCAAATGAGTTAGTTCCAGGGAAGGTAAAACTTCAACTGAATTAAAATGGCCTCCGTCACGTGTTTGAATGTCGAATGGCAGCCACTTTGACTACTTCGGCACTTCGACTGAATCCGAAGTTCCATAGTAAAGATTGTAGAATTGTGCCAGTTCCATTTAAAGGGCCAGAACAGTCGTTTTAACACCAATAAGTTCAAATAGTATTTTTAACTGGCAAAGTCTCCCAGGGGCCATAGTCACATGGCAGGAGGCTGGCAATTAGTCCTCTCTAGGCACAAGTGGTGAAGGGCACTTCACACTAAAACTAAGACAAACAAAATCAAACAAAGAAAAAAATATAAAAATATATATAAATTAGCTTCCCGAGTCTCAACATAGGGCCAAAAGAGTCATTAGACTTTGTTATCTTATAGGATATTTATTTGTCCAGGGTGACCATAATTTTATCGAGTTCATTTTGATACTAGTATAGAGTTAGATTCCATCTTATGCTGATATTCTATTTGCGCCATAATCTTTTTCCAAGCTATAGGGTTTGAGGATTTCCACACCCTAGCTATACATATTTTAATAGCAAAAAATATATGGGTTAGGAGAAATTTTTGATTAGTATATTGAAAAGGGAACCCAATATTAAAAAGAAACAATTGGGGGCTGATTTCCTTTACTTCCGGGAAGAGGGAATTAACAAGGCTAAGCATTTGAGTTTTAATCTTTTTTAGCCCCAGACATTCCCACCAAACATGATAGATGGTTCCCACTTCAACCCCACATATCCAGCAATCCCTAGGGTAAACAGATGAAATTGGGTGTGCCTCATTCTTTATCTCTCTTCCTACTCTTACTTCTTACATATCTTAATTCTGATCATACTTCTTATTTTATCCACTTTTGCGTACAATAACAGCTAATATTTTGCTTAGAGTACTTGGACCGTGTGCGGTAACCTGCATACGGTTATAAGCGCTAGTTGATGATATGAGCATTTATACATTTATGTAATGGTGAGGGGGAGAATTGACGATCTGTAATTGATGTTGCTTTCCTTGAGATGCCCTTAGCTCGGCAGAAAGTTTTTCTTTAGACTTTGCGATGAGAAGATTACGAATGTATCTGTGCGTTAAGGCTGGAACCTATATCGGTCCACCAGCGCTACATGGTTTCTGCTTCTTATAGTTTTTACAAGCATTAATGTCTCACACTTATTTGATGCACTCCTGTAGTTTGTAAAATTTGTGGAATGCAATTTGAACAGAGACCCTGTGAGGTCTCTATAGCTGAACTTGGATGAGAGACCTGAGAGTTTCAATGATTCTCTTATTATCTTTCTTTATGTCTATATCTGATCTAACAGTTTCTATGTTGATGAAACTCAATAAAAACTCTGATTTACAGTTTTTAATATGTAAGCCAAATGAGAGATTATGAATATGGCAAGGTTAAAGTCACACTGAATTCTCACGTTAGTAAATAATCTTGTTAATTAGAATGTTTAACTGGGGATCAGTTCATTTTAAACAGCAATCAATTTTCAACTACATTATAATAACCTCTTCCAAATATACTCTGTAATTTGAGCCCCCTAAGTTATTTTAGGATCTTTTTACTGCACTCTTTTCCTCCTCTCATGTTCTGATGTCTCTTTTGTCTGTCTAGTTTTACATTCTCTCCATCTCATCAAAGAAAATGAAATAATCCTTTCAAGATATTACACTTAATACTTGCAGTTTTATATTCTTCTTCAAAAATGTAAAATAATGAACTATGCCACGTTCTTTGCAAGTTCCATTAAAGAATTCTCTAAATGCTTTTCAGTTTTTGTATAATGTAGGAGAATGATATCAAAGTATATACAGATAACTTTCTTCCATTAACTGTACTGCACACTCGTATTTTCTTTCATTTCAAAAGCAAGATTAAAAATGGTCACACTTTTAGTTAAAGTTACTGTCTACAAACACAGAAAAAGTCAAATTTTTAAGATTTATTAGAATAGGACGTTGAATCCCATATGATAATAAATAGCCATCTTGCCCAGCACCTCAAGTTCTACAACAATGTTTTAAAATGTTAAAAAAATATATTTGTACAAAGGCTAGAATGAATGTACATTTTGAAAAAGTGAATGCTCTATGTAGCAAGTAGTGCCAGGTCGAGCATCATCTTACAAAAATTCAGACTAAAATGGTAGTTATGGAAAAAATGACCACAGATAACAGAATCTAGAAGATTTATCCCCTAAAGTGTGCAGTTTTGGGAAATCCAGAGTGAATTCATAGGAAACTTTTTGACCAAAATACCCAAATTGAGATATAGCTGACTAGATTTTAAATTTGATTTGAATACCCTGCAATTTTCCCCACATTTTTTTTTGGGGGGGGGGCTAGATTTTGAAAGTATATTGTCAACTCACCTTAACTACTGTACTGTACTGTATTTTTTTAAAACAGTCAGCAATCTGGGAATATTACCCCAACTTACTTACCGTACTTTTAATCAACAGTCAACAATCTGGGAATATTACCCCAACTTACCTTGAGTTTTCAAGTGCCACAAACCTACTACTGCTACTGCCTTAGAACTGAGAAACCCAGGTCAGACCACCTCACCAATAAGTATACTTGGACAAGACACAAGTTGCTTCTAAATATGTTGGTGCTATACAAGTGCTAATAATAACTGAATTTCACAATTTGAAAGCATATTCATAGAGATTAGATTGTCTGCTTTTAACAGGTGAGCTGGCATTGAACTGTTCAAATTAAACAGAGAAAAGTAAGTAAAAGGGGCACTTTGGACCCCTAAAGCACTCTAGCTTGCTGAAAGACTTTATATGTGAATAATGTGTCCTTTTTTGCATTTTATAAATAGAAATTGGCACTTTTTCAAATTAACTTGGTTACACCCCTCCTGACTGTCAATCAGACAAACAGTCCTGTTACTTCCTGGTTTGGTTAGCTCAGTGGAGCTAAACTCACGAGGCAGCAATTGCTAAGAGCACCTGCCTTGCAAAGACTTCATAATAAGCTTGGGAAGTCTGTGATTGGACCGCCACAGAAAACCTGGGTGGGGTTATTTATTTTATTCTTGTATTTTGTCAGTTGAGTGCACCTTTAAGCAACCAGAAAGATGCATACTTAAACACTGGGAAGATTCCACAAAAATAGAGAATCGTCTACCTATGGAGTACCTGGCATAAGTGAGAATGCATTAGAATACTTGGGACCTGTCTTCCACTTCTTTCTATTACAGGGACCAACTACAGGTTGGTTGCCTGCAGCTACCTGGACTTGAAAAACCACACAGCTACCGGAATTACCGGAAGGAGTGTGAGAGAACTATGCATGTAGCAAAACTTCAGAGATGTCTTTGATCCACAAATATATGCTAAACCATAGAGTTTTGTGATCAACATATATATATGTCTTACTATATATTTTTGTGTTTACTTTTAGTAGTAACAGTCTTTTTTTTGTCTTGTTATAAGAAAGTAAATCATTTTTAAAAATGAAAATTGATTCTCCCAGAGCTTTGTTCTATGTCAACCTTATTCCCTAGTACAATTGATGGTTACAAACCAAGTAGGTGCCCCTAGGCTACCCACTTTCGTTATCCCTTATCCATGCATGTGTGTTATCTGTGTGTGGTACAAGTAAGTGATGCATAAACACAGAGATTTATGCTAATGTAATTTACTTCTCGATATATATTATTGTATTCAATTATTTCATTTAATGATAAAAACGATATTGTCACATTTCTTGTAGATGAAGAAGACATGATTAGCAATTCAAAATAGTAAATAGCAGTTCCAAGTTATAAAGTTATTAGAGCATGGCGTAGTGGTAATGGTACCAGGAGTGCCATGGCAGCCCCAATGTAAAAAGATAAACCATCTTATAAAGCACCCCACCCCCTCTACAAACTACATAGAGTTGAAAGCTCTGTCTGAAGCTCTCTGAAGTTGAGCTAAGCCCTAACAGAGGCTCCTGAGCAAGAGCTCCCAACTGTCTCTTGGTTGTAGTGGATGCAGGTTATGGTGCCCGATCGAGTCCAGGTAACATTGTAAGGTCAACTCCCTACAATGTGGGGTTTGCCAGTACACTCTTAGCACCATAACAACATCAGTGCACTGCAGTGGTTATTGTGTTTGGGTTGTTCTTTTAACCCATTAGTGACCAGACCAGTCAGGAGAGGTATTGCAGGATGCCTCGACATCGAGTCATCGCTGCAATACCCTTAGAGTGGCAGGAAGCGTTCATGATCACTTCCAGCGCTCATATTTGCCGCGGACTTACTAGGTACATCTGCGGTCCTTAAGGACCATTTTTTTTTGTCAGATGTACCTAGTACATCCACGGTCCTTAACGACCTTTTTTTTTTTTTTTGTCGGACATCCGTAGTACGTCCATGGTACTTAAGGGGTTCAACAATCAAAATATGAGCCTACTAATTAATATTTAAGACATGAGAAACAGAAATATTTTATTCACCCAAACAATTAATAAGGGTGCTGCCATAATCAACTTATACAACATTAAAAATGCAGCATACCCAGCATTTAACGCTCTCTAAAGTTCCTAAAGTTCTTTTATTTTCAAACACCTTACAAGATATGATCATGTGTTCCATAACCCTTCCACAACAACAATGGACTCCATGTTCCTAATGATTGCTCAAATTATATTAACCTACTTACTTATGTTATCAGCGTTCTTGGGGCTTTCTGCTGTTGCTGCACATATAAGTGCAATATATACAGTTTGTCCAGCTAGGGAAGACAAGAACAATCCTTCAGAAAATAGTTGATGTCTATCTTCTTAAATCTTGCACTTTATTAATGCCAGTCTTGTTCATGAATAAAGTGCAACCAAATAAGATAACCATAAAAATAAAGTGCACAATGCAGATTTATTTACTTACAGTAAGTCCTACGTATTTCATCCCCTGGGACAGTTTCTCAATTGAAGATAAAATACAAGGTGCGTAAAAAAGGAGTGAAAGTGTAATTATATCTATGCACCTTCTTCACTTAAGCACTTTATTTTGTGATACTGTGAAAGACACTTTTTTGTTGCTGCACATACGCCAGCTGTACACCAGTACTGAGAATTGCCTGTGCTTCCACATCCCAAAGGTGCTGCATTGGATTGAGATCTGGTAAGTGTAGAGGATAATAGAGCACAGTGAAATCATTGTTCTTTCCATGGCAGCTTGAGATGGCATGTGCTTTGTGATGTGCAACATTGTCTTGGTAGAAATAGCCGTTAGAAGATAGGTAGTTGGTACCCATTAATGGGATGCACATGGTCAACTACAATAAGTTGGCTGAAGTAGTAGTAAGTAGTGGTTTAAATGATGCTCAGTTCATATTGAGGGGCTTAATGTATACCATTATTCTACCACCACATTCTGACTCTATCAACATTTTGCAATAGAAACTGATATTTGTCAGAGCAAGTGATGTTTTTTCAGTCTTCTACTGGCCATATTTGAAGCTTCCATGGTCACTTTAACACATGCTTCTTATTCTTAATTGACAGAAATGGAAGCAAGTTATTCTTTGATTAACTCCAGGAGGGCACCCAAAACTATGTGACCTGCTCTTCCTCATCAATGCCAACATAAATGTCCATGTTACTTCCTTCTCACCTTTTAGAGGCCAGCCTTTGACAACTTAAAATAGAATTCTCCCAGTATGCACCGAGGACAATCCAGCCTTGGTATCTGCCTTCAAAACATACTCTTCTTTTCCTCGATGAATGCATCATGCCAGCAGGTGATCTGTTTGCTCATATTGTATGAACACCAGGAATATTGAAAATCATAGATAACAGAATTATAAAACTGTAACATTTCCAAACTCTAGATTTGATTTAAACTTTGCATTATACTTCCTAAAAGATTTATTTTTTTTAAATAGCAAATTTGAATGTGCTCTGTCTAAAAGGTGTTAAAACTAAATACTTTTTGGATAGAACTGACTAGAGTTTAATTTTGCATAGTTCATGCTTTTATCCAAAGATGCTGTAGAGGAAAATAGTAAAAACAGATAAATTCAAGTAGTTTTTTCCTATTTAGAGGCCCATTACCTTGCGCATTACCTTAAGCTTTTCTAAGGGGAGAAATGAAATGCGCACAGCCTGTGGCTTGTGTATTGCAGTTTACATTAGACTGCAAACAAATAGAAACAATCAGACAGAAACAGTAACGGTGGCCCAGCTTCACCTTGCTTCTTTCGGGTCAACTGCTTTTCTTTATAACTTTTCTACAGGAAAGAAATTGTGTTCTACACTTAAACCTTGGTTTCTGAATGAAATAAGGACATGCTATGCATTATTATAGCTGTCTATATTTCGTACAAAATAATTTGGAGACTTGTCAGTGAATGTCATTCACTTTTCAATATATTGTATTGCATTTTATTATTTTATTACTGGCATTTTATTTAGCCATTTTTTGAAAAGGAAAAAGAACTGAAAAAAAATCCACAATTAAATATTTTATAGAGCAAGGAGACATATTTTGCTATTCAAAGTGTTAAGCAGTCACATTGCAAACATGCTAATGATAATGTAGACCTAGCAAACAGCTCTTGATTATTGATGGAACCCAAAAATACTCCCAGTACTCAGTAGTGATTTCTGGATTAGTGAATAAGCCAATGTGGACACAACTACAAAATAAAGAGATACATTTTGCCAAAAAAAGAGAAAGAAATTCTGTCACATTAATAAAAAATAAGAAGTTTTCCTGAAAATACAAGAGTATTAAAAATCACTTCTGCCCTCCTCGTAATGTTTGTTTGAATTTACCTAGTGCACTGCCTCAATTTTAATTTTTTTAAACTGTGAATGGTAACATGAGCTTGTATAATTAAAGGGACAATTTCATCTCACTGAATTGTTTATAGTGTCTTGAGTCCCCTGGCACTACCCCTATATTCAGTGGGAAACCATTTTCTAGGAGTTTAACACTCAATGAAGGTCACTGGATTCTCATAACCCCGCCCCCACTGGAGGTGTGGCCAAAGCAGAGGTTACATACTTCCTTGTAGCCATCCCAATTCATGCCTGATTCATACCTGCAATATACAGTGATAGGCTGAATGCAGTCAGCTGACAGCTTCAGCAAATCACAGATGCCCATTGCTGCTCAGGCTATGCTTCCTCATAAGTCCATTGTTATTTAATTAATATTCATTAATATTTAATGCTAAACTCTTGTTTAACATTAAAATATTCAAACCATTTTATTGCTGAATTGAAGGAGACTCCAGACACAATAACCACATCAATGAGATGAAGCAGTTATGTTGCCTACAATGTCTCTTTAAGGAATGCAACTCAATAAACCAGACAAAGATATTGTCTATGAGGTTTGTGGAGTGGTACATTCTGATGGCAAGTGAATAGACTAGCACACACGAACATCAACCTTCTATTCTATTTCCAGACCAAGTTACAGCCAATACCATTGCCATAGTAGTGTCATCTGCTTTTCAAATACTGTAGTTATTTTATTGAATGTTTTATAAACTTTGCACTATAAGTCTTTCCATTTAAATGTGGATGACATGGTTATCCCCTACATAGATATCCTCTTGAATTCTCAGTGTACAAACAGTATATACAGTATTACAGTATCTTATGGCTTGACTGTTGTGCAGATCTATTAACATTTAATGTTTAACATTGTGTGGACTATCCACTGGCTTCAGGTGGAAAGGGGTTTTCAATCACAATTTTTCCCCACCATAACTTTCTTGGTTTGTGCTTCGCAAGTAGCCCCAAGCCTTAATAGCAAGCTAGTAACCTCATGCTGATGATTTGCATGAACAATGAAACAACTGTCCATCCATGAGTGGTTCACTGGCTTTGCATCTCTTCCTGAGTTGTGTTTCAAAGCTGTTGAATACAGCAAACACAGACTCAAAAGAATCCATGTTTAAAATGGAATGAGGCAAAAATGTGATTATTTGTTAAACTAAATCGCATATGCCCACCCAGAATCCCTTGCAGTAGGAACATCACTGCAAATTTGTGATTTCTGTGTGAAAAGCAAGTCTCATGGCTTGGCTGGTGTGCAGATTTTTGTTTAACATTGTATTGACTATCCAGTATATATATTATATGTACAGTATATATATATATATATATACACATAGGTTAACAAATAAAAACATAGTTTTGGATTGGAACTCTGCCTGGATCAATGCTATATTTGCTAAATACATATATACAAAAAATAGATGAATGCACTATACTATGATGCTAACCTTATTTCATAATATATCAGTTTTTACCTTTTTCGAGTAAGTTGTTTTGACCATTGTTATCTGCAGATCATAATACATCACATTTACTAGTGTCCTCCATTTCTCTCCAGTAAGAGCACAGGGATTGACGTCAAAAAAACATTTTTTTTCTTCTTCCTAATTCAGTGCAATTAAGTTTATCAAAGCTTCAAACATATCAAATTGACATCCTGTCAGAAAATGTTAGATGACAGTCAGAAAACGCTCTTCTAAGTAATGATATCTCCTTCCTGTCAGGTGCTCGGAGAACAAAACCCCATGGGATTCCAACATAAATGCTTTTAGAATCTTGACAATAAAACATCACAAGATCTACGCTGTTATGTATCCCGTGGAGTACATTTTATTTCGTGCTGCTTTCGTTCGGTAGGTATTCTATTTAATGATGATGGTATTCAGAACATTTCTAATTCCAAATTCTGTTATTCCGATAACAGGTTTTACAAATTAATATATTCTTCTACTAATGTTGGTATGGTATATTTCAGAAGATATCTAGCTGCTGTTTTTATTTTCATGAAAAATAAAATTAAATTGGAGTACTGCACTTCAGATATTAAAATAACTAAATAAATAAATAAAAGCACACTTGCACAATCCGCCTGGAAATAGTAATAAATATATATATGTATGTATGTACCTTTTATCTATTACGGAAATTACTGTGCTAGTGATAGGGTAAAAAGAGCAAAAGGTTGGCTCTAATTCAGCAAATTGAGAGTATTTGCATAAAACAATAAGGAGAGAATAAGTATTGTAAAAAAAATATTTAAAGTGGTTTACAGCAAGACAATGGTGAACTAACGGCAAGGAAATATCTTGCTAAAATAAACTGTTTTGTTGTACCCTCATGTCCTCCACTACTACAATGGAGTGTATCATAATAATGTTTAAATAGCTAGGTAAAATTTTCAGTTTAGTACTCCAGTTTGGAACTCCAGATGTTTGTGGATTCCATTTCCCATAGGCGCTTAGACAGCATAAAGGACTGGCATTGAAACTTTGCAGATTTCTCATCATGCTGATAACCCCTCTGTGTCACTGTAGGGGTCCATGTGCTCTTGCACTACTAGTGCATGTCTACTAATGCTTGTGTCATTGTGCAAGTTTGCAGTGTCAGCACAACAGTGATGACACTGTAACATATTCATCCTCACCATGTGCCGTTCAGCAGCTATGTGCCAGTATACCTGACTCCTGCAACATGTTGGTGGATGCCGGCCACTGCGGATCCACGCTGTTTTATATCCCCATGGCAATGACGACATTAGCGTGCATGTGATGTCACGCAAAAGACGCATATGCACGTTCTGAGGTCAAAGGTCGGTTACGGCCAATCGGATCCATAGGATGCTTATTTAACCCCTTAAGGACACATGACATGTGTGACATGTCATGATTCCCTTTTATTCCAGAAGTTTGGTCCTTAAGGGGTTAGACACATTTTTACGTCTTCTTATTGCCCTGTCGTGATTTCCCTTAATAGGTTATCCGAGTGTTTATTTATGGTTACTGACTTTGGCTTCGTTTTAACTTCCCTGTATTCTGGTATCCTTGACTTTTGGCTTTCTCTCATCGTTGTGTCTCCTTCTGTATCCCTGACCGCGGCAAGTATTCTGACTATTCTCTGGTACGTTAAGTTCAGCCATTCTAAGGCCCGGTAAGATGTTACCTTTAGTCCGAGGTGTGACACAATTCTGCATGCTGAATCTACTAGTAACCCTGACAGGCACCAGCTATAATTATGAATAGGCCTCAGAATGGCAGGTAAGTTGACCTTCCATGTCACGTGTCCATAATATCTTACAAAAAATGTATTTTAATGAATAAGGGTCATAAATGAGTGCATGTATACAGGAGTATGAATGAGAATAAGCAAATGTGCTTCAAGACAAACTAATGTTCATATTATGTATTTTTATATTTTCACAAATGACTGTAAAATTAATGATGAACTGTTTGAAATGACCAACATTGGATTGCAGCATACATAACTGTATTTTACTCTGATATTGCAAAAGATTAATCTATCTTCCATTATAAACTCACTAAAAATGTATGAGTTCGAAAATGTTAATTAGATCCTTAATGCATAATGTGCATTGTGTTTAACGGACTCTGCATCAGTGACAAGCTCTCCCTCTCCAACAGAATCGACATTCTCACTATAGACAAATTAAATATTTATTTAGCATGAATTACAAAGAAAATAATGTTTCCATGTATTTACATAAATCCCATGATGTTATCACTAATTTACAAATGCGAATGGTAAAAGTGAGACGTGATTAAATTTGATACGTTAACTGCTCCCTAGTCTAAAATCAGAAACATATCTTTGTGCAGATGGTAAGGAATTTTGATTTAATGTTAGCCAGGAGCCACACATAGTACTGCAGAATATGCGTGATTTTCTACTTCTGACAAATTTCATTAGTTAGCTGAGGATTATTCTGTCAGACATTTTAGGTAGACATTCTATTAGACTTGTCTTTTTAAACAGTAAGTGACAGCAAGGCTGCTGCATTCTTACCTTGGAAACAACATGGTTCATTTATCTTGGAATAAACAGCTTATTTCTGAGTTAATTGATTATGTTTTCACATAATTCCTAGCAGGGGATAGTAGACTAATGGGTTTTGTCATGTATGCTCATGAGAAAGGAAGAAAAGAAAAGAAAATAAAAGAAAAAAGAAAGGAAGGAAAGAAAGAAAGAAAAAGATAGAAACGTGACCAAATAAACTGGACCTTTTTATGGTGGCATCTCTACATGTAATCTGACGTCTGTGGGAACCATGTACCTTACTATGAGTCTTGGTGTCACACCTTATCTATGCAACCTCTGGTAAGCTCACTTGCATAGACATGTGTCACTTGCATTGCCATTGTATTGTTGTACTTATGGAAAAATACAGAATGATACTCTGTGGAAGATCCATCATATCTGGTGTCAAAGAGACCATCACACATCTAAACATGCTAGCTTCACGATCTGCTGTTTAAACAACTATGGGAGGCTCTCCTTCAGTTTACACACTACTAAGGCCAATTTAAAGGGACACTATACGTATCCACATCACTTCATCTCATTGAAGTGGTCTGGGTGCTGTGTCCCAGTTCCACTTAGCCCTGCGATGTAATTAATTGCAGGGTTGTTGTTTTTTTGCAGGACCTTGCAGGACTTTGCAGAACTAAGACTGTCAATCAGGCATCCACTAGAGGCACTTCCTGCTTACTAATAGATTTTTGGTTGCCTAACTGACATTGGACGTCCTTAGGCTCTGCATAATGACATCCAGCGTCAGTAAAATCCCCATAGGAAAGCATTTGTCAGGCATGCACATTAGGCCCTCTCCCCTTCGGATGACGTCAGAGGAGGTGAAGTTCTGACCCAGCACTGAGGGACATCAAACAGAAAATATTTTTTGTTGACACCTGTTGTTGTATGTTGACACCTGTGTATGTTATATAAAATGAGGTTAATTTAGTAGCACCATTAATAAGACATGCATTTTCTAGGTATGTTCCCAAATTACCTGGTTTGTTTTTTTAGCATTGCATACCATTTGCATAATACAAAGAGAAACAATCTAGAGAAATGGTTGCCTTATTGTCCAATATCATTTATTTGTGGTTAATTTATTTTCCTAAAAATAGATTGAAAAGTAATTTTGCTCACAGCATCAAACAATTTAATGGCACAATAGTTAATAACCTAACTTTATATCTACCTTTCTTCATTTATATAATATCCTGAATGTGGTAAATTTATGACTTTTTGGTGTTGTGCCATAATTGAGAATTTCTGAATTATTAATTTGTTTATATTTAAAAATTAAAACGATATGTAAAAAGGTGAAGTTGCAATCATTGCTTATTCACCTATAAAACAGATATAAAATTTGATAGGTACATTTTAATAATTAATTATTTTTTTGTTAACTATTTCCCCACTATTTTAATCTTAGAAAATGTTCATTTGTAAAATAATATGTCCAGGGAAGCTCGCCAACGCGGGAGTGAAAAACCTCACACTGGGCACCAAGATCAACTTGCAGTTCAACAGGGGACTTATGGAACCAGTACCTGGGACTATATCTTGGCTGGGACATTGAGAAGTATTGCTTGGAGGGGCCATCGATCTTACTATTGCCAAGACGCGGTCCACTATATGAAGAGCATAGGCTGAACTCACTGGTATTACGATTCAGCTCCTTCTACCCAACAACCTGGGCTACCGGCTCATTACCTGTACACTCTCAAGTCCAGTGGTATTAATTACTAAAAATGCAATTTGATATATCTTTGATACATACACTTTATGTGTTTCTAGCATAATTGCCAATATGTATTCATATAGAATGATGTGGTATAATAACTTAGACACCTGTGGAAAGTTATAACGCTGTGTTTTAGCTAGGGTTAATAACCTCATTTAAGTAGATAACACAACTGGTTAATTAAGCATCCAACCTAACTCCCGACAGAAGAAGTTGAACCTGATGTTTGCCAGGCTTCTCAAGCCTAGAGCAATGCTAAATGAATAGACGTACTTTCTCCACATGCTATGTGATAACGGGTGCAGTTAATCTGTATGATCTGAATGCTATGTCACATGTTTATCTATTTACTTTCCTTTTTTCTTTTAACAAGTTGAGGTATGAGATTATTTTGACTGGGTCTTGCCTCTAACAGTTAGACCTGTAAATTAGCCTGTTTCCATGTACTGCCACCCAACTTCGCTGCTTGCACGATCGTACCTCCACTCATAACTACTTATGATGAAAAATAGTCTTCATGTCATTTTACACAAAAAAGTGCATTACCTACTATGACTTCTATCACAAAATTGTGCACGACTCACCTAATAGTGACTTAATCTTGTTTATATAAAAAATGTGCAATGTTTTTGATGCCATACTACTGTTATCGCATGTTTCCTTTATGTTTGCACCAGCTGTTGTGGCAGTGCAAATCTGCTTGTTAACTCTATGCACAAACAAAATAAAGACTTGGAAAAAAAAAAAGAAAGAAAAGAGTTACTTGCGCACTATTCTAATTCTTTGTGCATAGTTAAACAACTGGAGATTTTTAGTTTCACTCCAATGGCCATTAGATTCAAGCCCACCTGCCATGTCAAGGCAAACCTCTTAGGTTCTAAACACCTACATATTTATTAACTCTTAATAAGGAAACAAGGAGTGGGCGGCATCATTATAACATGGCTTTGTAATACCTAAAAGGTTTGCCTTGACGTGGCAGGTGCGCTTGCATATAATGGCCATTGGAGTGATACTAAAAAAAAAACCTTGAGTTTTTTAAAAATGCATAGGGATTTGGAATAATGCGCAAGTAACTCATTTCTTAAATTCAAGTAACCGTTGATTTGATATGTTTCAGGTAATATGTTTATGCATGGTTTTGTGTGTTGTTAGAGAAATAAAGTAACAATTTTTTTTCACAAATGTGGACAATATTTTGGACCATTTGCAATCACATTTCAGTTTTCTTCAATTTTATTTTCTAGCAAACTGAGCTTTGATTATGTACCAGCAAAAATTTAGGGCTATTGGTTCCTATTCCTTAATTAAATTATGTCATATTAATTAATAGATTCCATTTTGAGTATAGCAAATGGTTGAGTTATTCTATGTCACGATACCTAGTGACCCAATACACAGTAAGAATATGATAATAGATTGACAAAGTTTACCGGTCCTTAGAATGGCCAGGTTATATGTTGTTTGAGAAAGAATGGTCAAGGACAAGCCAAGCCAGAAATCAGGGAAGCAAAAAAACCAATAGCCGAGTCAGGGAGAACAGAACAGAGTAGTCAGGAGAAAGTCGAGATCAAAATACCAATAACAGAAAACACAGAGGGCAATAATCCATACCCTGAGTGTTCCTTTTATACCCTATGCCTTTAATCTATAGTCACGCCTCCAAAAGCTTTGACTCTAAAAGTTTTGGCGGGCTGTGACATCATCGGCGCGCATGCACCGCATCATAAAAAGGGACTGAGCTATAGCAACCGGCGTCAGAACCGCTAAAGACATAAGAGGGACTGTGGGAAGGGTCCGTCTCCCCTTCCTGGATCTCCCCAGGCTGTGTCACGGGCTGGGAAACATAAGGTAATGTGACATAACCCCTCCCCTTTGAGAACCTCCCACTGGGCGGTAAGAACCATGGCGTGGAGGAAAGAGGGCATGAAATGACTGTGGAGACAAGGGGCATGTATGTCAAAAGAACTAACCCAAGACTGTTCTTTGGGACCACACCACTTCCAGTCAGCCAAATACCGACGACGAACTCTAGAAACACGTGAATCAAGAATGGCCATTACTTCGCATTACTCCTGACCCTCAACATGGACAGGAGGAGAATGTCAATGAGCCTAGTGTATTGATTGCATGTTAGAGGCTTCAATAAAGAGACATGGAAAGAATTAGGCATATGCAAAGTAGAGGAAGCTTATAAAACTTCTAAGCCATAGGATTGATATGTTTTATAACCTTGTAAGGACCAATATATCTGTGGGTAAATTTCATCGATGGTACTTTCATCCGGATATTCCATGTGCTCAGCCAGACTTTATCCCCCAGTTGATATGCAGAAGCAGCATGTTTTTTTTTATAAACCAAATGTGTGTGAGAGGATGTGATGCGCTTATTATCACGTCCTTTTTAGGTTTGCCACATGTTACTCCACCAGCGGCAGTTCCTGCGAAGGAAATGCAGATGGAAGAACGAGTGGATTAAAACCAAAAATAATAAAGAATGGACTGTAACGAGTAGCCTCACAGACCACATTATTATGTGCAAATTCAGCCCAGGGAACAAGGTCAACCCAATTGTCCTGATGATCAGAGACAAAACAATATTAAATATTGTTCCAACTTTTGATTGGTACGTTTGGCTTCTCCATTGAATTTGGGATGATAAGCTGAGGAAAAGCAGAGAGTGATAACCAATTGATCACAAAAAAACGAAAACACTGAAAATGTGATGCCCATAACTAAAGAACATTTACTAAATGTAATTATCTTCATCATCCTCAAAATAATGACAGAAACATATACACAAAAAAAACAGTTCTAAGAGCCAATCTAAAAAACACAGGAACTTTTAACAAAAAAATAAATGTAATAATCTATTATAATCTATTACATTGATTCATACAAGCAGAACATCCAGCAGCGATTATTATTTTGGAAATATACTATTCAGTTATATACGTTCTGATATGGGAATAACTCAACTTCTAACCGTCCATTTTTGTTCAAGATCAAAGTACATAATATTTCCCAGAAGACAAGAAAACAGATTTTACCGCTCAAAATCTTTGCTGTAGAGATTTCTTGTGCTCAGTGTCATATAACAAATATATATCGGATTCATTTTTTAAAGATCAATTGAGCAGATTTTACTAAATAACACAGGATTCTAACTATGTCTTTCATGACAGTAAGGCTTACCTGTTTGAATTTATTGTACCATTTGGAAGTGTACACTCAACGGTGACTTTTACAGATGTGTTACATCTATGTATAAAATCACAGCAATTTCAATTATAATCTGCGTGATTTATTATTATTAATTAATATAGGTATTTCAAAACAAGATCCATGTCCATGCCAATGGTCTATTGGCCTCCTTTACTTTTTGGGAGGAGTTAAGATATAGTTAATAAACATAAAAGTATTTTTAAATTTTCTTTACAATTCAAAGCTATTCATAAAACCTGTCTTCAGAATTTGAGGATATCCCTATCATTGTACACGTTTTTCAATTAATTAACAATCAACACATTGATTGACCCATCCACGGTAAAGCAGAGATCACATAAAATGCTGAAATCTAGACAATATGATATTTAAACATGCAAGTACCGTGCAAAGATACATTACACAATTACTGCAACACAGTAAACTTATTGAAAGTACGAGTAAAATTTAACATAGTATTCTGACACAAAATATTATTGGTCTGATGTATAACATATTGGAAACAATAGTTTTGAGCTTAAAAAGGCAATTATCTATTTTATTTTGTATACAATTAGATAATTAGATAAGTTTAGCCTAAGCTGTTTGGTGACTAGACACTATAGTCTAGTCACTAAAACAACTTTAGCTTGAGGTGGCAGTTTTGGTATATAGATCGTGTCCATGCAGTCTCATTGCTTAAGTATCTGCCATTTAGGAGTTAAATCACTAGGTTTATAATTTCATAGCCACACCTCCCTGCATGTGACACGGACAGCACACATAAACACTTCCTGTAAAGATCTAATTTATACACCTTTTATTGCACATTATGTTTAATTTAGAATGTTTTATCTCTGGTACTGCAGCTTTTTAGACATTGCAGGAGCCTCCTGTGTGTGAATAAAGTTCAATGTACAGAGCAGGAGATAAAACTTCTAAAGTAAGTCAACATCTGATTGAAAATGAAACCATCTTTTGAAGGTAGGTTGTGTCAGTCACGGACAGGGGAGTTGTGGCTAGGGCTGCATAAGCCGAAATAAAAGTGATTTAACTCCTAAATGTTAGGGAATGCTTCATCAAACTAAAGTAGTTTTGGTGACTATAGTGTCTCTTTAACATTATTAAACACACAAGAGAATATTCCAGTTCTATTCTGCTACAAACATCAAGAAAACAGGCCTGGATATTTAAAAAAATATATAATCATAGAAAATAATTTAAAGCCTCTATTGATTGCCAATGGAAAACAATCTGTGTACATTTCCAAATTTGGATAAAACACTAAGGATGAGTATTGTCAGAATACATTTTATATTTTATATTTTAAATCACATTGTAGTTGAAACATTTCAAACAGAATCAATATAAGTATCCAAAAGCAAATGAACTCCGAAAGGCATTTTAAAATAGTTTATGACCTTGTGATTAATACTCAGTGATTAGTTATTAACAACTAAAGGTTGCAATTAATTTGAAAGTTGCTGGCATTCAGCAGCTGCATACAATAATTAACATCGCTTGTGTCAGAATTTACCCTTTTACATCAACCTTGTAATTTCAGTGAAGTATAAGAGGAGGAGTAAACTTATTGACGTACAATAGAAGCCATGATAAAGCTGTGCCGAACACATTAATGACAATTTGTTCACATATACATGGAATAAAACAAAAAATATAATATATAAATGAGAAATATTAATAAGAAAGTATACCAACACAAAAATATTGAAAGCTATCAGTATCCCTTTTACCTTGCTTAAAGGGACAATGTAGGCACTGTAACTGCTTCATCTCATTGTAGTGGTTATAGTGTAGTCCCCTGTCGCCGCCCTTCTAATCAACATTAAACCCTTTTTTAATGTTTTACATATCCAAGGAGATATCTGACTGCCATTTTGGGGTTAAGAAGGAATTTTTTCCCAGTTTGTTGCAAAATTGGAAGCGCTTCAGACTAGGTTTTTTGCCTTCTTTTGGATCAATAGCAAAAATATGAGGAAGGCTGAACTTATTGGATACAAGTCTCTTTTCAGCTATGTAACTATGTATAAAAAACAAAAAAAAAACAATGTAAATGCTAAACGAGTTTTTCCAGCATCTCATTTCCTGTGCTGCTAGATCTAATAAGGAAATATTAGTCGGAACAGCAAGTGGCGGCTGTAATTGGCTTGGGGCTGTCAGTGGTGTCAGCTGACCACTTTCAGTGTATCACAACGCTGGTATGGCTTAGAATGGCTAGAAGGAAGTGTGTAATCTCTGCCTTAGCCACACCTCCAGTCAGGGCCGGACTGGGGAAAAAAAATGGCTCTGGCATTTTTGAATAACGGTGGCCCACTAAGAAGGGGGTGAGGCAGAGAGGGGGTGTTTTTTCATCACCTATGACAAGCACGCACCCTCGCAAAGGGAGTGTTGGTTCAATGCTCTTCCAGGGCAGACCATACGCAGAGCTCTGCTGAAGAGCTCTAGCATGAGAAAAAGGCCCTGTATTTGTTCTGCACAGTGCAAGCAAATTTAATAACATGCTTGCACCGTGTTTCCTTGCAATTTGTCTCTGGTGTCTCTATAAATGGGATCACAGGAGACAAAGGGACCAGGAAAGAGAATTGTGCATATGTTTGGAGCCTGCTTGTGGGATTATGTGTGTGTAGAGTGACCTGATTATGGTGTGGTATTGTGTAATAAGGTCGGTTATGGTCGTGTTGTGTTTGTGGTGTAATGTAATGCATGTGTGGCTAGGGCCTGTAGAGGGTGTGTGTATAGGGGATGTATCAAGTGTGTGCATATGGGCTATAGTGTGTGGATGTGTGTATAAGTGATGTAGTGTTTGTAGGGCTTTGTAGAGTGTGTGTTTAGGGAATGTAGTATGTGTTTGCTTACAAGGAATCTAGTGTCTGTGTATAGGGGATCCAGAGTTTGTATTTCAGGAATGTAGTGTGTGTTTGAAGGACTCAGAATCTGTATAACAGATCTAGTGAGTGTGTATATATATAGTGGATTTAGAGTGTATATAGGGATCTAGTGTGTGTAGATGATCCAGTGTTGGGTAAGGGATCTAGTGTGTGTCTGGAATTTAATGTGTTTTTGGGTGCAGTATGTGTGTGAGGGGTGCTGTAGTGTGTATGTGTGTGTGTTTGGAAGCATTGTGTGTGTGTGTGTGTGTGTGTGTGTGTGTGTGTGTATGTGTGGTGACCTGTGTTTGGGGGAGTTCTGTGTGTATTTGTGAGGAGTGCAGTGTGTGAGTGAAGGGTGCAGTGGGTGTGTGATGGGTGCAGGGGGGTTCTGTGTGTATGTGAGGGGTGCAGTATGTGTGTATGTGAGGTGTGCAGAGTGGCGGAACTAGCCACCTATTTGGATTATGTGCCTTCCTTTTAAATCATGGATTTATTTGGTTCGGCAATTGGGGTCCACTGAACAAGTTATAACTGTATTGTTGATATACCAAACAAACTCCCGAATAGTTAGACCACACAGGGGAGTCGTGTGCTGCCAATTGACCCTCTTAACCTCCTTCACACTTAGAAACCACAACATTTTAGGCGGTCACCTTTAGCCACGAACACTTACAGTGGTGTTTGGTCATCAAGTGCATGGAACTATAATCGGATACTCAACGGCGCAAACACCACTGGAACTTCCACCTCTACGTGTGTTCGGTTCCATTCACCTGAAAAGAGCGGTATGGGTTAGGAGCAAACTCCCGAATGAGGGGCACACAACCAACGGATATACGAACAGTTACATTTGTTAATTTATTGTTTTTCATACTCCCGAAAAAGACCAACTGCTCCACATGAATTCAATGAATGGAACTATTTTGGGCAGGCACCTCGTGTGCGGTCGGTTTAATCTATACCCCAGAGGCATTTCGGCTGTGTTTGTGGGATCTGAGTGCTTTCTGCATATGTTGGGCTCTCAGATCCAGGCTACTCGGGGATATAGGACTTAAGGGGGTACCTTATTGTTAAAGGGGTGTTTTGGGGTATTTATTAATGTACATGTCCTGGACCTGAGAGTTAATGTAATTATGTTGTGTATTTTGTCCTGTCCCCTCTCAGGTCCAGTGGGGAATGCCCCTGGAATGTGATTTAGGAAACCCCTTGCATGGGGACTCACATAAAAGGCCGTGTGTGGCTCCCATTAAACAGTTGACTCCCAGAACTGTGTATCGTCCAGTTACTGGGGGAATTGGGATTATACTGCTGAACTACGCTTTTGTTTATGTTTTACAGACTACCAGCAGAGATATTGATTTAATTAGTGCAGCTCCCCTACATGCAGTATGTGTGTGTGTGAGGGGTAAACTGTGTGTGTGTGTGTGTGTGTGTGTGAGGGTGATGTGTGTGTGTGAGAGTAATGTGTGTGTGAGAGGCAGCTGTGAATGTGTGCGTGAGGGTCATGTGTGTGTGAGAGGGAGCTGTGTGTGTGAGAGTGCTGTGTGTGAGGGTGATATGTATGTGTGAGGGTGATATGTATGTGTGAGGGTAATGTGGGTGAGAGAGTGCTGTGTGAGAGGGTGATGTGTGAGAGGGTGATGTGTGAGAGGGTGATGTGTGCGAGGGTGATGTGTGCGAGGGTGATGTGTGCGAGGGTGATGTGTGTGAGGGTGATGTGTGTGAGGGTGATGTGTGTGTCTGTATGTCAGAAGGGATTGTGTGTTGGGAAAAAAAAAACAGGCATTATATCCCCTTCTTTCTTTAGCCTGGAAGGGGGTACTGTGCTGACATTCCTGGTGGTGCTAGTGGTGAGTAAAATCTAGCCTGCGAGGCTATAGTTTACTCTTGCGAGATCGGGTGTGTTGCCATGGCAATGCTCCGGATCTCGCTAGAGGAACCTGGCAGAGCTGCAAGATAGAGCTCCGCTGGGTCCTCTCTCCCTCCTTCCCCAACCGGCGGCCACTTGTTAGTGATAGCGGGCCCAGTCTAAATGGGTGACCTCTGGTCCTATGGATAGTTCTGTTTATAACTAGATTTTCATACTACTAACTCCATAATCCTTTCCAGGCATGGGGCTGTGGTTTGAGGTATTACCTCTGGGGATTCACGGCCCAGGAATGCAGTGCCTGTATGTCAGAGATAGGAGTTGTAATTAGCAGGTATTCATGCTGGCACAGCTGTCAGGCAGGAAATGTTGTTGTGCTCAGTGTAGGCTGCATTGTCACCATTTTGTCGATCAGGTGTGGGTTATGTTCTGCTGGGTAGGCTTGATGAGGGTATATGCTAGGTGATGAGTCCCTCCAGT
>OW240914.1:342252151-342269976 GCA_933207985.1 Pelobates cultripes | reverse complement strand
ACACAGACCTCAATTTAATAAGCTTTAAAAACTTTCCAAACAAATTATATTAAATTCTATGTTGTAATCAGCAATGGAGGAATCCACACTCATCTAAAACAATTACACCAGGTGCACAGCTGAACCTGAGTCTAGCAAACCCTATACATAAATGTAGAAAGCAATGTGATCCAGGCACTCAAGGTACAAAAAGGTGGCAGATTTGTTTGGAGAATCCAAACATAAAAGCAATGTTTTGACCTCCAATGAGGTCTTTATCAGACTCCATTAAGAACCCATTGGGCAAGGTGTTGACAATTATGATGTGTTTAAAGCGGCACTGTGATGCCCAACTTACCTTTCCTCAATCTCTTCTTCTTCTCCCCCTCTCTCAGGATCTGTTCTTCTCTTCTTCCTGTCTTCTTTAGTTTTCTTTAAAATCATAAGACAAAGTAGGGACTCTTTGCCTTATGGAGGTTTCCTTCGCTTGACCAGCTCTGACCAGCGGAGGAGCAAAGTGTGCTTCCGCTGGTCAGAACAATTTTCCCATAATTCTTACCTTTCCTCAGTGTTCCCGCGATGCTTCCTGTCATTTTAGATGAAACCGCCGAATTGCGTTCTAACTGAATGAGAACAGTATGTTTGCTTGTTTTAGAATGCAATTCGGCACTTTGTTCGGATCGCAATTTCATTCGAATGACTGAAACTCCAATCCTATTCGTGCTGTGGCTGCATCTTGCAGCCGCTTAGTAGATAACTCCCTAATTCCCACGGTATCAGGGAGTTATCTACTAAAAGGCTGAAAGACCTAAATTGGTCTTTCAGCCACATTTACTAATACTAAGTAAAGATTACTTAGTATTAGTAAATGCTGCCCCTACTCGCAATACCGCGAGTAGGGGCATGTCTAGTAAACAGTGAGCAGCCTTTGGCTGCTCACTGTAATAAATAAATAAAAACCTATTGGCCCCCACCCCTAAACGGCGGGTGGGGGCCATAATGATAATGGAGGGGAACCCACTGTCTTCCCCCCCACCCCTGGGCGGCGGGTGGGTGCCATAATGATAATGTCCTCCCCCCCCCGGCCCCCACCCCTGGGCGGTGGGTGGGGGCCCTAAGTCAAATCCCCCCCCATCAAAGGTGACTAGGGGTCCCCAAGCCCCTAGTCACCCACCCAAATAAAAAGGCCCCTACCTATCACCCTCACCCTAAAAAATAGTGAGGGGGAAATACATTTACTAAAAAGTAGAATTAAACTTACCATTCAACGTCTTCTTTTTTCTAAAATCTTCATTTTTCAGCCCCAAAAAAGGCCAAATAAAAAACCATCATACCCGTCGAACTTAAAATAAAATAAAAAAACCCGAGCGCAAAAAAAAAATCCTTCTTGACCCATGGAGGGCTCTGCGCGGACTGAGCTCTGCAGGGCGGGGGAAGGCTTATAAAGCCTTGCCCTGCGCTGCAATTAGGCTAAGAACACTCTGATTGGTGGGTTTAAGCCAATCAGAGTGCTCTTTGTCATTTTACACAGCATGGGAAAATTCCAAAGAACTTTCCCACGCTGTGTAAAATGACACAGAGCACTGTGATTGGATGGATTTCAAACCATCCAATCACAGTGCTCTGTGTCATTTTACACAGCGTGGGAAAATTCCAAAGAACTTTCCCACGCTGTGTAAAATGACATAGAGCACTGTGATTGGATGGATTTCAATCCATAGGTCCCCCCCTCATTATCATTATGGCCCCCACCCGCCGCTCAGGAGTGGGGTCCTGGGGGTAGGACAATAGGACCCTCCCTCATTATCTTTATGGCCCCCATCAGCCGCTTAAGGGTGGGGGCCGGGAGGGGGAGAGGAAAGTAGGTCCCCATCCCCCCATTGTAATTTATGGCCCCCACCAACCACTCAGGGGTGGGGGCCACGGGGAGGACAATAGGTCCGCCCCCTTATTGTTTTTTAGGGCCCCCACCCGCCGCACAGGGGTGGGGGCCGGATAGTGGTTTTTTTTCTTTTTACAGTGAGCATCCACAGGCTGCTCATTGTTTAGTAGACATGCCCCTACTCGCGGTATAGCGAGTAGGGGCATTGGGGAGATTGTAATCTCCCTTATGCTATTATGGGGGTCATATTGACCCCATAGAGTGAGGGGAAACCTGGGGGGCTTATGAAGAGGTAGGGAGCACTGCTCCCTGCTGCTTCTATCTTTACATATTACAAGGAGGGAGCTGCGTGCCGATAGCTCCCTCCTTGTACTAAACTGAATGAACAAACGAACAGCGATACACAGTGTTAGTTTGTTCGTTTGATTTTTCTATTCATTCATTCATCTGTCTGACGAATTAATGAACAGATATGTAAACAATTTTAACGAAGTGAAAGCCCAGTATAGAAAAAGAATAACTAGGTAGTGAAGGGGTTAACCCTAAATATGAATATAATTAAAGGAAAAGGAGAGGAAACACTACCAAAAAAGGTATATAAAGTTTAAAATTTAATTTTTAATGGTGAATACAATATAGAGTGATTATATCACATATATAGTCATAGTCGGTCTAGATATGTACATACCGAGACACAAAGAGATAATATAAGGGATAGTAGAATTAAAAATGAAAAAACAGTATCTAGGTATCAAAGATATAAATGACAATATTATATAAATGTATAAGAGCTGTCTACTATAATGATACTGTTACAACCTATCAAAAAATAAAATAAAAAAAAAGAACTATCTGCTATGATAATGCTGTAACAACGTATCAAAAGTGATTGTTACAGTAAATGGTGCTTTTCAAATAATAGACAAAATGTTTTGCAATAGGTACTTCCAATGCACCCAGAGTGTTCTTGGTTAAATACAGGAAAGGGGAAAAAGAACATATGTATGTCTGCTGCAATGAGACTATTTAAATATATCTAGAGTGTCTCATTGCAGTCAATCAGACTTTCCAAGTAACCGGAACAGCTTCTGGTGCTATGATTTATGAAAGACACTTTCAAAAATGTCCAAAGTGTACTAAAAATTAAAAAAAAACAAAAAAATAAAAAATGAAAGAAAAAAAAAAACCGTCTGCTATTATAGGCTGTAATAAGAAAAATGAACAAACGTTAGACAGCATAAACAAAGCCGTTCAATATGGCTGTTAATCTGTAATAGAATAAGCTAAGCCGTCCGATTAAACTGATAACCTGCAGTAGATAATATAATACCCAGGTATATACAGTGGCAGTTGCTAAATATAGCCCATACTCTAAGACCCCCAGAAAGGATATAATAGAGGAGTAGAAAGATATCTGTGCCTTCGAGGGCACCTACCAGATATAGAAGCTAACTGCACATGATAAAAAGAGGAGAGAGGAAGCAGAAGTTGTCTATGGTACGCAACTGTGCCTTCAAAGGCACCTCTCTACAAGGTATATTAAATTATGAAATTGACTGGTTAACGTTTGGATAACAAAATCCACGATAGTGTCTTATGATGTCTTAATTAAGTATCAATGTACTATAAGCGGCTGCTAAATAGTTAAATTACAGCCATAGATGGTATCAGCGGCTAAATGGTTAAATTACAGCCCTAAATGGTATCAACAGCTAAGTTATTGATTCACCTCCCACTACACCCAATATCAAAAAATTATAAACCAAAATATAGGTGTTTAAATAATAAATGATTGCTGCAATTGCAGAGTATAGAGGTATATGGAGGGATCTGAGAAAAACCAGATCCCTCCATATACCTCTTTTTATTTTTTGTTTATTTTTGATTTTTAGTACACTTTGGACATTTTTGAAAGTGTCTTTCATAAATCATAGCACCAGAAGCTGTTCCGGTTACTTGGAAAGTCTGATTGACTGCAATGAAACACTCTAGATATATTTAAATAGTCTCATTGCAGCAGACATACATATGTTCTTTTTCCCCTTTCCTGTATTTAACCAAGAACACTCTGGGTGCATTGGAAGTACCTATTGCAAAACGTTTTGTCTATTATTTGAAAAGCACCATTTACTGTAACAATCACTTTTGATACGTTGTTACAGCATTATCATAGCAGATAGTTTTTTTTTGTTTTTGTTTTTTTGATAGGTTGTAACAGTATCATTATAGTAGACAGCTCTTATACATTTATATAATATTGTCATTTATATCTTTGATACCTAGATACTGTTTTTTCATTTTTAATTCTACTATCCCTTATATTATCTCTTCGTGGTATGTACATATCTAGACCGACTATGACTATATATGTGATATAATCACTCTATATTGTATTCACCATTAAAAATTAAATTTTAAACTTTATATACCTTTTTTGGTAGTGTTTCCTCTCCTTTTCCTTTAATTAGATATGTAAACAAGCTCACTGACACACACTGGTTCACTGACACAAACATACACACAAGCTCTCTGACATACTCAAGTTCACTACAAGCTCACTTATCCGTACCTATTAGCTCACTACATACAAGCTCACTGACACGAAAACACAAGCTTAGTACATGCCCAAACTCACTGAAACACACAAACACACAAACAAGATCACTGATGCATGCATACAGACACAAGCTTACTGAGATACAAAAGCTCACTACAGACAAGCTGAGTGGCACACAAACACATTCACTGTCACTCACTTCATGATTTAATGAACAAACAAAAGGAGATATCCGCATTCTTATCTGCTTCTGGTGCATTCAGACCTGGGGCTGGCTAACCCCACTCCAATGGAGAAACAATAAATGTAGTCCAGTCGCTCAGGGTCACTTATGCAGCAGTTTTATTGGAAAATCAGGAAAAACAGGCGTGGAATGTTGTCTCATACTTCTGATTGCCATTTCCCAGGCGGCGGAAGCACATAAATGCAACTCACTCGCACTGCCTAAATGAAAATAATTGGATGCAGTCAGTGTGGTGGGCACTGGCGGCCAGCAGCTGGAGATGGCAAAGTACTGCATCCGTGTGATGACTGCAGGCCCGTCGCGACCAGGCAAGCAAACTAAGCAATTGCTTGGGGCCCCGAGCTGGCCTGGGGCCCCAAGCAGGGCTGGCACTTCCTATAAGGCTGCAGCCGCCTGAGCGCTCTATAGAAAGCCTCAGGCGGCTGCAGCACTGCCTCTCTTGTCACCTCCCCTTCCCTGTAGCATAGCCAAGCTCCTCTTCCTCCAGTCAGTCTGTCCGGGTAACGCGCGGTACAGGAGATTCAGTTTCCTGTTCCCGGCCGGACTGATAGGAAGTGCACACTGAGTGCTCACTTCCTTTCAGTCCGGCCAAGAACAGGAAACTGAATCTCCTGTACCGCGGGGTACCCGGCCGGACTGACAGGAGGAAGAGGAGTTCGGCCACGCTACAGGGAAGGGGAGATGAGAAGAACATAGGGGGGGAGTAAAAAAGAACTTAGGGAAGGAGGGAGGGAGGAGTAAAAAAAAACATTGGGGGAGTAAAAAGAACATAGGGAGGGGAGTAAGAAGGACATGGGGAGGGGTAAGAAGGACAAGGGAGGGAGGGGAGTAAGATGGACACATGGAAGATGGGAGGGGAGTAAGAAGGACACAGGGAGGGGAGTAAGAAGAACACAGGGGAGGGGAGTAATAAGATGAACATAGGGAGGAGGAGTAAGAAGAACACAGGAGAGGGGGTGAGGAGATGAGGGAGAACACAGGAGGGGAGATGAGGAGAAGGAGAGATTAGGAGAACACAGGGAGGGGGGTGAGGAGAAGCAGAGATGAGGAGAACACAGGAAGGGGAGGTGAGAGAGAGGAGGGGGGGTAAGGAGAAGGGAGATGAGGAGAGAACACAGGGAAGGGGGAGGTGAGGAGAAGTGAGATGAGGAGAACTCAGGGAAGGGGGAGGTGAGGAGCAGGGGAGATTAGGAGAACACGGGGGGGAGAAGGGGAGATGAGGAGAACACAGGGAAGAGGGAGGTGAGGAGAAGCAGAGATGAGGAGAACACAGGGAAGGGGGTGAGGAGAACACAGGGAGGTGGGGTGAGGAGAATATGGGGGGGGGGGGGAGAGGAGACCGGTAGAGAAGGGTGGAGGGAGAGGAAAGACCACTAAAGGGCAGGGCAGAGCTCTAAGGGACGGAAGAGAGAGCTCTATAGGACAGGGGGCAGGACAGGGAGCTCTTTCACACTACGCGCACATCAGTTTTGGATAATTTGCACATGTTTGTGAGAACTGAAAAATGTTAATGTGAGTGTGTGTGTGTGTGTTTTAAGTATGTTGGATTTAGTTATTATGCATTTTTTTATGTATATTTAATATTATGGTACAGTGGTGTGTTTTGCAAATGTTCAATTGTTGAAAATGTTCAAATTTTATGCACATTATATGCAACAGCACTGTAAACATTTTTTTATTTATGCACAGTATATGCAACAGCAGTATTTGCACTGTAAATTTTTTTATTTATGCACAGTATATGCAACAGCAGTATTTACACTGTAAACCTTTTTTATTTATATAAGTGTGGGTGAACTTAAACTATATGGCTATGCCATGGTTCCTGTAGGCTTTGCGTGCGTTTGGGAGGATTGGGGGGGGCTCCATGTCCATTTTGCTTCGGGGCCCCAAATTCCTTCAAACGGCCCTTGATGACTGAGGCGCTGCCATTGGTGAACATAATTCCATTTGCATAAAGCAAATGCATGTGAAGAGTAGTAGAAAAAAAATTAAAATAATAACAAAAATATATTCTATGGGCATGGATCTGCAGCTCTATTAGCCTCTATGTTAATCTGGCCCTGTTTGCCAAAAGGAAGAGTAGGCATCTGCTTACAGGCACCTGTCTTCTAGAATGTCTCTGATAATTACAAATGTGTATTTGTTTCCCATTTTATATACATTTTAAGATATGTTTACATGTTGCTTTTCAGTAATTGCATTTCTTTCAGAAGGGAGGAAGTTAGATATATACTTGCTGTCTCTCCTGCTTCCAAATCGGGAGGGAAGCAAAAAAGAGCTGGAAGTTATTTTGGGGGATGTAGAGGGGGCACTAGAGTACCATATAGTTTATCTAAAGGCACCTAAAATGTGAATCTGGACATATCTGGGATAGGCTTTCATTTCCTTATTGACTTGTTCAAGTTAGGATTAATATCATACCAAGTATGGGATAAATCTGTTGTTTACAGATTTTTGTTTGTGTGTTTTATCATTATTCAACAATGCACCGGACATGCCGGAACAGTGAGGCTTAAACGCACATTTTTTTAAAGCTATTACACATATTTAATGATTTTGTAAACACATATACATTTATACTTTGATGAATTGCATCAAGGTAATTTCACAAAAACCCATCTAGGAGAAATTGGAGTACCTTATTGTTCTTGTTTGATGCCGTTTTGTTTTTCTATCCTGCATTACTTTAAGTGGTGTGTATTATCTATATATAGGCACAACTCCCATTCTACTCTTGATATTTCTCTTTAGTGTTTTGTTTGGTACATTATTGCAATTTTTACTGTCAATAAAGATTGCTTTCAAAGATTCTATTCATATTTTTTTCTGCTATTCTCTGCATGAATATGCTTTTCCTAGAGCTATTCCATATCATTATGATGAATACCCAATGTATTTTATGTATTCATTAAAGGTTATATAAAGCATACTATCATAGGGTCCTAAATAACATATTAGAATTTTGTATATTTAGTAAAATTTAAAGGGCATGTTGCAATTCTGCATCGGTTGCTAGAAATACTACAGGATAGAATTGATTCATTGATTTTTCAACCAATTTAAAACTACACGGAACTATCTATGTTAAGATAAGGGTGAAATCTCTATACCAAGAACAGAATAGAAATTTATTTTTCAGCATGCAGGGTAACTAATATATTCTACGTATTTTAATTGCAGGAGGGGACACGGAAAATCTATCATGAATTATGAATTCATTATATCTTTAACTGGATTATTTTAGCAAAAACCTGCACTGAACCATTCTACATTTTTCTACATTACTGGATAATTATATTAATCTGACATTTCAATATATTCAGACTGAAATACTAATTCACATATTTAATGGTATTGTATTCTCATTCATTCCACTCAATACAAACAGATAACTAAACTAATTAAAGTAACTAACTCTGAAGGAATTAAATGAGTAATATCTTTTTCTATTATTTTAAAATTTAAAATTTAATTTCATTTAAAGACTTAATTACTTTCATGTGATTATATTGCCAGTCTTGGTGGTTGATTTAAATGTGAATAAAACCTTCTAATTTATTTTTTAATATAGCCGTTAGCCTTTTACAGTTAATTCAATTTATGGTTATCTCAGTAACGTTTCGAGCTATACCATATACTGGAATTTAACGAGGTTTGGTAGAAACAAAGATAGAATTATCGGGGAAGGCAGTAGCACATGTTAAAGCGGCGTTTTTTTCCCATTATAAAAACATGTCTTGAAATAATTTTCTTTTGGCGAACTTTATCTGAATGCAAAAGTAGTTTTGTCATGGCTGACACTTTAAAATATTTAAACGGTGAAAAAAATATATATTTCACTCAAAAATTGCTAAGATTAATTTCTATCTGTTTAGTACATTGAACCAATTGGCATTTATATCTTTAACCCTTTTACTACCAGACAATTTTTGTTTTTTTATAAAATAGCATGCATTTATTCTTGGAATAAGAAATGTGTGTGAAGGGGTTAAAAGGACTCTATAGTCTGGAGCTGATCACCTATTTCTCATGCACTATATTTTTTTTAAAACACAGCATCCACACTCTATCATACAAACACATGATGGTAGCACGGATCATTCATTTCAGTGATGTCATGGATGTGTAATACCCATGGAATCACAAATATAAGTATGCAAAGATCAGACATGTGCATGGTTGATGCGCATAATATACTAGAGCCCACACACTAACTCACTTAGTAAACAACTCACAAAATGTAATAGTGTTTTCTTTTTTATGCACCTCTCCTAGGTAAAAATAATGGGGATGTAGTTATAGCATCATACATTGCATAATCCTGCTATAATGTCAATGTACCCATTTTTACATGCCCAGAGTATAACTAAGGCTGAACAATTATAAACTTTGTTGCCTTCACTAAATAGAAAGGTAACCAGCAAACATACTGAAAACATAAATTTTATCTCAGACAGGAGGCTCATATTATGCATTAAATTATTTGTTTCCTACTCCAGCAGCAAAAAAAGTTAATAAAGTTTGTTGGAACAAAAAAGACAATCAAACTTGATATGCAAATGTGAGAACATTCAGGAACCAATTAACACGAAGCACCGTCTATTTAGGAGACGGCATCTAACTGATCTTCCTCTTTCTTTGCTGATCATTCAAGAATAGACAGATTTATTTTCTGTAATTATAATGTGGTGTATGTGTAAGTTTTAATGAATTGTGGTACTCTCATTATTATTACCCCTGTGGATATTTGTGCGCATTTGCAAACAATTATTGCTGGATTTTTTACTTTTGTTGAGCTGTGCTGTGTTGAGCAGCGTGGGGGCTACTCTTCAGTTGCCTATTTACCATTTGTATTTGCACTCATGGGTTATGCTTGTGATCATGTTTGGTGGCCTTTTTCTTTTATCTTTTCAAACCAATATCCCGAGTGATGTCATGCAGAGCCGGTGCAAGGATTTTTGCAACCTTAGGCAAACACACATTTGCTGCTCCCCATATGCTTTGCTCACCAAGTCACATCACAATACCCCACCCATATGATCTGCCATATGAGCCAACACCAGTGCTGAACACAGTGTCTTTTCTCTGAAAAAGCAGTGTGTTTATATTAAAAAGCCTGCAGGCACAGGCTATAGACACCAGAACCACTTACGTAAGCTGTAGTGGTTCTGGTGACTATAGAGTCCCTTTAATGTGAGGTAAATTAGAGATTAGTGCCACTAATAATACACTGGATTGCCTATTTACCACCAGATGAGGACAAGAGGATGATGGGCTCAGGCTTCAGTCTGGTTCCACTGGTCTGGTGTTAAAACAAGCTCTCTGGAGGCAGTGCTCACAAAAATCAACGAACAGGAAGCAGCTCAATTTTTTGGGCCCCTTATACAGCTCAAGCCCTCCCCACCTATCCCTTAGTGCTTCCCCCTCCATCCCTTAGTGCTCTTCACTGGCCCCCTGTCCCTTAGTGATCTCTCCTCCCCTCCCCTCCAGTCCCTTAATGCTCTGCACTGCCCCTCTGTCCCTTAGTGCTCCCCCCTGGCCCTTAGTGCTCTACCCTGCCCCCCTATCTCTTAATGCTCTCCGCTGTCCCCCTGTCCCTTAGAGTTCTCCCCCTCCCCCATCTTTCCTTAGTGGTCTCTCCCCCCAGCCATCTTTCCCTTAGTGGTCTCCCCCCCCAGCTTTCCCTTAGTGGTCTCCCCTCCACATCTGTCCCTTAGTGGTCTCTCCCCTCCCTGCCCTGTTATGCCTCCTACTTCTTTGTAACGTGACCGGGCGGCACGGACCGCGGTACAGGAACTTCTGTTTCCTGTACCTGGCCAGACTGACAGGAAGTACTCACTGAGAGAGTGCTTCCTTTTAGTCCGGCAGGGTACAGGAAACAGATGCTCCTGCACCACGGTCCGTGCCGCCCGGCCACGCTACACTGAGTGACTGGCAGGAGGGAGTGCTGTGTGCTTCCCTCCTACCAGGTCACTCGAATCTTGCTCCCCCCAGGGCTGCTGGGCCCTAGGTGACTGCCTAAGTCGCCTGTAGGACGCGCCGGCCCTGCTGTCATGCGTCACAAGAGATTTCAGAATTAATTGATTTTCAGTTAGTTATTACCACCCAATTTCTCTTCACTTTACCTCAGCAAGCACACTTTGTTTCTATTTTTTTTTATTGCAACATACCTCAGTATATTTCACATGAACTGCCAGTAGGCCATCCACTTGATTTTTATTGTGTAATAGGTCCTAGTCTTAATCATTTAATCTGTGAGTTGATTTCCTATCTCCCTTACATGTTACTTGCTGATGCTGGATCTGGGATGTGATGTCACCCCAGCCCCTACGTCAGTACATAGTTGATGTCATGGTTCTGATCAGGTCAGACAATTGACTTATCCCGGGGTTGACTTCAGGTAGTTTATTTGAGTTATTAGGCATGGTTAGACAAAGGTAACAATACGAATAACAGGAGAAAGAGGGAAAATGTATAATAAAGACAAAGGGAGAAAGCAGAACATAGAAACAGAATTACAGGTGAGTATGAAAATAGAAGTTTAGGCAACATGCCCCAAAACAGGTTTACAGGAGACAGAGAAACAATTAGATAAAACTAAACAAAAATAAAGGATAAAGAAAAACATGTTAAAGCAGCTATTGAGGTGATCAGCCTCTTTGATTTGTAATCAGAACTGCAGGTTCAGGGTATTTGAGGATACTTGCAAATAATAAGAATGTCTGTAATATCCAGGCAGGTTGGAACCAAATCAATATGAAAACAAAGTCCAGTAAAGAAATAAAGTTGGTTCGTTTTGGAGATCATGTTGGGATAAATCAGGATGGTTGAAGGTAAGCAGGGGTGGAGCAAGTTTTCTATAGAAAGAGCCAGGAGCAGAAGACTTGTCAGGTTGAGAACACAGCTTCTCTCAATGTAAAGGCCATGTGATGAGTTGGGTGTGGCCTTTTATAGCAGATATAAAACATGCCATGCAGGTGAGAGAGACTGAGGTGACTAGGGGCTAGAGAGGCCACTAGTGGTGAAAACTGGAACTGTAAATACAAATTAAACAGAAGAAATGAAACATGTTTTGAATTGTCAGGATAGGGTCAGAGAGCTGGTCACTTGGTACAGAAGCTTTTCCCAGCAGCAAACCATTGTGTGGGTGCATTGGAGAGTCTTATTTTTTTTTTATCAAACTACTATAAACTGATGTCAATAAGTAAGTAAATAAGGGATGGCACCCATAGACTCTTTATATTATAATCACTACACTGATCAACTTTAAGTAGAGCGTTTTCATAGTATTGGTGCCTCTTTGTCTACAAACATGCTTTTATGGTTGACTTCCACCATTTTGCTTCTCCGCCTGTTCACTTGTACATCACCTGAAATACTAGCTTTTAAATCTTTCTATTCAAGTCCATTAGATGGGAAATGCATTGTTGCTAAATTAATAAATAGTCCATGTTGAAGGTTACAATTAAGAGGGGAGAAAGGATGATTTAGGGTCTGGTGGAGAAAGTACATGGAAAATACGATAAAATGGTGTCCATACACAAATATAATCTGTATAATTGCTCCTGTGTTATAGAAACCAGTAGGTTTTATAAATGGAAACAGGAGTAAAGTCACTGAAAGATTTTCATGAATTTAAAGATATGTATGTCTTGTGCAACCGTTTAAATAACTTGTATACTTGGTAATTAGCTACTGTGTAGGCAACTATATAAATAATCTAGTCATTGTCAATGCTGCCAAGTCATAAGTAGGACGATTAACGCTATAGAAAGACACTGATAGGTAATCATAGCTTTCATTGTACAAGTATTCTAATTAACACAATTTGTATATTTGGAAATCAAAGGAATAAATAGGATGGATATTACAGCCGCCAAAATCAGGACAATTTAAAGCCTTTCATGTGTACTCAAAGCCATTCACTGCTATTTCTAGGCAATATTATATCTACTGTATCGTCAAGTAGACTAGTTTATTCATAATAAGTTCATGATCACAAGAAAACCGACCTAGTGTTCCAAATACCCAGACTGACTAGTGATACATTTTACTGCATAACTAATAAATGTGTTCTATAGGAAACGTGAATTTAATCATATAGTTATCGAAGGATCAGTAAACAGAGCTATTTTCAGCAGGTTCAAATTAAACAGACGTGTGCATGCATTTAAATGCTAATTAAATTGTTTCTAATAAAGAAAGGATTAATGAAGAGAAGAATTGCAGGAGTTGAGTGTAGTTTCAGTATCAACTTCTTAATTCCGTTCAAGTTTTATGGAATTACTTGCAGTTTTAAACCAGTTGTAATTTGAATTAGAAAAGTGCAGTCTTTGTATTTCTTCTCCTCCAATGCAATCTGTGCCCTGGATTGTGCCTAGATGGCACTGGATTGTGATATCAAGTGCTAAATCTTTAAAATACGTATACAATAAAACAAATCATCAAAAAGGGTCAACTCTTATAGCTGATTGTCAATGTGTTCTTCAATGTAATTTCCAGAAAAGTGACAAAAAACCTACTAATATTTTAATTAGAAAATAAATATTGAATCCCTGACTGTGTAGCTTTGAGGATACTAGGATTTGTGGTTGCACTTGGTCAGTTAACAAAAAAACAAGTCCTGCGCTCAGACTCCCACTACTCTTGGGCGGCAGCAACGAACATAGCACAAGGCCCCAATACATGCAGTATAAGCAATTAACTCTCATTGTCAACTGTTTTGTTCATGTTTTTATTAAAACGGAATGCAGACAGGATGCCATAAGAGACACACTCACATTACCTGTAGTCAAAATAGACAGAGGGTCAAGGTAGCTGCTTTGTAACTGTTTAATCAGCACAGTAAGATAGCACAACAGCTTCTCACATTCTAGGTTTTGTTGGCAGCAACCAGTCAACCAAAGACTTAGTACTCAATTTAAGTTGTTTGAATCAGCATCAGAAATGATAAAATTGTGTCAGAAAAAATTAGGTCTTTCAGCCTTTTGGTAGATAGCTCCCTAATACCGTGGGAATTAGGGAGTTATCTACTAAGCGGCTGCAAGAGAACATCCAAAGTCCTGAAGTACCGAAGTCCCAAAGTGCCAAAGTGCCGAAGTTCCGAATTTCGGAAGTGCCGAACCGAACCGAAGTGCCGAAGTCCTGAAGTTCCGAAGTGCCGAAGTCCCGAATTACGGAATGCCGAACTGAATATTTTGCCCATGCACAGCCTTAATACACAGAGATTTTTGTTCTCAACCATCACTAGTGGGGCTGGGGGCTTGACAAGTTTTGACAAGACTTTACTCTTTACTCTAACTAAGACAGATTTTATCGTAAAAATATAATTATTTTGAAGGGGGTGACAAAGTTGCTTTAAAGTCTTTGGGAGTTTTAGTACATAAATTATTTCAAAAGTTTTTTCCCAACAGATTGTAATATTTTCTGATGTTGATTCAAAAGAAATAAATTGAGGCCTCAATTCAATGTTATTATATTTTTTTTTACAGAAACAAGCTTGGATTTCATATCTTAGTAGTTATTGATGTCTTCTGGCCAATACTATCATACATAAGATATGGTACATCCCTACTGGAATAAACAACATAGAAATAAATTGGATAGCATCTTCCTTTTCTGTTTTTTGTCAATCTAGACAGCATCTCGATGTTCTAGAAAAGCTTCATTATTATTATAATGCAATGTAAGCACTAGCTGCAATGTAACAAATACACAACACTGTAAAAGCTATTTAAAAATATACCCGAGCTTAAAACACATCTGTCACTTTCCAGTATTTTTTATATTCTGTTTAATTAACCTTATATTTGACAAATATGTGTTTGTGAGGAGTAAAAATAAAATTAAATGGAGAAATTCACACCTCTTTATACTGCAATTGGGTGCCTCCATCTTAGCTCCCTGCCAATCATCGTTATAATCTCTGTCCTTTGTACCTGGCAGTCAGCATAGAGAGAGCATACAGAGAAGAGGAGAAATGAAACAATGTATGTAATTCTTCTGTTCTTTAGCAATGTTTGACCTTACTTTGCCTTGTCTGAACTGTATTATGATATCATTTGCTAAAACTTTAATACACATGAAAAAGAAGTGGAGAATCTCATGAAACAAGGTTAACATAAGTTATAGGTTATTTTCAGTTTGTTATTCAATGGTGTGAATCGCAGTTCAACTTTAATACAATCCCCAACACAATCCAAATGTCAGCTGCCACAACTCTGACCATCTTTCTAGTTTACCTAAATCCTTTGCCATTTGGCTTATCCCTCCTGGAACATCAACCCTGTTACATATCTTAGTATCATCAGCAAAAAGACATACCTTACCATCAAGACCTTCTGCAATATCCCTAATAAAAATATTAAAGAGAATGGGTCCAAGTACAGATCCCCGAGGTACCCCACTGGTGACAAGTCCAAGCTTCAAATATATTCCATTAACTACAACCCTCTGTTGCCTGTCACTCAGCCACTGCCTTACCCATTCAACAATATTGGAATCCAAACTTAAAGATTGCAGTTTATTGAGAAGCCTTCTATGTGCAACACTGTCAAAAGTCTTACTGAAATCTAGGTAAGTAATGTCTACTGCACCACCCTGATCTATTATTTTAGTTACCCAATCAACACACTAACCGGGAACTGAGGTTATTACCACGACAGGGCACAGTACTAGGGTCAAAACTGATATGTTTACCTTGGCTCTGATTGGTCCATTTCACCCCTGCAACTCCAAAATGTGTGGCAATGAGGTCGTCTGGGTGACATGAATAACTCCAAACCAGTGGTGCCATTTTGCCAATTTTCAACACTTAAGCATCCAGATGGCTTTACAGGAGCAGGGTGTGCATTCGAATGGTGCATTTGACGCATGAGACGTGCGAAGAACAGCGCACCAGCGGGTTGACTGGGTAAGTATCTTTACACTGTCCAGCCTCACACACAGACGCTGGAGGAGCTGGGATATATTTTATATAAAGAAAATATATCAAATAATATCAAAGAATATCAAAAATATTATAATATTTAAATATGTTTCGAAATATTAAATATTCTAAAAGGGTATCCAAAAATATGAAATCATTTGAAATGCTTATCCAAAAATATGAAAGCACAGCTTTAATTAATTAATGATACAATTTAATATATTAAAAAAATATGTTGTCGCCAAGCCCAGTAGTATGCAATTACATAGCATATCTGTGAAGTCAAACCTGCAGGCTATATCTCTATAGTATTTTACATCTTTCAAATTTCTCTTTCTTTCTTTTTCAAGATATAATATAGTCTTCATTATCGGGCTTCTCTCCCTTGACGAGGAATAAAATCTCCTGAAGTGTTTGCTATTACAGCACAGCTCAGGTAATCTCTTTGATGTGACATATATCAAAATAGCTTTTTGAGCCTCTCATGTCTTATGCAGAAGACAGAATCCTTCCAATTACAGTAGTTACTGGTGTTAATGACAATAACTAGCAACCCTAAGACATCTTTTTTATAGTGAGGTAGCTTGAAGCATTCCATGTTTTCTGCGTTTGGTCGTGCCTGTTAGAATATGAATTTAAAAAAAAAAAAATCATAAAATTAAACCTATATTAAAATTATATTGTAGAGCAAGGGAAGGCAGCCTTGAGCACTCCAGATGTTGTGGACTATATCTCTCATAATCCTCTTACAGTCAAAATGCTGGCAAGGCATCAGGGGAGATGTAGTCCACACCACTTTGACCACCGGAGGTTGCCTACCCCTGTTGTGGAGGTTTGGAATATGCTTTATTTTGTTGAAATTTGTTATACTGGCGTAATATATTCAAATGTATACATGAACTGCGTGTAAATGTAAATCTCAGCCTTTAAATGTCATATTACAACACGAGATACAAGACGCAGAATATGGGATTGGAAGGGCTATCACCCAAAATAAATATATATGAACAATCGAGTGATTCTATATACATATGTGAATATTCTTTGCAATCTGCAGAGCTCCAAGATGATTTGTGGATCAGCTGCTTTTTCATGGCAGGCATTCAAATTCTCCCAGCTTAAATTTTCTCGGCATCATGCATTTCTTGCATTTATAGATTTAAATATCTGGTGTTGTTGAAAAAAGCTCAACAGACGATAAGCACACAAACTACTGAGGAATTCAGAAAATCATGGTTAAAGATAACATTTTATACTTTTTTATTGGTGAATTCTTAATAGTAAATAAATATTAATTGCATCAGTATTAATACACTGTAGGCTCCAACAACCTACAGTGCCTTGCAAAAGTATTCACCCACCTTGGCATTTTTCGTGTTTTGTTGCCTCACAACCTGGAATTAACATGGATTGTTTTAGGATATGCATCATTTAATTTACAGAACATGCCCACAACTTTGAAGATTTTTTTTTTTATTGTGAAGCAAACAACAAATAGGACAAAATAACAGAAAAAGTCAATGTGCATAACTATTCACCCCCCCCCAAAGTCAATACTTTCTAGAGCCACCTTTTTGGCAATCACAGCTCCAAGTCGCTTTGGATAAGTCTCTATGAGTTTGCCACATCTTACCACTGGCATTTTTGCCCATTCCTCCTTGCAAAACTGCAAAGTTGGATGGTTTGCGCTTGTGAACAGCAATCTTTAAATCTGACCACAGATTTTCTATTGGATTGAGGTCTGGGCTTTGACTAGGCCATTCCAACACATTCACACGTTTCCCCTTAAACCACTCAAGTGTTGCTTTAGCAGTGTGTTTGGGGTCATTGTCCTGCTGGAAGGTGAACCTCCGTCCTAGCCTCAAATTACTCACAGAATGGTACAGGTTTTACTCAAGAATATCCTTGTATTTAGCACCATCCATCGTTCCCTCAACTCTGACCAGTTTCCCAGTCCCGGCTGCTGAAAAACATCCCCACAGCATAATGGTGCCACCACCATGTTTCACTGTGGGGATGGTGTTCTTTGGGTGATGTCATGTGTTGGGTTTGCGCCAGACATAACGTTTTCTTTGATGGCTGAAAAGTTAAATTTTAGTCTCATCAGACCAGAGCACCTTCCTCCATACATTTTGGGAGTCTCCCACATGCCTTTTCGCAAACTTAAAATGTGCCATTTTGTTTTTTGCTGAAAATAATGGCTTTCTTCTGGCCATAAAGTCCAACTCTATGG
>OW240914.1:342241908-342252051 GCA_933207985.1 Pelobates cultripes | reverse complement strand
CCCGCAGGGTCTAAACGAGGACTATGACCTGAAGCATTTTTTGTGAGATACTGATTTGGTGACCCTGATAATTATGTTTTAAGATACATATAGTAGTAATTTATATTACAGTCCTCCCGAGCTAATCCAGGACTTTATACTTACAGCAGATTGGACAGTTTGTCTCTTCGGCTCCACCATTGGCTCTGAGTGTATTGACCAGTTGTGGTCCACAACCAGACTAAAAGCGGGGTCCATACTAAGGGGGACTACAGACACTTTCACACATTACACCGCTGGTGAGGTACATGCATTTTTAACATTCCATTGTCAGGTGTATGCATACATACTTCGAGTAGTTATCAAGGTATGGTTACACTGGCCTCCCCTCTCTCTCGCGGAGTTGGCAAGTACAATAAATCCTTTTCCCAAGTAAAAATTTTTCTAAGATATATTCTCGTGAGCATGTATACCATTAAAGCAATAAATACGTAACACTGTGAAATCTAAAGTACTACCGAGGCCATTGCTGTTTGGAGAGTTCCTTGGACTTCATGGCAGTGTTTTGTTAGTGGTGCCTCTTGCTTAGGTGTTGCAGCCTCTGGGGCCTTTCAAAAAAGGTGTGTATATGTAATGGCAGATCACGTGACACTTAGATTGCACACAGGTGGACATCATTTCACGAATTATGTTACTTCTGAAGGTAATAGGTTGCACCAGAGTTTTTTATGGGCTGCATAACATAGGGGGTAAATACATACGCACATGCCAATTTTCTGTTTTCTATTTCTAAAAAATAGTTTTATGTATATATTTCTCTCATTTTACTTCACCAACTTAGACTATTGTGTTCTGACCCATCACATAAAATTCAGATCAACAAAACATTGAACTTAAGGCTGTAATGTAACAAAATAGGTAAAAAGTCAAGGGGGGTGAATACTTTTGCAAGGCACTGTATAACTAGACACAATGTATAATTAATTCAGTACAAAAATAACTGTTCATAGTATTATATTGTTTTATTGACATAAAGTTTACTTTAAAAAAAAAAAAAAAAAAATATATATATATATGCTGCAACTACCTAGCTGAATGGTAGAATTTCATATTTATAACAAGTTAAAGGACCACTATAGTGCCAAGAAAACATATTCGTTTTCCTGGCACTATAGGGTCTCTAGGTTCCACCCTCTGGGCCCCCCTCCCGCTGGGCTCTAGGGGGTGGAAGAGGTTAAATCTTACTTGTTTTCCCCCGCGCACGCATTCAGCCAGTCCATAGGAAAGCATTCTCAATGCTTTCTCACTGTGAAAATCTCAGTGAGAAGCGCGGAAGCGCCTCTAGCGGCTGTCAATGAGACAGCCACTAGAGGCTGGATTAACCCATTTGTAAACATAGCAGTTTCTCTGAAACTGCTATGTTTACAGAAGAAAGGGTTAAACCTAGATGGATCTGGCACCCAGACCACTTCATTAAGCTGAAGTGGTCTGGGTGCCTATAGTGGTCCTTTAAGTAAGTAGTCAAAACAAAATACTGAAAACCAAACTTCTACAAGCAGGGCAGATACATTATATTAAATTGCCTGGATACATTTCAACCAATCAGATTTTATTTACCGCTCAATTATACAGCAACAATTTCAATTTAATTGTAAATGGCTATTTTTTCTAGGTATTTTGCAAACCAGCTCATGGAAATGTTTTTTTCAAACTGTATATACTTTTGGAAATTAATATATGTTAATTCTTGTGCTTTATGTACATTTATTTCAAGAAATGAACTGTAATGGATTTTAGACTTAGCAATAATCTGATTGCATTTATTAAATTTAATATCTATGTAGTGTCCTGTGCCGCATTTGTATAACATTTTATCCATTATTCAGTGTTGTTTTTAGAAAAATGTTCAGTATTACTGTTTTTGCAAAATAAATGGCTTAAAGTGAACCTGTTTGGAAAAACAACAAACTGAAATCGCTTCAGTATACATTGAATACAAAAAGATACATGGTTTATGTAATGGGTAAAACAAAAGATAGATGCAGTGCCATGGGCGTCCGAAGGAATTTTTCTAGGGGGGCGGGGGAGGTGGTGGGGGGTATAATTGTAATGACATACTTGGTCCCTTTTTGACAGTGTCATGAAAGGAAAGGGGCATAGACATTATCACATAAAGCCAGCGTGAATAGCGTTTTCACAACTATGGTGTCAGAAATGTAAAGCAAATTAAATGAACATTCTGGTCACCATAACAACTTCACCTAAATGAAAATGCTATGATGCCAGGAAGCCCCTGGGTGCTCTTTTTCCTATAAGGGGTTAAACCGCTCTCAAATGGTTTACCCCCAAAGGCTTCCTCCAGCTCCGGATCTCCAGATCGCTCAGTGGTATTCGGCTTCTGAAACTGAGTGTCAGGAAGTGCAGATTGACGTCAGGCATGGGTGCTGCTGATTGGCTAGAGTGGTCATCTGATGCTCTAAGCCAATCACTAGTTCCAGGTTCATAAAAATATTTTACTTTTTTATGAATGGGGAGCTACTGATTGGCTTAGAGTGCCAGCTAGTGATGTCGCGAACACGAAATGTTCGGTTCGCGAACGGCAAACGCGAACTTCCGCAAATGTTTGCGAACCGGGCGAACCGCCATAGACTTCAATGGGCAGGCAAATTTTAAAACACACAGGGACTCTTTCTGGCCACAATAGTGATGGAAAAGTTGTTTCAAGGGGACTAACACCTGGACTGTGGCATGCAGGAGAGGGATCCATGGCAAAACTCCCATGGAAAATTACACAGTTGATGCAGAGTCTGGTCTTAATCCATAAAGGGCAGAAATCACCTAACATTCCTAAATCACAGTGGACATGGATTGATACCTGACATATGACATATTGACACAGAGCAGAATAGGGACTGTTCCTCCTACATAGGGTCACTTGGCAGGTATGGATTGACACCTATCCTCAGGATCATGATACACACTGACAGAGCAGAATAGAGACTGTTCTCCTACATAGGGTCACTTGGCAGATATGGATTGACACCTGTCCTCAGAGACCATGATACACACTGACACAGAGCAGAATAGAGACTGTTCCCCCTACATAGGGTCACTTGGCAGATATGGATTGACACCTGTCCTCAGAGACCATGATACACACTGACATAGAGCAGAATAGAGACTGTTCTCCCTACATCGGGTCACTTGGCAGATATGGATTGACACCTGTCCTAGGGATCCCTGATACACACTGACACAGAGCAGAATAGGGACTGTTCCTCCCACATAGGGTCACATGGCAGATATGGATTGACACCTGTCCTCAGAGCCCCTGATACACACTGACACAGATCAGAATAGGGAATGTTACCCCAACATAGGGTCACTTGGCAGATATGGATTGACACCTGTCCTCAGAGACCATGATACACACTGACACAGAGCAGAATAGGGACCGTTCCTCCTACATAGGGTCACTTGGCAGATATGGATTGACACCTGTCCTCAGAGACCATGATACACACTGACACAGAGCAGAATAGAGACTGTTCTCCTACATAGGGTCACTTGGCAGATATGGATTGACACCTGTCCTCAGGGACCATGATACACAATGACACAGAGCAGAATAGAGACTGTTCCCCCTACATAGGGTCACTTGGCAGATATGGATTGACACCTGTCCTAAGGATCCCTGATACACACTGACACAGATCAGAATAGAGACTGTTCCCCCTACATAGGGTCACTTGGCAGATATGGATTGACACCTGTCCTCAGAGATCATGATACGCATTGACACAGAGCAGAATAGGGAATATTCACTAAATTGCCAAACATTGTTATACAGGAGAATATTCAGTAAATAAGGATAAGGGGGGACCTACTGTCCTCCCGCCCAGCCCCCACCCCTGCATGGTGGGTGGGGGCCATAAATCTCAATGATGGGGGGGACCTACTGTCCTCCCGCCCACCCCCACCCATGAGCGGTGGGTGGGGGCCATAAAAATAATGAGGGGGGACCTACTGTATGATGTTGTATCGATCAGGTAGTGTAAGGGTTACACCCGTTTCACAGTGACAGACCAAACTCCCCGTTTAACGCACAGCAAACAACTGCAAACAGTCCATTTGCACAACCGCAAACTCCCCATTTGCACAAGGTTGGATACCAAGCTAGCCATGTCCCGTTCCTTGTCCTCACTGATGTCATTGAAGGTCTCTTCCTCCACCCAGCCACGTACAACACCAATGGTCCCCGAAAGGTGACAACAAGCCCCCTGGGACGCCTGCTGTGTTTGGTCTTCCACCTCCCCAAAGCCACCTTCCTCCTCTGACTCCTCTTCTTCAGACTCCTCTCTCTGCGTTGCCTCTCTCTGCGTTATTATAAGGTGTGTTAAGTAGTATTATTCCTATCAGTTTAATCCCTGCTACGTCCCCTATCAGGGGACGTGTATATGGCATCGATTTTAGGAACCGGGAGATGGAAAAAGATGCTTGGTCGGTCCTCCTACTTCAAATTTGGGGCACTGCCCGTGCAATCTAATGTGCCACCAGATAGGAGTGGTGTGTTAAGTAGTACTATTCTTATCAGTTTAATCCCTGTTACGTCCCCTATCCGTTGATGTGGAGCAAGACACAGCAGCAGAAGAGGACTCAGACTGTCATTTTTTTTTCGATTAGTGGTACTATGCCTGCAAGCTACTGTGACACCAGATATGAGTGGCACTGTGAACTGGCAGAGGTTGGCAGAGTACACGCTGTAGGGCTGACACACCCGCTTGAAGACAACTAACTGCTATTCAATCTATAACAGTGAAAAACGTTTTGGTTTTTTTTTTTTCAAGCTATTGTGACACCAGATATGAGTGGCACTGTGAACTTGCAGAGGTTGGCAGAGTACATGCTGTAGGCCTGACACACCTGCTTTGAGACAACTAACTGCTATTCAATCTATAACAGTGAAAAAAGTTTTGGTTTTTTTTTTTTTCAAGCTATTGTGACACCAGATATGAGTGGCACTGTGAACTGGCAGAGGTTGGCAGAGTACACGCTGTAGGCCTGACACACACGCTTGAAGACAACTAGCTGCTATTCAATCTATAACAGTGATAAAAGTTTTTTGTTTTTAAATGCCGCATGTTGATACCAGATAAGAGTGGCACTGTGAACTGGCAAGAGTATTACCGCGCTGTAGGGCTGACACACCAGCTTTGAGACAACTAGCTGCTATTCAATCTATAACAGTGAAAAGTTTTTTTGGTTTTAAATACATGCTATTGCTTGTTGACACCAGATAAGAGTGGCACTGTGAACTGGCAGTGCAGCTGTAGGGGCTGAGCACTTACACCAGCTTTTGAGACAACAACTGCTATTTCACAATCGCAGCAATTGAAAAAGGATTTTTGGTTTCAAAGTACGCGCGCTATTGTGACACACCAGATAAAGAGTGGCACTGAGAACTGGCAGGGAAGTACTGCGGCTAGCCAGGGCTGACACGCACCCGGCTTTGAGACAACTAACTGCTGTTGAAATCTATTACAGTGAAAAATGTTTTTTGGTTTTTAAATGCAAGCTATTGTGACACCAGATAAGAGTGGCACTGGGCAAGTGGGCACAGTATCCACTGTGAGCCTGACACAGAAGCTGGCAGACAACTAACTGCTATTCAATCTATTATAGTGAAAAACATTTTTTTTTTAAATGCAAGCTATTGTGACACCAGTGAGTGAGTGGTGGCACTGGGCAAGTGGGCACAGTATCCACTGTGAGCCTGACGCAGAAGCTGGCAGACAACTAACTGCTATTACATTACACACACACACACAAAAAAACAGACCCACGATGAACACACCACAACCCTAAAAAGGGCTTTTTGGGGTGCTGTCCTTACAGCAGAGATCAGATGAGTCCTTCAGGACTGTAGTGGACACTGTGTACCCTAACCTAGCTATGCATTTCCCTATCTAATCAACAGCAGCTACACTTTCCCTCCTATCACTAAGCATGCAGCTTGAGAATGAATCTAAAATGGATGCTGTTCAGTAGGTGGGAGGGTCTGCTAGGGAGGGTGTGCTGCTAATTGGCTGGAATGTGTCTGCTGACTGTGAGGTACAGGGTCAAAGTTTACTCAATGATGACGAATAGGGGGCGGATCGAACCGCGCATATGTTTGCCCGCCGTGGTGAACGCGAACATGCTATGTTCGCCAGGAACTATTCACCAGAGAACCGTTCGGTGCATCACTAGTGACAGCTGACCGCTCTAGCCAATCAGCGAAACCCCTACCCAGCGGCACTCTGTGCTTCCTGACACTCAGTGAATAAAAGTGAACACATTAACACTGATATTTTTTTTTTACCTGGGGAGATGAGAAGGTCCAAAGTTTCCCTGCCAGGCCCAGGTACCAAAGCCTTATGATGTGGTGTCCAGAATAAAGTGGAGGGTTCACTTCACTTGTCCTTCTTGCTCCAATCTCCTTTTCTTCTCCTTCATTTAACACAGTCTTCTTTTTATTCTGACACTGACTTTTGCTCCTTTACCTTTCTGCTACTATCTGCTTATTTTGCGCCCTTCTGCTCCTTTCTCTTTCTGATCCCTTCCTTCTCCTTGCAGACCCTTTCTGCTTCTTGCAGACCCTTCCTGCTCCTTGCTGACCCTTCCTGCTAATTTCTGCTCCTTCTCCTACTATACATTTGTGCTCCTTCTGCCCCTTCCAGCTCATTGCTAACCCTTTATTTTCCTTGATGTCCCTTCCTGCTCATTTATGTTCCTTCTCCTACTTTACCATTGTGCTCCTTCTGTCCCTTCCTGCTCCTTGCTGCCCTTTCCAGCTCCTTGCTGACCCTTTCTGCTCCTTCTACTTTACCTTTGTGCTGCTTTACCTTCCAGTTCCTTGCTGCCCCTTCCTGCTTCTTGCTGTCCCTTCCTTCTCCTTGCTGACCCTTCCTTCTCCTTGCTGACCCTTCCTTCTTCTTGATGACCCTTCATGCTCCTTCCTGACTCTTTCTGCTCCTTGCTGACCCTTTGTTGCACCTTGCTGACCCTTCCTGCTCCTTGCTGCCCCTCCCTGCTTCTTGCTTCCCCTTTGTGCTCCTTGCTGCTCCTTCCTGCTCCTTGCTCCTCCTTCCTGCTTCTTGCTGCCCCTTCATGCTCCTTGCTGCCCCTTTGTGCTCCTTGTTGACCCTTCCAGCTCCTTGCTGCCCCTTTCTGCTCCTTGCTGCCCCTTCCAGCTCATTTCTGTTAGTTTGTGTTCCTTCTCCTACTTTACCTTTTGTGCTCCTTGCTGTCCCTTCCAGCTCCTTGCTGCCCCTTTCTGCTCACAGGTGTTTTGAGCTGTTGTACACTACTCTAGGATATACTTTTTTTTATTGTTTGTTCATATATACAAATCCTGCCTAAGCCCTACAGTAAAGGAAAATATTTGACAGCAAATGCTGATGCCAATCATTGATTATGGGGATGTAGTATATGCATATGCATCTGCATCGCAATCCCACATTAATAAACTCAACACATTGTATAACTCTTTCTGCCGATTTGTACTACAATGTAATTACAGGACTCACCATTGTGACATGCTAAAAGAACTAAACTGGCTATCGCTGGAATCCAGGCGCACCCTTCAACTTTCCAGCCTTGTGTTTAAGAGCTTTTCTGGGAAACTCCCACCCTACCTGAACAAAATGCTTTCCCCAGCTGTTCCCACTTCCTATAAGCTCCGATCCAGTACCAACACTTTACTTAGTCTACCTCAATACAAAAAGAAAGCGGCCCGATCCTCCTTCTCCTACAGAGCACCGCAATTGTGGAACGACCTCCCACACAATTTAAAATCTTCCCTAAGCCTAAAGTCCTTTAAGAGATCCCTCTCTACATACCTCAAAACAGAATGCACCTGTCATGGTTGATTATATATTTCCTACCTGTTTCTACCTGTTAAATTTTGTATTTATTGTGTATTAATATCGTTTTTGTATTTTATTGTACCCTAATGTAACAATGCAATGATTTGTGGACCCAGGACATACTTGAAAATGAGAGAAATCTCAATGTATCTTTTCTGGTAAAATATTTTATAAATAAATAAATAAATTATATATATATATACACATACTCAATGCCATTAGCTGTGTTTGGAGTGCCTTGCTAATTCTAAATGGCTTTGGGGTGCTTACATCTGAATCTAGACAGGTTGCCATATACTCCAGGAATCCTATGGATATATGATATAATTTTAAATGTAGTAAATAACTTTGTGAGCTTAATAAATTGACACTGAAGGCACCATGGCTGCCCCAACCCATTGCAGTGGTTGTAGTGTCTACAGAGGGATTATCCTTCAATCCGGTGTTAAATTTATCTTAATGTTTTAATGTTTAACAAGATTTCTCAGAAACCCATCCACTCTGTGCTGCTTTGGCTGTCGATGAAGCATCATCCTTAGTAGCAATGAGTTGCTGTGTGTGGCTATGAGGGTTATCTGACTGCTTCCAAGCTACCACAGTCCCATTGCTGGGGTGAATTAGTATGGTTAGACGGAAGTGTGTAATCTCTGCCTTAGTCGGGACCAGTATATGGAGGCCAGAAACCCTTAAAATGTGTGAAACCACTTGAAAATGATTTAACGTATAATGGAGGGACAGTGCTAGGGGACTCCAGGCACTAGCACCAATTCATAGAGATTATATTGTTATAGCACCTGCAGTGTCCCCTTAAAAGGCTGAATGAGGTATAAGGGAAAAGAAATCACATTCAACTTGATGAAGACTACTCAGTAGTACAAAAATACCTTATTACGTGTTGAAGAATGAGACTCAGGGAAAAGGAGCCTCAATGAACACAGGCAAAAGCAGGAATGCAGCCAGTTCAATTTTCTCATCAAAAATAGGTATAATAGATTTTGTAATGGAAACCTCCAACTGTAACGTTGCTCAGAATGAAAATCTGAGATCTTGGGAAAATCTTAAAATACGTTTGTGTGTTTATATACAGTTGAAGGGTTTATAGTGTTTAATGAATGTTTTTTTTTTAAATCCCATTTCTATTCTCACTGTAATATATATATATATATAAAATGATAGAATTACTTCATAACATCAGAAATGGAAAAATAAAATCTTAGTGGCTGACAGCAATAAAGGGTTAATATTCTCTTAGAACACCAGGAAAAGATTGTTTTGTTATGTTTTAAGCATAAGATTGTTTTGTTATGTTTTAAGCATATTTGTCTATAATAAAATTACATTATTTATTATGTCATAAATGTTTTGAAAGAGGTTATTTATATTGGGCTTTTATCAAGAATAATTGATGGCCATTCGGAATAAATCTCAATATTATTCATCACTTTATTCAAGGTGACATTAGGTTACATATTGCAGCTGTATTATATACTAAAAATAGGTTTATTAATATGTAACATATAGACATATCGTACTAACAGTTATATGAACCTAATGTTAAAATCACATTTTAAAATTGGACTGCCCTGTTTGTTAGCAGTTTGTATGTTAGTATTCACCATGTATATACAGTGAGGGAAAAAAGTATTTGATCCTCTGCTGATTTTGATGTCAGGGACAAGATTGTAGGCCTACACGAGGCTGGAATGGGCTACAAGACCATCGCCAAGCAACTTGGTGAGAAGGTGACAACAGTTGGTGCGATTATTCGCAAATGGAAGAAACACAAAATAACTGTCAGTCTCCCTCGGTCTGGTGCTGTATGCAAGATCTCACCTCGTGGCGTTTCAGTGATCATGAGAACGGTGAGGAATCAGCCCAGAACTACACGGGAGGATCTTTTTAATTATCTCAAGGCAGCTGGGACCATAGTCACCAAGAAAACAATTGGTAACACACTACACCGTGAAGGACTGAAATCCTGAAGTGCCCTGCAAGGTCCCCTTACATAGTTACATAGCTGAAAAGAGACTTGCGTCCATCAAGTTCAGCCTTCCTCACATATGTTTTTGCTGTTGATCCAAAAGAAGGCCAAAAAACCCAGTCTGAAGCGCTTCCAATTTTGCAACAAACTAGGAAAAAAATCCTTTTTGATCCCAAAATAGCAGTCAGATGTCTCCTTGGATCAAGCAGCTATTACCCCACTAATTAGAAATGATATCCCTGTATGTTATGTTTTTGCAAGTATTTATCAAATTGC
>OW240914.1:342127313-342210434 GCA_933207985.1 Pelobates cultripes | reverse complement strand
GTAGTAGATAAAAATATATATATATTTTTATTTTTTATTTTTTTTAGGATCAATGGACCTTCGTAAGCCTGGGCCTGCACTTACAGCTCTATTAGGCCCTACGTTATTACAGAGCTGATGAATATAAATCATGTATGTCAGCCAGTCGACATGTCTGTGTGTCCATCCATCTATCCATCTGTCAGTCTGTTTTTCTTTCTATGTACAATTATATTTAATGAAAAATTAAAAACAAAATGATCTGGGGACTTCTACATTTCCCTTGCCACTTATAGCTTTATCAAACTGAAATGAGGATCCATGTGTCAACCTATGGAACCAGGTCATAATAGTAAAAATGGCCTAAGAGGATGGAGTTTTATTGTATAAAAATAGAGATTCATCTTCTGATGACATATTGTGTTGCCAAGCTATTTAGTTTTATGTTTGATGTCTGGATGTATTGCGGGATCCAAGATTTGGAACACCGATAGCCTAGAGGAAGCTGTGTTTAGGTCATCATTGAGTGCACCGTGGCCTATCTTTTCTATGAAACCGGGTCAGTCACTTACATGAACACATCTCAATATATTTGGTTTTCATTGCACGGCTAGGGCAACATTAAATAATATGAACTAATATGTTTTTATTGACTTCTGATCCTAATCACTGTGAGCCTCACTTGTTTGTTTTTATTTTCTGTGATGTTGCAAAAATATAATTAATGTCACAAAACTGAATAAAGGCTATATATAGAAAAGAACATCAAAGCTTGTGTTCTGTTACAGGGCCTTTATCAGTCTTAATCAAAGTTCTGTGAGTCCTTTGTATATCTTATCTGTGTTCTGGTGCACTAGATAGCCTCGGGTACTGAAAACAACAGACAGCAAGTTCCTGAACTCTTCCGAACTTACATTAATTAAAATGAAAATACAAAATACAAACCCATAAACTGTTAAATGGCTCTCTGAACTCTTCTCAGGGATCATGCAGACAGTACGTCATATTTAGAAGGCATCAGTGCTTTAAAATACCTTATTTGCTTAGAATTGTGATTGCTGCAGCATACCTTGATCTTTGATTGACGAGACATAATCCATAATGATGCTTTAATAAATACCATTTTCTCCATACTCTTTCTCTACATGCCTGTTTAAAATTCAGCCGGATAACATTTTCATATACTGATTATTGGGAAAAAAATTTTATCTGAATTTGCCTGAAATTTGGACAAACGGCGATTCATCCCACTTTTCAAAATCCAGAACGAAAATACATCAAAACAGAAAACATGTTAAAATATATCAGCAGGATAAAAATAATTTTATATACCATGACATTCTATAAATCAGATTAAAGAAATCTATGTCATATTGTGCTCATAGTTAAAGTTACCATAACCACCTTGTTTTCACGGACACATAAAAAATGTGTCATATTTCTGTAAACGTGTGAAAAGGGTTGCCCTGCGGTATGTGCAACAAATATTCTGCTAGACTCTTTATTGCCTAGCTACTTAATCTTATAAACATTCTTCCGAATTCTACATGGCAACGCTTTCCATGTGCTGGGAAAAACAGGAGGGGAGAACTAAAACAAAATCAAAATGTATTTTATCTAGAGGTACTCCCTGTGGGGCTGGTTTTTCCTCCTTTCTTTAGGGGATTACCATCCTCATTAGTTTTTTTAATATTTGAATTCAAGGGTTAAGCCCTATCTACCTCTGTAACCTTTTCCAAAACTCTTAGGATAGGTCTCTCTCCAATTCATTTGTAGTTTTTCTTTGAATCTTTGCAAAAGTAGCGCGCACATAAAAAATTGCTAGGCTATATTGTATCCCTCTTCTTCTTATCCCTTACAACCCGCATTACTTTGTCGTGTTCCCTTTTAGATGGTTTACAGGTGTGACTCTATGTATATAATAATGAAGTACAGTTAACATACTCAATCATGCGCTGTACATAGATGCACTCACAGAATTATGTAGAATATATCGCTCATAGGGTGCCTCCCCCGATGAAATGGTGGGCTGGTAATCCCTTGGTTCCTTGTGAAGTTTCTCAATAATGCTCAGGACTTCAAACAGGTAATGGTAAGAAAAAAACAATGATTTTTTATTGATAAAAGGTGAATAATCACCATCAACATGAAATATAGTATAAGAAAAAAGCCTGCACTATTACATCTATGCTAAGAACTGTGGAATTTTGTAGCACTGTCACAGGGGAAAGGTTTAAAGAGAAATCCGAGATCAGTTGCCACATGGACTATGTAGTTTATTTACTGCAGTGTCCGTGTGGCAAACAGTATGTGGGCCGAACAAAAAGGATCTTGAACATTAGAATACTCGAGCATTTGAACAACGTTAGGAAAAGATTGACAACCCATTGTTCCAATTGCCCATTCTTTACATTTAGGGATTTTAAATGCATGGGTATCGAAAGGGTTTTTCCATTCTGTCGAGGGAGTGATAGGGTCAAGAAATTATCCCAAAGGGAAACCTTCTGGATACATAAATTAAGAACCCTAGAACCAAGGGGTCTGAATATAGGTATTGACCTAGTTTATTTTCTTGATTAAGACCTATATTACCTTGTTTGGTTGATACATTGTATATAATGTATTTTTCATTTATTTCTTTGGTTTTCACCATCTCTTTTTTTCAAATTTCACTCCAATATATCTCCTCTGCATATCTGATACTGTAGAGGTATATACATACTTATTAATCTAACTTTATACAAGGTATTGATAGATATATGTATTAAATAAACTCCGAACTCTTGGAATCTGTAAATTTGATCAAATTTGATCACATTCGGTTCTATAAATTCGCTATATATTGTGAACATATTCCCTAAATATTTCAAATTCAAATTTTGAGGAAAATTCTACCATTTATATATGTTTCTTTTTCTATACATAAATATGTCCCTCTTTTGACTATTTAGGACATTAGGTATGTGTGTAACTCCTTTGAATACTGGAGATTGTTTAGAACGTATGGGAACATAATATGATATGCTTACAATTGGATATTATTGTTTAGCACTGATTACTTTATAATAATTACTGAGAATTATTTCACAGCATACATGTTTAATATGTACACTATTATCCAATATTGATAAAAGATCCTCAGATATTGGATTATATATTTTCCCCCAAAAAATTATTTATATATGTTTCACTTTAAGAATCAGACTTTAATGTATTATATTTTGATTATACAGTTTGAATAATGTTTTTCAGTACAAGTTAATCACTAGAAATATGAGAAAATTTAATTGTTATGAGGTTACTAATATTATTTTATTTTCAGTATATGTATAATATATTGCTCTATGTTGACTTTAATGATTATTTAAAAACATTGAAGAAGAATGAAGATGGAACGCAGGTGGAACACAGGTGGAACGCGGAAGTATAGAATAACATACACTTACGGTTCCGGCTATCCGGATGCGCCAAATTTGATTTTCGGCAATATGACAAGGATGACAAACAGCTGAGCAGTTTCCCTGTGGGACCAATCAAGTTATGGATGACTGACACCACCCACGGAACCACCAATAGACACAGGGATTAGCCCTATTTAAAGGGGACTTGGGGATGAGTGGAATAGGATGTGTTTTTTTACATGCTGTAAGTTGTATATTGATTTTACTTATAATTGTGGTCCCTGATGATGTTCTTCGCAGAACGAAACGCGTAGGACCATACCTATTACTATATTTATATTGATGGTGATTATTCACCTTTTATAAATAAAAAATCATCGTTTTTTCCTACCATTACCTGTTTGAAGTCCTGAGCATTATTGAGAAACTTCACAAGGAACCAAGGGAATTACTAGCCCCCCATTTCATCGGGGGAGGCACCCTATGAGCGATATATTCTACATAATTCTGTGAGTGCATCTATGTACAGCACATGATTGAGTGTGTTAACTGTACTTCACTATTTGTATATTTTTATGTTCCCTTTAGATTTATTTTCAGCCGTATCCTGGATTTTTGTGTTTTTGGTTGTTTATATATGAAAAGGTCGTCTTCTTTGGGTAACGATCTTGGGAGGCTGCATTATAAATTTAAAGTTAAGTATTTGTACACTTTTCACTACGGTTATTAACCATAGTAGTGTTGATATTGTATTGTGACTCTATGTATAGCTGCAACTAGAATATTAGACTTACAGCCCTTGTTAAATAGTGTCAAATAAATATATGGGTTGTGATGCAGTACAAAAATTCCTAAATTAAACAGAACTTCAAACTTATACAGGCTAGAAATGATTGTCAGTGATGCTATAATTTTTATAGCTAGACCATATACTACTGTAGTAACATGAAAGAACATCATTTACTGTAAGGAAAGTAAGGAGTGCACATGAAAAGTCCTTGCTAGAACAAAAAACATTAACACACACATATACGCACATAAAAACAAAAACAAGAAACGAAAAAGGAATGAAAAAATTAGCAGATCAGATACATAACTAGGTGGTAACAATTATACGTGGAAATAAATTAAAATGTAATTTTAAATCTCTAAATAGAACTGAAAGTTAGAAACCTGCAAGTCTTTCTCTGAGCAGTAGATTTAATAATTTCAGAATACTTGACATAGATTCCAATTACAGACTGTATTATATTTTAATAACTTTTAAAGCTTTAGAAGGTGTCTCGATAGGTTGAATATTAGAACAGTCTTCTGTGTTAATTAAATAGCTCTTTAATGTCTCTTATAATCCTACTGACAAAATTGGGGCCACGGATAAAAATACTAAATATTCAAAATATGTGGCAGAACACACTGAATGTCTTTAATTGAATATAATATTAAATCCTTTTCTAACCTTATTCCATAAAAAAGCAATGTAACCAGCAACTTTGTATTTCCCTAAATATTATTACTTTTATTGTTATTCATCTACGCAAAACTTTATGCCCAGTTATAAATAGCCAAGATACCCTCTGCCAGTTTCTGACAATACATGTGTACATATTTTAACTATCTGATGGAGAAGATGAAATTCAACTAAATTATGTCTACTGCACTAAACCGAAAAGTGTAAAAAACACTCAATATGTGATGCCAGGGAAGCATGGACACAAAATGTTAGAACTATTGTCAAGTAATATAACAATCATATGTTTGCCATTTTTTATTTGTGAGACAACTCTTAGGATTTGGAACATTTACTCAAATGGTTGTTTTTGTTTTTTTGGTTGTTGTTTTATTTTAATACGTCACAACGGATCCAGAGACAATGCAAAACAACGAAGCTTCATTTGAAGTGGCTTACACATCATTTATCACAATCTAATTGGAATATGCATGATTAATTAACGTACCTTCCACAAGTAAGATGCTTTGGAAAATGTCAGAATGTCTCCCTTTAGGCATTCTAAAAACAAGCTATGGAATGTTCACCAAACAGACAGAAGTAAAAAACAATATGAATAATATATAACCTAATAACATCCATTATCCTTATAATTATACAATTAATGGTTACAAAATGATATGCTTTGCACAAAAATTATACCACTTTACTAAAGGCATGACATTTACACTTGATTTTATTATTCTATAATGTTTATCGATGCATGTTCTTTTTTCTTTTAATCATGCTTATCATAATTCTTGACAATGAGGAGTGAAAACTATGTTAAATCAAATTTGTGATTACACATATACAACATGTGCACATAATATTTTATTTTAAAATGTTATTTTCGAGCATCATTTTCAAAACTTAAGAGAAGCAGCTCATGTAGCACCAACTGTTGCTCCTTCGTCACTAGTCTTCTGAAATTGGATGCACTTTACCTTGAGTAACACTTTGTTAAAGGTTGCAGAGGAAATATGTACAATTTGTAACTATTCATAAACGTCAGATGTTAATGCATCACATAAATGAACCAGCACAAAGGTCCATTACTGATAAACACTGTTTGACTCCCTGCTCCCTTCGCTTCCAAACATAGAGTTACAGAAAATTATTTTTTCATCTTCATCTTCATCCAAGGTGGGCGGCATATAAAAATAAAAAATAAAAGATATTTAAGTGATAAATAGTGATGTCCCGAACGGTTCGCGAACGGTTTGCAAACGGTTCGCGAACGGTTCACCACGAACGGTTCGCCATGAACGGTTCGCCACAGACTCATCATTGAGTAAACTTTGACCCTGTACCTCACAGTCAGCAGACACATTCCAGCCAATCAGCAGCAGACCCTCCCTCCCAGACCCTCCCACCTCCTGGACAGCATCCATTTTACATTCATAGTGAAGCTGCATTCTTAGTGAGCTGTCCAGGAGGTGGGAGGGTCTGGGAGGGAGGGTCGGGACATCACTAGTGATAAAGCATCTTACTTTACTTTTTTTGTTTTGTTTTTTATAATTTGAAAATCCTTTTTTTTTGTTTCTTTATAAACACAGAGATACATTTGATGACTGGTCCCACTAAAATGCAAGATCCTAAAAATCAACTTGCTTGGGAACTTCAGAAAAGAACCAACGTCTTAGCTGGAAAGACTTCTGTTGTCAACCAACCAGGTCATGTGTTCCACATGGCATATATTTCAGCTAATTGCACAGTCCTCAAATTTTTACATAGGAGACAGTTTGATAACTTGTTAGCTCCTGAAATTAATAGCCACACTGACAGGAGTTTTAGCTTGTTACTATGAATTTTGAAATCTTCTTGGAAGTTCTCATTGAATACAGATTTTTTTCTTGTCTCTTTCCTCATTTACTGAATAAACCAATATGGTGTCTATGTTCTGCTGTTCTAACTTTTGATGAGAAAACAGTCTAATCGAAAACTGATAAGTTCCCAAACAATCACTATCCAGGTGACAGTCAGGAACAACACAATAAATGAGACTTGACTGGTAAAATCTAGACTTGGGTGAAAATGTGGTTCTTCACAAACACTTTGGCAGAAAAAAATGTTTTCATGTTGTCAGAATAGAGTTGAGGTTGCTGCTCATTTTGTCCAAATTTCAGTGAAAAAAAAAGATTTGGGAAAGCCAATTGAATAGTCAGAACTGCATGAAAAAAGTGGAATATGACTGTGCTGACATGCAAAAATGGATTGATAATATTATATTTTTCTTTTTGATATCTTGTATTATGAAAAATAAAGAGCAGGATTTATTTAAAGTATAAAAAAGGGTATTTATCCAAAATGGGTGAAAAAAAGTATGTGGGCAATTGACCATCCACTCAATCCTCCCAACCAGAATAGCACTACGCTTTCCCACATTTCCAGTCTGTAGCGTCAGTGACCATTCTTCAGTGTGGGACAAAAACAGTGCCCTTTCAGTTTATACCATGTGCGTCTGTGGAGGTAACAGACACTGCAAGGCACTGTAGGACAAAACCCACTACAGTGAAAGGCATTTGGAAACAAAGGGGGAGCAGCAGTTGCACCAGCAGCAGGGCTAATATAATTTTATTAATTAATGTTTTTAGAAACAACTTTGAAGGAAGCGGTGAGTGGTCACCTGAATCTAAGCTAGCAGATGATGACCCCTCAAATATTAAACTGAATATTTGGGTGACCCAAACTGGGGAGATTGAACTTAAGGAAGTCTATTTTCCCCATCGGTTTTAGGGACATTTGTGAGCATTTAGGATTCAAAATGTTCCTTGTAACAGATAACACTTGCTCACTTTGGACAGTGGTCAGTAGACATGACAATAGCCACTGGGCAACCAGGCAGACAAGTGCTGACCACATACTCTTCTTCTCATCCCAGTAGCTCAGATGGTCCACACTAGGAGATAAAAGAGGTTCCGACAGATAAGCTTTGACCATTTCTGAGTCACTTTCATTTCAGCTGCTTCCTGCTTCATTTGCTTCAACCAAACTACCAACAGCATTAAACCAAAACTTAACTGTTCCACTCTGCTGTTTTGAGTTTATGGTGCCAGCATCGCTGCTGGGAGTAATTGACAATGCCAACATGGCAGGTTCAGTGGGCACATTTTCCTTAACCATCATGCCTCTCTTTTGCTGCAAGTCAAGTGTTAATAGGTCTGCCCCTCAGGCTATTGGATCAGTTTTCCCCTTTCTCCTTAATCCTTGAATAACACAGGAAAGCTCTGGTCAATAAGCAACTCATTCTCTCGGATGAGTATTGAGTAGATCTTTCAGCTTCCTGACCTCTGCTACATCGGTGTAGAGTGTTTTGCCAGGAACACTTTCCATGTTCTACAAGAAGACATCTATCTTGTTTATGAAGTGGGTAAACAACAGAATGACCTGTCCCAAACTGGCATTTACTGTGACTCAAATTATCTGTCATGTTCCTAAATGAAGTATGAACCCCCACCAGCTGCCATATTATTGTCCAATCCTCAGTGGAAGTGCAAGTGGAAGGTCAATGTCAAGAGAGTGGTTGAAAGATAGACTATGGGTTGCCCCCTAGTGTTCCTAAACTTTTTTCCAGTTTGTCTAAAGTGGAGTTTTTTTCTGACACCACAGTCCCCAGCAGAAGAATTATCTTTCCTTTTTTTAACAAACACTATAGCCATCCAGACCACTTTAGCTGTGTTCATGTCACACTTAGTCCTGCAATGTAAAATATTGCCGCCTAGACAGCCTCTAGTGGATAGGTGCTTCCGGTAGTTTAGCAGATTCTGGATCCCTTAAACAACACTGGATGTCCTCATGCTTTGCATGAGGACATCCAGCATTAGTGAAATCCCTGTAGGAAAGCATTGAGGTCCCTCCATCAGATGATGTCTGTGGAGTTTTTGCGAAGCTAAGACAGGCTCCACTGGCTAGGTGCTTCTGGTAGTTTAGCAGACTCTGGGTCAGTTAAACAACACTGAATGTCCTCATGCTCTCCATGAGGACATACAGCATCAGTGAAATCCCCATGAGACAATGCTTTCCAATAGATAGGGCCTAATGCTCTTTCGATGATGATTTCTGAGGATGTACAGCACTGACAAAAAGGCAAGGGAAATCAGTGCTGGAATGGGGTGAATAAATAAAGGATTTGTAACCCTTTATATGCCATGGGGGGATGTGGCAAGCTGCAAGTGAAGGGGGACCAGAGAGCACTATATTTTTAACACTAGCGAGCCCCTTTAACAATATATATACATATATATTAACAACTTTTTTTGGTAAGCTAGTCTCACATTAGGATAAATGACAAAATGCCAGCCAAACGTCAATCTCCGAATTCCTACATAAGGTTTTATATTGTTCTCCTGGTAGGATATCTCCCACTTTCACAGCAAGGGTAAACACATTGTCTCCTGCGGCTGTTGAAGTAAACGTGTCTGGAAAAATCCTACTTAAAAATGTTGTTGTTTTGTTACTCGTTATTTTCCACTCTATTGGTCACTTTTCACTTGATATATGAATAAAATTACTATTTAGTGGCTCTCCCCTAACAATCAATTTTTTTTTGCTACCTTTTAATTTGGACAGGAATCAAGTGAAACTAAGCTGCGTATTTGTTCCAACCACCCAAAAAAATAAATAAAATAAACAGCCTCTTCCATCCCCCTTTTACTTTCTTTGGCCGATAATAGCACTCCGAATCACGAAAGAAAACAAGTTGTTTGTATGTTCAGGCTCATGCGAGTCTCTTCCCCTGAGATTCTGGCATGTGGCTGCTCCAAGATCAGAAATTCAACCACACAATCATCCCAAATTTGGATGAATTGCATTATGGTCCAAAATGAATCTTCAACTCTTGTAAAATTATTTAGTAAGTAACAAAACGTTTTTGCAACCATTCATATCTCAAAGACACATAGCTTACATGTAAGTCAATTTAATTTTAATTATAAGAGATTGTGATAGCAATATGATTCTATAGATCTATCTAATATATATATATATATAGGTGCTACAGCAAAAAACATAATATTATATTATATTATAATAACATAATACTATTATATGTTTCTGCTGTAACACAGATATTTTGCATGCACTCAAGAATTCTGCTGAGGCACCCAACATAGTAATTTGTCACTGGTTTGTGAATCCTAATAACTTCTTTCAATTTTGATACTGTCTTCTTCTGACTCACCTGCTTCTGATGCATGGCATAATAAAACGCACAGTATCAAGCCTATCACAGCGGGACAAGGGGTGTTTGGCAGGTGCTCAATATTCTGCACTTCAGGAAACCTGCGCTACAGGATTCATTTTAAAAAAAGAATCTTGCCTGAAGTTGAAATATATTTCCCTAAAAATGAGAGATTCTTCAACATTAATGTCCTAATGGTGAAACGTACGCATACATAGATGGAAATGTCATACACACAACAAAGGCTACAGAATATTTAAAAAACAAATACACTTCGAGCCTCAGTCGATGCCGCAGGGTATTTAAAACATTTTTTATTTTTTTTAAGTCTGTAATTTCAACATATAATTGCTGAAGAATCATTTAAGTCATTACAAATTCATAAACACCAATCCTTGCAGAAATTAAACTGAATGAATGTAATTGGGTTTTTAATTATGCATCGTTTTATATCACCATAAAGTGTAATTTTGATACCATTATATTACTGTCTCATAGCTAAGCCTACTATTCACCATCATCTTCATTCCGTTTTAGGGACACTGCAAGTATTGATTGCTGCATTTAATAAATCCATTGATTAAGATGTCAAAAAAAATAACACGAGCTGTGATGACTGCTTGAGTAATCCACAGAATTCTCTTTTAGGTTCATTATGGCACAATTTGACTTGCCTCTGAAATTGGTAACTTAGTATTTGAGCTTAGGGCTACAATGCCATAGCCCCAAAGTTCTAAAGCTCTGCATTATTGAACATAGTGCACTGCTACACCCATCCTCGTTATGATGTAATGCCTTCATAAACTGAGTCAAAATGTATAATATTGATATCTCTTGCTACTGATTGACAGGCCCATTGGTTTAATAGTGTTCAGCAATAATGAAACTGTATATATTTAGAACGTCACGCTACATAGCTTTTGCTAGTTTCTACAATATTCAAGTTTTAGCTGCTGGCAGATATAAAATGCCAATTAAAGAAAAAATAATAATAATAAAATTGGAAAAAGAAATATTTGCAGATCAAATTAAAATAACTGTTAGTGCTGTGTTAGCGAATTAAAATCTAATGTTTCAGAATATTGCAAACCCATGTGAGTTCTTCAATTTCATTGTCCAAAATTATTTTCGAGGATGGGAAGTAGCAGTTTGGAATTCTGATTGTTAAAGTAAAAGACATTGTACCTCCTGTCTCTAAAGAGATGATTGCAGATACATAGGAGGATTGAAACTTAGAGAAAGAGAGAAAGATCTAACCACAGAGGCCATTTTTCTAATCAGGGATCTTTTTATTTGTTTTGAAATGGAGAGTTTTGACCCTCTACACACGACTGTGATATCTACTGTGTTTTATCTATAATCTAATGGACTCAGTAATAGGTTTTGTTTTAATTTGGTCCAGTCTGCCTTATTCAGTGAGCACAGTGAAAGGACTGCATTGTTTAAGCTCACTGAACAAACACAGAACTAAAATACAAATTTCCTTTGGGAGCGCATCCAGCATTGTGTCATGTAAGCAGATTTTTTCCACTGCCATGACAGGCAAAACGTAAAGCAAAAAGACATAACGCATCCGCAAAAACAACTGTCCACAGACACCTGTGTACAATGAGAGAAGAGATGCTATGCTCATATTAACTATTATAGTCCTTTAGAAATCTCGGTATGCAGACAATGTCCTTAATTATTTTTAATATGCAGGACCTATTCTTTCAAAGGAGGTGAAATATTATGTTTTTAACCCGTAGGAGATGATCTATTGTCCTTTGTACAGTCCTGTTAAAGGGAGCCTATAGTCACCAAAGCAACTTTATTTTCATGAAGCAGTTTTGGTGTATAGATCATGCCCCTGCAGTTTCAATGCTCAATTCTCTGCCATTTAGACATTAAATCACTTCTGTTCCAGCCCATGAAGCCTTAGGTACATCTCTCCTGGGCACATCTCACACAGCCTACATGGAAACAAACTGGTTCATTTTCAATCGGATCTAACTTTCTTTAAACATTTTTATCTCCTGCTCTGTATATTGAACTTTAATTACATATAAGAGGCAGGATCTAGTAAGCTGTTAACAGAGGAGGAGATAAGAAATTCTAAATTAAGCAGAATTTTCAATACAGGAAGTGTAAACATTAGATCACTCTTTACAGGAAGTTATTGGAAGTCTGTGTAAGTCACATGCAGAGAGATGTGACTAGGACTGCATTAAGAAAGTAATTTAACTCCTAAGTGGCAGAGAACTGAGCAGTGAGATTGCAGAGGGTATGATCTATACACCAAAACTGTTTCTTTAAGCTAAATTTGTCTTGGTCACAAGAGTATTATTTACATTGTCCCTGTATTTATTTTGATCGTATCATATTAACCCCTTAATGACCGATGATGGTTCAGGGCCGTCATCGGAAAAATCCCCTTGGGGACCGATGACAGTCCTGAACCGTCTTAACAGTCTGGGGCTATTTACCTGATCGCCGTCGGTCCCCCGGTGGCGATCAGCGCTCCTCCTGGTCCAGGGGGACTGCCTGTCTGCCCGGGCAGTCTCCTCTCAGCAGATCAGGACCCCGCAGCCACGTGATCACTCGATCACATGACCGCAATAGGTGCCGGTGTATCTGCCTGCAGGGGGACTGTCTGTGCTCTCTACAAGTGAAAAATCAAAAATAAAGTTAAAGAATAAATAAATCAGTGTAAAAAAAAAAATCATATATATATAATGTAATACTAAGTGTATTTTTATATTTGTATATATGTATATTAATATAAAAATACACTTTTAATTTAAATTACACATGTATATATATAATAAGCATATATATATTGTATATATATATATATATATATACATATATATATATTATAAATTATAAATAATATGTTAATAAAAATAAATAACAAAAATAATTTGTAATAATTAAAAAAAATTATATATATATATATATATATATATATATATATGTGTAATTTTACTCTAACAGTATTTTGATATTAATATATATATATATTTATATCAAAATACACTTAGAATGTAATGATATATATATCTATGTATAAATAAATAAATAAAAATAATGAAATATACATATGTCCATATACATAATTACATAAATAATTTCATAAATATACACGTAGACGTCAAATATATAAATACGTATATATATTAAAATTCTACATGCGTATTTATGTAATATTTTTACCTAATTAAGTAATTTTAATGATTGCAATTTGAGAGACCTGCCTGCCAACCCATGCCGAAAGTCCAGAGAATTTAATTTGCTAGCACTGTGTTTAACCCTGTAACTTTCTATGACACCCTAAAACCTGTACATGGGGGGAATTGTTTTACTCGGGTGACATCACTGAACACAAATATTAGTGTTTCAAAGCAGTAAAACATATCACAACGATGATATTGTCAGTGAAAGTGATTTTTTTACATTTTTCACACACAAATGGCACTTTCACTGATGATATTATTGCTGTGATACATTGTACTGTTCTGATACACTAATATTTGTGTTCAGCAAAGTCTCCTGAGTATAACAGTATCCCACATGTAGAGGTATTATTGTGTTTGTGAAAGTTACAGGGTCAAATATAAGTCTTGATTTAAAAAAAAATTTTTTATTGAAATTTGTCAGATTGGTTAGGTTGCCTTTGAGAGCGTATGGTAGCCCAGGAATGAGAATTAGCCCCATAATGGCATACCATTTGCAAAAGAAGACAACCCAAGGTATTGCAAATGGGGTATGTTCAGCCTTTTTTAGTAGCCACTTAGTCACAAACACTGGCCAAAGTTAGCGGTTTTTGCATTTTTAACATACAAACAAATATAAATGCTAACTTTGGCCAGTGTTTGTGACTAGATGGCTACTAAAAAGACTGGACATACCCCATTTTGAATACCCTGGGTTGTCTACTTTAAAAAAATATGTACATGTGAGGTGTGATTCGGGGATTTATGACAGATAACTGTGTGACAATGTCACTATTGATAAATTTAAAATATATATATATTGAAACAGCAATTTCCTACTTGTATTTATAGGCCTATAACTTGCAAAAAAAAACAATAAAGCATGTAAACACTGGGTGTTTTTAAACTCGGGACAAAATTTTGAATCTATTTAGCAGTTTTTTCATTAGCTTTTGTAGATAAGTAAAAGATTTTTCAAGTAAAAGTCCAAAAACATGTTTTTTTTTCAATTTTTCACCATATTTTATTTTTTTTTAAATAAAATATATGACATGATTCAAATAATGGTATGTAAAGAAAGCCCTTCTTGTCCTGAAAAAAACAATATATAATTTGTATGGGAACCGTAAATGAGAGAGCGGAAAATTACAGCTAAACACAAACACCACAAAAGTGTCAAAACTGCTCTGTTCCTTAACGTCCAACATCGCAAAAACAGGCCGGTCCTTAAGGGGTTAATTGTGAATGTTGTTGTTTATCTCATTAATTACATGTTTAATATTACAAAAGTTATGTAATACAAGTTGTCCACATGTTCCTTATATGCCAATTATGCAAGCTCCCCCATTTCATTATTCATTCTCCTGGCATTCACAAGAAAACATTTAAAGTTACCATCACATCTATATTTTTCATCTAAACATAATATAATACATGTATCTTTACAAACTCAGTCTTATCACACTATTTTTTTCATATGCACTTCTCTTTCACACCCTTTACAAAGCTCACTACCCTTCCAAACAAATATTAGATGTGTAAAGACTACAATAGCACCATAGGCATGTACAAGGGGACTGCCGTCTGTGCCCAAGTAGACCCTTAATGTAGGATCAAATTGTCCTATAAGTACACTCTTAAGGCCTTTCTGGACACATGTACATCGGTTTGGGTTAGTTAGTTAGTTAGTCAGTTAGTTAGTTAGATAGTCAGTTAGTTATTGCTTTTTTTTAGAATAAAATCATGACTACCTTTGTGTATGGCAATTGTTATTGGAGCAAAAATGTGCATAGCTACACAAGTTGAAAAGAGACATGTATTCATCAAGTCCAGCATTCCTCACATCTATTTTTTGCTGTTGATCCAAAAGAAGGCAAAAAAACCCAAAAAGTTTGAAGCACTTCAAAAGAAGCTATTACCCTACAGTTGAAAAAGTATATCACTGAATATTATGTTTTTGCAAGTATTCATCTAGTTGCTGTTTAAACATCTGAACAGACTCTGATAAAACCACTTCTTCAGGCAGAGAATTCCACATCCTTATTGTTTTTATGGTAAAAAAAAAACCCTTTTCTATGCCTTAGACTAAATCTTTGATTCAGTCTAAACGCATGACCTTGTGTCCTATGTTTAGTCCTGTTTGTTATGGTTTGTATTGGCCCCAGATATTTGTATAATTATATATATTGCACTCATGTTTAAAATAATATATTTAAAGTGAAGTCTAGATTCTACTTCCTCTAATGCAAACCCTAGTGCAGTTTACTCTGTGTGTTTATGGATAGAAAAATGTCCATTTGTGGCTACCAACAAGCATTCTTTAGTTCCCCTTTGTTACTAGGCAATCTTAATAATTAAGAACTAAGTTAAAAAAGCATTAGGACATTTTGAAAGTTTTTTTTTCCTTTTTTTACTGTTTTGATGAACAAATGCGATAAAGCTTTTTATTGAGGTCTGTTAATGCAAAATATATGTAGGTTTAATCTCTATAACGATTACTAAACACCATTAGACAGAAAAAAGGAAAAGTCTGTCTTTCCTATGAATATTGTTAACAGTATAAATGTTTTATAATAAAGATACTTAGTTATATTATTGCATAGCTTTGGCGTGTGTGCCCTACTATTTCAAGAGTAAAATTAACTCCATGAGATTTTGCTGGAAGGCAGTCTTCCAAACTAAATCTTTTTGTACAATCGTTCTTTAATGTAACTTAATCTTTTTCTTTTCCTGCCAAAATACTAATTAAAATAAAATGAGACACAGCTTTTGTATTTTACTTTGGTCACAAGAAAAAGGTCGTCTGTGATTAAGGTCGGTAGTCATTGCATCACAAGAACGTTTTATGATCTCAAACAAACAATAAAAAGAAGCATAGAAGTAAGGATTTTAACTTATAGGTTGGTCAAAACTAGCGCTATTGGTATTTGTATCAAGTTTGTTTCAGTTACTGCTGTAATTATCTGACCAGCACAGAGTAGTAGGGTCTTCCTACTTGTGTATATATGTGCAATCATGCATTTGTGTATGCATATGTATGAATATTGTTTGACTCAAGAAGAGAGGAAGCTCTGCAAAGCTTGTCTTTTAATATGTATTGCTAGTCCAATTAAAATAGCACTGTTTCCTGCAATGCTCCTGTTATTTAGGTGTGTGCGTGTGTGTGTGCGTGTGTGTGTGCGTGTGTGCGTGTGTGTGTGTGTGCGTGTGTGTGTAAATATATTTATAAACATATTTATCATGATAACGGCTATCTTACATTAAATAATAACATTAATTCAATATGAACATATATTTGAAAAAAAATGTGTGTGTGTGTATAAATACTATAAACATTATGCAATCATATTGAATAAATGAATACATAAATTAATATTATGTATTTTTGTTCAGATAGGTATACTCACTTACCTCTACAGTTTGTTCTACACTGTGTACTTTTTATCTGTGTAAAACCGTCTTATATAACATCTATTCTAGATTGCATGAATAACTTTCATGCATTTTATATTAATAATCTCTGTGAATGCATAATTAATGGCTGACTCTACTTAGTGCTATGAAAATAGGGAAAAAAAACTTGACTGGTTAAGTATAATTAAAATATAATTAAAATGTCTAATTAACAAGTACCAATTTTCATGTCATGGCTTAAGATATACATATTTTTAAAAGGCCGTTATTGCTATTCAGTGACAGAGTGCAATAAAGTAACATTTTACTTATGTAACTATAGTATGAGGAAAGCAAGATTAATTAGTTCTATTAATTGTATTTCTATCCCATAAAAAAATATTGAGTTATTTCACTCTATTTCTAATAAAAATTCTGAAAAACCACAAATGGCAGATATAATATTAGGAGAAAAAAAAACAGCAATTCTTTCAATTTATTCACATTACAATATGTGCAATCATATGAACAATTTATTTTAATTATAGCATAATTAAAATAAATTGTCTACATGAATAAAAGAAATAACCAAAAAAACTACACAGATATATAATTATTCCACATGTCTCTATGTAGGACATGAAAATCTAAGGTTTCTCTATAGCATTCACAGTGCCAGAATATGCAGCCTGCCTGTGATAGATGCATTTTATAAATTATATTATTTCCGAATACGTTTTAGGTGCCTAAAAGCAAATAAATGTATTTATTTACAACTAATAAAATAGATCTCAGTGTGATCCACAGACAAGTGGGATCACATTGGGAGAGAGCACAGCAAAGAGAAAAGACTAAATAAAATAAACCCTACCGTTAATGAACCTAAAGTTAAAATGGGGTTAGCCCATACTGTGGGGGTAGTGTATCTCCTTACTTGCTCATGTTGTCTAAAATACGTGGGTAAGACCTTCAGACCCTTTAAGTGTCGGATCTGTGAACACTTTAACTCAGTTAGGAGGCGACTTGAGACTTCTAATTTCAGACATCTACTCCAATTTCACAACCATTCCTCAGATAGGATCCATTTCATGGGCACTGAATCAGTACCACAACCACTGCGCAAGGGACAAAACATTACAACAGAGGGAAGCTTTTTGGATATACAAACTAAATACTTTGTCCCCCCATGGATTAAATTAGGGTTTTTCCTTCTCGCAATTTATCTACGTTAAAAAAAAGTAGTTTGGGGCTATATACATGAAATCTTGTGTTTCAAATGATAAAACGTTTTCCTTTAAATACAGGTCTTATTCACTTCTTATCATTACATCAAAACTACTTGAGGCTGTTTATTTTAGCTCGATGTGCATCAAGTGATATCATGATCTGGCCTTGGCCAAAACACTGCAATATATCTGGGCACCATATTGATTGCATACACTCTGCCAAGTATGTGTTTGTCTGTTACTTCTGTTATGTATCCATTCTTAGAAGAATCTACAGTTACACTTATATAGCCCATTGTGCAAATACAAGATCACTGCCGGTTATCTGCTCTTTACACTTAACCTATGTGTATAAAGGGTTGGATATATTTTGAATTGCTTAACACAGTATAATAAAAATATATGCATACACCACCATCATTTGATCTACCTCAAAAGAAAACAAACTTCTTTGATGTCTCAGTCATTTTTCTGTTTCTTTTACATAGAGATATTTTTTATGCTTTCCCCCAGCATAAAAACATTTATTAAGGTGGAACTCAAAAACAAACCTGTAGGCAATAAGGATTTCAGAAATAAGCTTCAATTACCCCCACATTTAAAGTACAGCTGCAAAGAAGTATTCCAGCAGCTGTGTTTATTGTATGTAGAATTTAAATTTCTAAAAATCCCAGCAGAATCCGTGAAAACATCCTCGAACAAGGTATAAAAACAAATTCGTACATTTTGTACTGTACAAACGTATAATTTCTTTTGAAACTTATTTATAATTTTCTATATTAATTATTATGAATCTGCCATAATGAATATACAACAAATAATAGTTCCCAGGAACATTAATAATGTATAGTGGCCCAATAGTTTTACGAACAAAATGTGAATAAAATAGCCTTATTCTTAGATATATTTAGGTTTTCTCTGTCTTTCCTTCCTTTTATATCCCTAAGTAATAACGCAAATAATTCATATTCTAGAAATATATGTTGTATGTAAAATGAATTTTTACAATTTAAAAAATGAATTGATAGCAAATGTTTTGTTATTTAATATATTATGGTCAATATTGCCTGTGGGTATGAGAATATTAGCAAATATAATGCCCCTTAGGCAAACGGCTATATTCTAAATCATTGCTAATAAATGACATTGGCCTATTCCGTTAACTACCTGTAGGCACTATTTTACGTAAAGAGCTACGTATGGATTTTATTTTGGATACATTACTAGAAGCAAAATGTGAGTATTATTGTACATGTAGGTTTCTGTGATAATCTTTTTTTTTTTTTTTGAACTTTGTATTTTTATTTGTTTTTTCATATTAATTTTGTTTATGATTTGTTCAATAACATAAAATATACAATTATAAAATTCTGTTTTATTCCATTATTGTCACTTTTGTCAATTAAGTTATTTTCTGTCTCTGATATTTTGTGTAAAATCAACACTTTCTGGAATCTGTTCTTCAGAGGAAAGTCTGGTTACCATATAAATGGCACAGTATCACTCATCCTTTGGCCGTTTCACCTAAGCGCCATTCTCACGTCGGTTTTGATGCCGTTAATGTTGTAAGTTCTACTCATGACATTTGTTTAGCTTCGATTCCGCGAGATACTTGTGTCAAAAGTGAAGCCAAACTCAGTGGCATTGAAGTTGGCACTAAGATTGAACAATGTCCCAATCCATAACGTAGACACGTCAACGTAGATCAGCGCTCACAAAAACCACAAAGAATAAATATGAGTTCCCTCACAGACCCTACAAAGTTATGAAAACAAAGGAAAATTAAAAAGTGGCACCAATAATAAAATAAATATATACTGAAAAGATAAAAACTAATAATAATAATAAACAGAAATAGAAAAAGTCCACAGAAAAAAAGTCCAACTAAAACAATGAAAAACGTGATCAAATACCACTTGTGATCCACTGGTAAACCAGTGATATTTGATCACGTATTTCATTGTTTTAGTTCGACTTTTTTATGTGGACTTTTTCTATTTCTATTTATTATTATTACTAATTTTTATCTTTTCAGTATATATTTATTTAATTATTGGTGCTACCTTTTAATTTTTGTTTTTCCTTTGACATCAATGTAGATGCCACTTAGATCCAGGTTCTTAATTCACGTCCTGTGTCACTATAGACACACATCTATGTATCAGAATTCAAGCACTCACAGATGTACGTCATTAAGATGCCAATGCATATGCATGTTGTGGGTGCTCAGGAATGACTTGAGCAACAGTTAGAGTTTATACCTAGCTAAGGGCCTGTCATGTTCAGACGGATTGTCCTGTTGTGGTTCCTTTGTGACTCCTAATAACATGTTCCTTATACTGTATGATATTCTAGTTACTGACTCAGCCTTGTCTGACTAGCTTGTTTTCTGTTCTTGGATTTCTTTGGAATACCTGACCCTACTATAGGCACTGTGGTAAAGGAACCTTAAAGTGTTAGAAATTCAAAGCTGTATTCCTAACACATTAGTGTCCCTACCCTTTATAGATGCCCAAGTGTGTCCTGTAAAAATATATTTTTTACAGTTTCTATTTACTTTTTTACAGCCACGAGGCTCCCTCTGTGCTGTCTACCTCTCCTCTACCCATGACTTCATTGAGGTACTTAACTTTTTCCAGAGCCAAGGTCCTTTTTTTGCTCCATACCTTCCTCTCTACTGCAACATCACAAAGAAGGTACGGCTTCCTCCAGTGTGGCCCAATAAAATGTTTGGGGGACCTGAAGAGCTTGCGCATACAAGCTTTGCAATTTGATTTGAATCAATGTACCTCAGTGTGACAGCCATATGAGGTATCTTTAACCCTTCAAGATAAACATTGTCATTTTTGCAAAGTAACAATGTTTTGCCTTGAATGGTTAAATTGACAAAACCACTGCACCAAGGCTACTTCTCTGAGATGAGGTGGCCTGGGTGACTATAGGGGTACTTTATGTCTGGCCACCCTGATTTCCAGTAATATGCTACTAACCTTTGCTATATTTTTGGAAAGATTGTGTTTACGCTCTGTGTGGCCATGAACACTAATATTGATCCAGGGTCGCTTCATTCTGAAGTCATTATTTATCTATCTATTCATAAATAGGGCTATACATAGGACGCGAGGTCACGCATCTAGGCTGGAAGAAAGGAGATTTAATCTAAGGCAAAGAAAAGTTTTTTTTACAGTAAGAGCAATAAGGATATGGAATTCTCTGCCTGAAGAGGTGGTTTCATCAGAGTCCATACAGATGTTTAAACTGCAATTGGATAAATACTTACAAAAACATAGCATACAGAGATATAATTTCTAATTAGTGGGGTAATAGCTGCTTGATCCAAGGAGACATCTGACTGCTATTTTGAGGTCAAGAAGGAATTTTTTTCCTAGTTTGTTAATAAATTGGAAGCGCTTCAGACTGGGTGTTTTGCCTTCTTTTGGATCAACAGCAAAAACATATGTGAGGAAGGCTGAACTTGATGGACGCAAGTCTCTTTTCAGCTATGTTACTGTAACTATACTATATTATTGACATGACCCCAATTGTTCGTGTTCATGCAAAGTTCTGTCATTCTCTCATTATTTATGGTGTGGCTCAACCCACCTGTAATGACTCGGATGTAATTATTAAAGCTACTCAACACAATTGTTGGTCATGTTCTTATGGTGACATAAAACCAGCCTTCAACCTTTCACGTACCTGCTGGCACATGGAGATGACACGCCCCAATAATGTTTTACCTTGGGTTGTATAAACTCTCCTTTTATGGTTCTTGCTGCACAAATAGTGTGTTCCTTGCAGTTGTCTGATTTCTGGTTTTAACTGCGGCTTGTTTCCAATTATCCTGATCTCTGAGCTCCTGACCTTTTTGCTTGTCTACTGTTTATTTTTTTGCCTGCCCTTGACATTTCCTTGTACTCTGACTATTCTATCCATTAAGTTCGGCCACTCTAAGGACCGGTAACAATCCGTGTTGTCTATTGCTCTCGTTTTAGGTTAGCTTATTATGGTTTCTAGTTACTGTGACACAGCTTTTGCAAAGCTTTAATGCCATATTAACACAGGCTGATTTAATTATGGGTTTGGAATATTTTGGAATTTCAATGACATCCCGATGTAACATATAAAAAGATGACTTTATTAAGGTTTGTGGAAACAAAATCAAATCATTCATTATATACTTTAAAAAATAATTTTGCTTCAGCTTATTATCATGATAAAATTATCTTGTAACATTAAAACGACCACTGATTGAATCTTTTCATTGGGTTTGACACCAGTTTCCCACATATACACCATAAATTATGTAGTATAGCTTTATAAACTTATTTTTGATGTAGTTATGGGTTTTCTTGTTGATTGTCAAGCCATTTAAATACCCACTTTCATTCAACACAGTTCCATTAAGATGTCCTTCGAACACAATGTGCAAATGATGTTTATTCTCAATTCACATTAGTAAGTAAGGAATGAATATAAATTCTCAAGGACAAGCCAATCAGGAGGTGCTAATGTATCTTTAATGAACATTCTTTCTTTGTATTGTGAAAAAAACCACAACAAAGCCCGAGTATCGAATGGATTCAAGGAATAAAAGTTTAAAATTGAAAAATTAGCTTTTTTTTTTTTAAATCCCGTCTTAGAACATTCGTCTTATGTTAAAATTCCGTTTTATGCTACTTAACCAAACCACCACTAGAGAATACATTAATGCAACGTTCAATCATCTCTACAACTTGACAGGAGATTTAATAGAATGTTCCCTTCAAATTAGCCATTCTGCAAGAAGACACATTGAAATAGCTAATTTTGTTACTTAGTTTAATTTTTAATGCAGAAGAAGTGTATGGTTTATTTTAAAGGCCAGTCTTTTTACAGATTTGTTGGAACAAGAAGTCAAAAAATAATTCCTTACCACGGCAATGAAAATAGCAGATTCTTATTGAGAACCTCAAAGAGTTGTTAAATTGATCTATAATTTAATGTTATGCCTTATAATACACTTGCCTTTGTACCTTATGTTATGGCAGAAGCTTAAATACATACTTTACATAAGTATTCGAATAAATTGCTACTCAGATTACGCTATTTTACTTCTTATTCTTTTGTAGCAGGATTACTATACGGTAAGGGAAACAGCGACTCTGCAAATATAGACAGAATAAAAAAAGATGAAAATGTATCAGGAAACGATGTTGGTAGGAAGTGGAATGGTTTGTTTTTCTATAAACATGAGTGAACTTCAAAATATTTGCTTTTTAGAATTGGAGGCAAAAGGTAAGGTTAGACAAATGAATATCCTGGGGGAGGAAGTGAATTACTGGGCACTCTTATGTTGATCCTCTTCTCTGCGTTTTTATGATGTTTGCCACCAAATACTCAACCGGCATATCTTGTTATTCATCTGATTATATTGCATCTTCTGATCACACTGTGGGGAAGAATTATCAAAGTGTTCTGAAACGTGACAGTTAAATTCCATCATGACTTTGATCGTATTTATTAAAGTATTGTAAACATGATCTAAAAATTGCTGGTTTCTTTCATATTAAATTCCACCAATCTTCGCAGAAATTTCCATTTCAGAAAACCACCAAATTTCGAATGGCAGAAGAAGTGAAACAGAACATTTTCCTAAGATTGTAAATCCATTGGGTCGCCTAAAAATAGAATACGTGCAAAAATGATGGCTAGGGCACCATTGAAGCAAAAGACACATTTAGTAAATTGCACAAAATATTTGACAAAAAATTTGATGTTATAATGTAAGCCGCACTCCCCCAGTGTGCATTGCTGCTCTGTTCATCTAATTTAGTGGAGAATTTTAATAAGGAATATAACACGCTTGGGTAACTCCCAATAAGTTTTACTAAGAGCAGAATTATAGTTAAAGCACTAAATGTGAAACGACTATTTATCAGATCACTTTAGGCAGTAGGGAATAGTTCATTTCTTTTTGTATTGAAGGATTTGCTTTTTTTTCAAACAAATAAAAAGTTATTTAAATTACACAAAAAGTCTACTAAAGCTTTTATATTTTTTTTACAATACATAAACACATAATAAACACATCAGAATTCCTTTAACCCCTTAAGGACACATGCCATGTGTGACATGTCATGATTCCCTTTTATTCCAGAACTTTGGTCCTTTAGGGGTTAAGTCGATATAGATGCCTTTGTCATACCGACTGATGCATAAATCAAACTTCAGCACCTGGACAGTGTTTCTGTGAAAAGTGAATACATTTCTAAAATTGTTAGTCGATCAAACGCGTTACTCACCTGTCCGGACTGCACAGAGTTAAAGTAATTGAAAATGAGAAGTCCATTTCTTGGCAGTCATTTCGTTTAAGATTGATTGAGCGTTTGAAAGGCATAAAACATGGACAGGCTACTCTGGCAACAAACTGATAAGCTGACCTCTACTGAAATTGGAAATAAACCTTACAACATTTAAAAAAAATAAATTAATGTCTGTTTAAAAGCAAAGGATTCCAGTAAGTTACAATGGGGTTGGTATTAAATACCCCATGTTAAAAATACTAATGCACACTGTAATAAGTTGTTACATTGAGACTGGGTGGAAAAAACATGTATTTAAAGGGTATTATATTTTTGGGATTTCGAAAGACTTGTGCAGCGTAAATGCTTTTAGAGACCCTGTAGATTAATGCTGCAATCATTATCAAAGTGCTGGGATGAATGCCAAAAATGGGTTTCTCATTTCTTTGACTGCATAACTCAATGGGAATAAAAAAAATGTTGTTAGCTCGGATAGAGAGGCACTTCATAGAGTACGAACTAGACAGGTCGTTATTAACAGGTGTATATGATTCCACAGCAATTATTGAATCACACAACAAATGGTAAATTGATACATTGGCTCCTTCCTAATGCAGTGGAGTAAATAAAAGAGAATGTTTGTGGCTATTTGGACAATCATTAAAAGTGAACATAGACTTTCAGCTTTTGTATATTGGAGCATGGTTACATTATTGCCTATACAAGGAAATCAGATGATTTAATAAAATAAATTAAAATTAAAAACTAAAAGAAAAGTATATTTGCAAGAATAGACATTGTATAAACATAAGAGAACTGTATAACTATTTTCTATACATTCATGAGAAATGGACATCAACACATGCATGAATTAATGTATACAACCTAATAAACGAGAAGCACTAAATGTTCTAAAAAGAGAGAAGTAAGAAAATTCTGTATGTTATTTTAATTTGGCAATTAGCTTTTCTAGGGCAAATACATAAAATTTCAATAACAACAGCCACAATTATACTATCACTATATCTGTGTCACCCACCTTGTTCTTTGTTACCCCCTTTTTGCTGGTAAAGCCACTGAAGTCAGAACATTTTATTTTGTGGGCCTAAAACACGAAGTCTTCATTGATCTACCAAGTCAAGCAAAATAGGTAAATATCTCGAGATTAATGAAAAAAAATGCATCTTCTAGGAGTTATTCAGGTTGCCAGTTGGAGCCAAGTGCATTAATAATGATAAGGTGAGAGGGACGTCATTAACCTATTGTGTTTCATATGGACATTGCTGTGTATGTCTCTAAACGAATATGTTGCGTATTGTATTGTTATGGCAACAATCTTTCTATGTTACATTGTAGTTAACGTTGCTTATTTTTCCTTTAGTTGCTCTCCCTTTTTTTAACAAGGAATCATTTGTTAACTTTGCTTTCAAATGTCACCACGTCAAGAAAGTGTTTGTGGTATTCATTTTGGTCATTGGTAAACGCTTAGAAATAAATCATGTAGCTTATTGGTTAATTGTTAGAAAAGGATTTTCGAGTTTTTTTTCAGGTATTTAGTTATATTTTTGTGGTCTAGTTAAAATGTACATAACTCCTATTTAGTAGCTTTGTGATTGCCAAAACACTATCATTCAAATGAACACTCCAGATCCCTAAAACACTTTAGCATGCTGAAGTTCTTTATGTTTGAAGAGTGTGTCCTCTTTTTTTCATTTCACAAAAAGTGCAGTTTTCAATAGAAATTGATGCTTTTATAAATAAACCTTTTACACCCCTCTGGCTGTCAATCAGACAATAGGTCCTGTTATTTCCTGGTTTGTTTAGCTCAGTTGAACTAAACTCAAGAGGCGGCAATTGCACAGAGCAGCCTTCTTGCAAAGACTCCTCATTGAGCTATATTGGGAAGTCTGTGATTGGACAGCCACAGAAAGTTTGGGTGGAATTAGAAGGGGAGCGGGGGGCTTGCAAAGGCTGCAGATAAGAGATCTGAAACTTTTGCAAGCTGTTTTGGAAGAAAAGCGACATGGGTTTTAATGTTGTCAGGGAGTAATGACATGTAGTAACGTTTGTGCCCCTGCGTTGCAAGTCCGAAATCTCATCTCGCCAGATCTGATCGGGGGAACGGCCTGTCACTGCGATTACTGATATAATGTCACAGCCAATGAATTGCATAATGGACTGTGAAATTGTATTCTGCCTCTCTCTTCCTTCACTTCAATATGAGGCGAGAAAGGCCAGAATCCCATTTCTGGGTTTTTGGTTTATTGTTCTGTGGGTGGGAATATGGGGTTGGGTTGAGGGAGTGTGTGTTAAGAAGGTAGGGAATATATTATTTTACCCCTTAAAAAGTCACCATGACACTGCAGAAGAGGCTTATGCCATGTTAATGTGTGAGTCAGAGGAGAATAACTCCTTTGACCTGTCTGACAGTGAGACACTGCGTCAGATGTTAGAGGTGTTAAGAATGCCGCACTGTTTCTGAGCATAACTGAGTACTACCAAATCGAAGTGCCCCTGAAATACCCCCATTTTGGTCAACCCCTAGCATCACAACCAGAGTTGACAATTGTGATCAACAAAATTATTTTAGCCTGTTTATGACAGATGCATGTTTGAGTTTATGGTTGGGGGAAAAAATTTGTATGCCAATCTTGATTCTCACTACAGCGGGAAGAATATGTGGCACCCCACTGACAGCACTGAAATGAGAAGGTTTCAGGTGCTTATGCTAGTAATGGGGTTTGGGAAAATACCCAGTATTAAGAGTTACTGGCATCCGAGCAACCCCTCTTTTTCTGTGGATTATGAAGAGGGATATGTATGAACAGGTTCTCGGTTTCCTCCATTTCAGTGATAACACCCAATGTCTCTCTAGAAATGACCCCCAGTATGGCCATGCACAAGATTAGGCCCCTAATCATTGGTCAAAAATGTTCAGAAAATTACACTCCTGACCAAAATATCTCCATAGATGAGTCCCTTTTGAAGTTCAAGGGAAGACTGCTTTTCAAGCAGTACATTCCATCAAAGTGGGCTCACTATGGAATATAATATATTATAAGCTGTGTATGTTATACCCAGATATTATAAAGTCACTAGACCAAATAACTCAGAATACCCTATTTGTAATGCAGTGGATTGCAGTGGGGTAACTTTCCTTCCTGTATTGCCATACTGCCTCAAAGGTGACACAAAATCACTTTGTTGGGGGCGTGGCTTGGGCATGGAACAAGATGGCAGCATAAACAGAGAGCTACACTCCACCGATCCCCATTAAATGCCAAAAAATAAGCTCTCCACCGCAACTGGACCGTACAAAGCAACCAGAACCCCCCAGACCCTGAGGGGATCCCAACAGGGGCATCAGCTAGGCCTGATGGACGAATTTCTGCATTTATAGGCTGATGCCAGTAGAGTGCCCCAAAAGGCGCCGGCATCCCGGGCGGGCTCTGACAATGCCTCGCTGGAGCGGATTAGGGAAGACCTACGCACTATGGCGACCTCCATGGAGTGACGTACCGCCTGGCACCCCGACCAGGTGCCTCCATCAATCGATGCTCCTAGTGCTCACAAGGACTGCAAGCACTCCACCAGACACCATAAGCACTGTAGACCCCACAAACCACCGCAACTTAGTTGGGGTCTCACCGTCCTCCACCCACCCTGGACCCAAGACAAGGATCCAGCTTCCAGTGGGTGAACCTCTCCTCCAAGAGAGTATAGCTGTGAAGCTCTGATAAGAGATAGTGGTTATAGCTTGTATAGCAAGTCCCTACAAACACAAGTGAGGCTCTATGTTGAGGGTAGAACTGGACTGATTTTAATGGTGCCACACTTGGCCTTATATGACAATCCACATGCAAGGGGTACGCCCACATGGACCTTGTGGGGAACTGAATGACAATATTCACAGACCAATTAGAACAGTATTCCAGTGCACGACACTCCCACACATAGCATACAATCCCTTCCCTCTGCCTGGGAGATAATTGAGTCAGATACGGTATAAACCCAATTATCTCCAGGCAGGAAAAACACAGATTTCCAAGAGAACCCCAAAGAGTTCGTATGGCACTTAGTCTATGTCTCTCCTTCAGGAGTTTGTTCTTACCGAACACTGTTCGACTCCCGTTCGAATAGCCGAACGTCCATGGAAGGTAGATATTTTAGCGGTGTTCATGCCGCCGCCTGTCCGATTTGAGTTCCATGAACTCGACGACCAAACACTAATCATTGTACTTGTGGCTTAAGATGGCCGCTGCGGTATGTTCTAATGCTGCTTTGAATCACTTCGACCGAAGTGCCTCCTCGAAAGTTCAAAGTGTCCTATACATAGTAAAATAAAGACACAAACAGTATTTTGAACTAGGGTTTAACATAGGGGCCATAGTCACAGGATAAGAGACTGGCAAACAGGCCCCTCCAAAAACCAGTGGCGAAGTTTCTTTCGCCACACATCTTCCCTCCCAAGAGGAGACTAATCAGTTAGTTAGTCGAGTAGCCCATCCCTGTCCTGTATTTCCCTAGCGGTCAAGTGGGCATCTGGTACTCCTGGTCAGTCTTGTAGGTACTTGGTGGGCAGAGGCCGGCGGCATTCTACCATGTAGCCAGCGTCACAGCTGGGTAAGTCACTGGGTCGTCCGGTCTTGGATGGAGGGCAAGGGGAGGGCAGAGGCCAACTGCGCTCTGCCCTGTTGCTAGCGCTTCTGCTGGGTTGGCCTGCGGGTATTAAGATCCTGGACAAAGGGAAAGGGGAGGGTAGAGGCCAGCTGTGCTCTGCCCTGGTGCCAGCGCTTCTTCTGGGGGGACTAGTACATAGTCTTGTCCTGTAACAAGGGGGCAGGTAGGGCAGAGGCCAGCGGCGTTCTGCCCGGATGCCAGCTCTTCTGCTGGAAGGGGGTCAGTGGGTATTGTAATCCCATCCACTAACCCCAGGCCCTGGTTTGGAATTGGTGGTGGAGAGGAGGGATTGCCTGGTATTCCTGCGGTATTGGTTGGGGATCTGGACCAGCCATCCAGCATCCCTGTAGGTTTTGTACAGAAACCGCAGTCCCATCTGCACCATTGGGGTCATGGGTGCTGTCCCTCTGTAATTGGGAAGAGGGACCAGCTGTCTTCTCTTCCAGTATATCCGGCTGCCGCTGGGGAGGGAGAGCGACTGGCTGTCTCCACTCCGTGTGTTGCACACTGCAGCTAGGGAGTGAGACCGACTGTCTTCACTCCCTGAAACTCACCCTGCCGCTGGGGAGAGAGACCAACTGTCTCTTCTCCGAATAAAACACTCTGCTGTAAATTCTAGGTTTTGTTTTGGTTTAAAACTTGGCCAATTTTCTCTGTCCTTATAGGGTTACCATAATGTACTGGAACAATTTTCACCAATCTAATACTGATATATTTTAATATTGAAAAGTTTTGGAGTTATGGGCTTGCGATCACTATTACATCATTACTGGTTTGCCAGCAGCAATTAACATATTGATAAATATCAGATAAGATCATAATATCTCTAACAATAGTCATAATGTGAATATTACTTAACTTCAGTAAACACCTCCACTACTTACAAAGTTGGTTAATACAGGAATATAGTTACAAAGTAATAATTTTTTTTCAATTGCAATTTTATTTTTTAAACTTGAAGTCTATTGCATTTTATAATAGAGGGGATATGAAGTATGTATGGGGCAATAAAAGACAAAACAACGTACATCTAATGGCATATATCTTTCATTGAATAATCTCTTTACTTAACTTCAGGGGGTTAGGTGGGGTGTGCAGAGTAGAAGTCAGAAACAGACGCAAATTTTAACAACTCTGCTTAATTTATTTTATAAAGGTGAGCATATAGTAAGCTATATATCAATTGGACACTTAGATCAGTAGCATGTCATAAAATAACATGTTTAAAAATCTCAATTTCCTTCATACTCTGTGATTTTAGGTTAATTGCACCAAACTGAATGCCAATTGATATGGTAATAATACCTTAAGTAGAATAAAAGCAGGTGGTAAGCTTGTGGCTGCTTACACAGATGATAATATAGAGGAGATGCAGTCATTTACGCAATATATTTAAATTGTAATATACTGCATGCCTCATTGATAATAAGTTACTTATAATGCTATGCAGAAGTAAATCGAATTTTCCATTTATTTTAACAGAAAACAGTACAACGTAAGCCCTCTAGAGATTTTATTCAAAATAATGTTCTTCGGTGTGGGCAGAGGAATAGCAATGATTGGTAAAGGGAAGAGAAAAAGAAGGAATATGATTTGGCAGCTTTCTTGCGGAATACAGTGTTTCAATTTACAGTTAAAGGTAGCTTGTACATTGTAAGATATTACTTGTCCGGCAAGCATGAAGCGCATTTTAAGAGAAAACAGAAGGCAAGCATGGTTTCAACATTCTGATCCAATTCCGTTATTATATTTGTACTATTATATAAATGTTCACTAGACCAAATAAATCTTGCGCGATGGAAAAATAGAAAACACTGTGCAACGAAGAAAGATCTGAAAGGTGTTGAGTCAATCAGCAGTTTTTAAACTTTATTTGAGAACAGGATTTTAGCAAAAGTCTATAATGCATCCATTTAAAAGTATAACAACTTATCTTCCTTAGAAACATAGATCTCGATTTAATATTTTTGGGTAAGAATTTTAAATGATTTATTATTTTTCAATAAACGTTTACATTTATTATTTAAAATATTCAAATATTTTAAAAATATATATATATCATATATAAAAAGATCAATATATTAGAAAATATTTTTCTATATATTACATCATTTAGAAGAGTTTATCTCAAAATATTAAATCAAGGTCATCATGCATTTATTATGATGCAAGAAGGTGCGATATCTTTGCATTGTTCATCTTAGGTTTTGTCACGAGGAAATAAACTAAACATGCAGTGTCTAGGATAACAGTAACAGTCTTGACTGAATTATACATATTAACAGTATTACAAGCCTAGGTCAGGATAATAGAGACGGCAAAAACGAGAACTAGCCAGTCAGGTAAAATGTATATTAATAGAACAGGTATTCAGGTCTGAAAAGGGTTACAGAGAAACTCAGGGTCAGGAACAAAGCCAAGTTCAATACAAGGAACAGAGTAAAGGGTCCTAAGAACAGAAACCATGATAAGGCACACTAATAGGGCCAGAGGTGTTTAAATATTGTTATGTGTGATTTGATTGGTCCACAGTATACATACAACCCTAGAATGTGCATGAACAGGGATGCCTGACTGACTTGGACCAATCTAAGATGGAAATTATGTTACATCCTCTGTGTGTCTATCAGAACACCCACCGAATGCGAGCACCATACTCAATGCAGAGGTTGCCAATTGGCTCCAAGCAGAGCTGTTTTTACGCATGGGCACACTGGACAGATGCCCGGGGGCTTCACAAGCACAGGGGCCCCGTAGACTTGTCAATTCTTTTCAGTATATAATTCTGGGAAATGTATTCAGAACTTTCAAACCCTAGTTATTAAAACATTTAGGTGGACCAATCACCTCAGTATCAGCTGTTATCTGTACATGTGACCTTGCTGTTGCAAATACAGATCTTGACCTTGACGAATACAACATACACGTACTAATTGTACAGAAGAAAGACAAAATTAACACACATCATTTTTTGAAACCGTAAAGCTTTAATAAAGTCCTTCTAATATTTTTAACAGTCCATGTCAGTTGACTCCCCCTGATTCCTACTAAACATTTGTGTGGATTCATCTTAGCAGTGCTGCATGAATTCTAATGTTTAAACACTGATTTTGTTGAAGGTACCAATAAATATTAATTATTTACATTTTTATTCCTGTGAGTGGTTGTGTGGTTGTGCAGGCGGGGTCCCAATCACTGCTTTGCCCAGTGCCTATAATGTTGTTACGATGACCCTGGCTTCAGGACCGGGTTAGTATTGTTACTGGTTTCAAAACTGCAGCGGTTTACAAAAACATTTGAGCTATAAGCCTAACTCTTCACCCAGATAGGTCACAGGGCAAGTCATGCTTGTCCCTAGCCAGACATGTACCTGGGTATTACACACATTCCTACCTCTCTAACTGGCACTTCCAAATCTTGCTGTTTCCCCATCCATGTGTGGTCTACAGCTTCATTCATGGAAACCATGAACTAACTCTAAACAAATAGCAGCCTCACCACTGTGGTTATCTTCTTGAACTGAAATTCCATTCATGATCTATTATAAATGCAGGTGCTGCCTAGTAGTGAACTATTTTAAAGGATATTCAATGCACTCCCACTTAAATCAATGGGTTTATTCGTTTCGGTTGAGCTCAATAAATTAAGCAGCACATATTGGATATTTGAAGTTTTTTTTGGTTTTTTTTTGCACATTTGAATTCATTATTTATATAATGTATAAAACATAGCAGTCCTCTTCAACCTGATATACAGTTAAGACATCTTAAGCTATAGATTAGACTCCAAGGATTCATTTTTCAATAGACCATGTGCTGCCCACTAAACCACCAATCATAAAAGCACTTACCTAAAGAAGAAAACACTTAACTAAAGTGAATGCATCTCAGTTGTTTTACTGTGCTCCTAAGGACAAACCAGAATTCAATCCCTCTAAATCTTCTTCTATAATGTTAACATTAACCCTAGGTACAAGACATCTAGTATGATCATCAGACGTAATATGTAATAATAGAATACTTAATCCTATGTGTGTATATATATATATATATATATAGAGAGAGAGAGAGAGAGAGAGAGAGAGAGAGAGAAAGCTTTAACCCATTCCCTCTCAACAATGTGTGAAGCACTGCAAAGTCAAATCAGCCACAATGCAACATTTACTTTATTTCACGTTAGTGATTTAGCAGCTTTCTTGCAGAATACAGTTGTCATGGGAGATGGGACTCCTCGTACGTGTTCCCTTATTTGTACTTTGTTTTGTCTGATATCCCCCTGCATTTGAATGTAATCACTACCAAATAATTGTTCCCTTGTGTTTGGCTATCCATTCCCTTCTGTTTGGTTACTGAACGGACTATGTATGGTCCCCCTTGTTAACACCTCGTAATCACTGACTACCACTGGCTGTTAACCACAAACGAGCAATCACCTCAAGTGCTTCCCGGGATGGCCTCCATTCGCATCTACGAACACACGTGCTAGCAGGACTGGTGACCATCTTGTCTCCCGCAGGCAGCGGTACATGTTCGTCGATGGCATGGATCTCTGAGTCGCTACACAAGCTCGCGAACCCCGTGGAAACTTGTACCCCTGCCCATTCTACTTCCCGACCAGCTAGGAGAACGGCGTTCGGGAGTAGGAAACTACCGAACAAGGGATGCATTCATTTCTTAAAAGCCAGGGGTTGCGTTTGTCGGTGTACGCACAGGAACCCCCGAAAGTTGACTGGCCAGCCTAACCAATTCTCTGGAACTGTTTTGGGCTACCACCTCATGGCTGTTTGGTCAAAACTTTGTTCGACCATAACTCTTGTTCTACCGAACCGATCTGATCACTTTTTGGATATGTGGTGTGCTCAGATCGGGGCTATTCAGAAATAATATCATCATTTTTGTGTGGTTCCTGTACTGTTTTCATGTATTTTCATGATATGTTATAATTGTATGTAAGTTATCTTATTTGAGAGATAATTGAGTTATCTTAATTGGAGCTCAATTATCTCTCAAACACAATAGCTTGTGGGAAGGAAACCTCTGTATTTTGTCTTGGAAACCCCATGCTAGGGGCACTGTATAAAAAGCCGAGTGTGGCCTTATAAAGTCAGATTGCTTCTACCCAATACGACTGGTTGCGTCAATTATATTGGGGAAACTCTATACAGCGACAACACTATCACCATATTTAGCACATCTGGAACTATGACTAGTGGAGGATTGAGGGAAATACAGCAATAGACTAGCGAACCCGCGACAACAGTGTTTCAATTTACATTTAAAGGTAGCTTGCACATTGTAACATGTTACTTGTCCAGCAAGCATGAAGCGCTTTTTGAGAGAAAACAGAAGGCAAGCATGGTTTCAGCATTCTGATCCAATTCCATTAGAGAGCCCCATCATCTGTGGGCAATCTCACATAAAATGTAAAATGTAAAGGTTAAATCAACATAACTACTGCAGGTTGTTAGTGATTGTTGTACATGGAGAATATGGGTGCACTGGTGGCTACCAAAATGGATGCATAGGTGCACTGATACTATGGAATGTCAGTATCATGTATATCAAACATGATATATCAAACAATCTGAACTTTTGCATCTTTTTCTACTACGTTTTTTCAGAAAATAAAAATTGCTTTACAAACCAAAGGCTGTTCTAGCTGGCCAGTCCATTGGCCCCAGTGGGGCCATAGCTCCAGGTGGCACTTTAGCGGGGGTGGGGGGGCATTTTGACGCCCATGTACATTAACAAATGTACTGTGCAGAGTCCGGCCGCCTTTCTGCATATATATATATATATATATATATATATATCGATTACCGCTATATATATGTGATTCCGGGTCCAATGCTTGCTTACACAGTGAAGCTTCCCCTCCAGCAGCAGGTACTCCTCTCTCTGTGGCTATGAGTTGCAATGCAACCCTCCGGCATGCAGTGCGTGCCCCGCGGAGCATTGCATGCAAACTGTACACATGCTCAGTGGCTCGCGAGAGATAGGGAAGCTTACACTGCTGGACCGTCACTAAATAGGACAACATGCTTTGCCACCGGACCACCATGGAATCCATTGTCCTCCCTGACTCACCACAGGTAAGAGGCAGAAAGGGGGGGAATAAACAATCATGCACTACATAAACACACACTTCATAAAGACAGACACTGCACCCACTACACATACTACATGCACTACAAAGACACTGCACCCACCACACACTACATGCACCACAAAGACACTGCACCCACTACACAGACACTGCACACACCATAAATACACTGCACCTACTACACACACTTTACAGACACTGCACCCACCACACACACACTACATTCCCTACACAGACACTGCACACATCATAAATACACTGCACACACTACATGCACTACACAGACATTGCACACACCATAAATACACTGCATTCACTATACACACTACACAGACACTACACCCACTACATGCACTACACAGGCACTGCCCCACTACATGCACTAAACAGGCACAGCACACACTACATGCACTACACACACTGCACCCACTACACGCACTACACAGACACGGCATCCACTACATACACTGCATCCACTACACACATTGCATCAACTGCCCAAACACAGACACTACACACACTCAGGGCCGGTGCTACCATAAGATGGCACAGGGGGCCACCTTAGAGTGCATCAGTCAGGGCTGCAATATTCAGGCTCTGGGTGACCGAAAGGAGGAGAGCATACAGTGCTCCACTTCCTGTTGGTGACCGAGTGGCCGTGGTTTTGTGGGGGCAGCATTTCGTCCTTGGACCAAGGCAGCACAATGTCTTGGGCCGGCACTGGAGGTAGAGGTTACTCTGGGAGGCCTTTAGCTTTCCTGAAGACATGGGTTTTAAGGCACTTCTTAAATGGTTGAAGAATAGGGATTAGTCTGATGGCGGTAAGCAGGCTATTCCAAAGGAAGGGAGCTGCCCGTGAGAAGTCCTGCAGTGTGAGTTGGCCATAGAGGTGAGAGCAAAGGACGGGAGAGAAGGGGCGTATCTATAGATCAGAGAAGAGATATAAGAGGGGCTAGAATTGTTCAGTGCTTTATAGGTATGGATTAGTACTTTGAATTGACTCCTATAGGATACAGGAAGCCAATGTAAGGACTGACAGAGGTGTGAGGTGTGAGAGGACCGACGGGAGAGGAAAATTAGTCTGGTGGCAGCATTCATTACAGACTGTAGCAGGGCAATACGGGTTCAAGGAAAACCAATTAGGAGAGGGAAGACCTATCTATCTATCTATCTATCTATCATCTATTTGTCTGTCTGTCTTTTTCTGCCTGTCTGTCTTTTTCTGTCTGTCTACCGATCTAATACATGATCTGTTGTGAATTTTTTTTTTTTTAAAAACCCTGTTTCATAAAAATTGTATTATCCGCATGAATTATTTTTTTATTATTATTTACTTTAGAAACAAGTAACTGTTCATTGAAACTGTCAATTACATAATCTTAATGTTTTTAAAAAAACATTTTATTGCAATAAAAGTCCATTAATGAATGTATTATAAGTAAACAGTTGTATTAACATCATAAGGATATACCATGTTCAAAGTCTTAATTCAGACATAGCTTTTCTCCTTTGGCTAATTAACTCTCTTTTGCAGCTGAAACCACCATATATTTCCCCAATTGATTTGTTCAATGTTGTTATTACATATTCAAACCTTAGTATATAACCCCAATCATTATAACAAATCTGCTGGAACAGCATTCGTTTTCCATATACTATGTATCATTTCTTAACTAGCTTCTATCCATCAATATGTCAACATCCACATATGAAGTTCACATGTTATAAATAGTTTACACATATTTCTAAATCTCTTTTGTCTTTTAAAATGACAAGTGTTGCGTCAATTATATTTTAATATAGTGATTTCATTTTTCACTTACCTGATTTTATTCTCCTATGCCAAGTATAGAATATTTTCGCTCTTTTTACAATATGTATTACCCATTTAAAATCTATTTAACATTTTAATACCTGTATATAAAAAAATCATTTTTATGAAGATATCAATAGTGTGATTATTTTTTCTGTTTTATACAACATTTTGTATTTATATGAATTCCATGTTTGTAATTAGATGTGTTTTTGTGTGTGTGTTATTTTGTTTATTATGATTGGCATACATTTTCTCAAGGTATTTATAGATTAGTCGTTGTATTTATAAAAAAACAAGTATGTATTTGAGTATGTGGGTAGTGTGTGAGATAGGTATGTTCAGTGGTACCTTACTTCAAGGAATACTGTGGCATTAGGAATACATATCTGTATTCTTAACAATACAATATTAAAGGACCACTATAGTGCCAGGAAAACATACTCGTTTTCCTGGCACTATAGTGCCCTGAGGGTGCCCCCACCCTCAGGGTCCCCCTCCCGCCCGGCTCTGGAAAGGGGAAAGGGGTAAAAACTTACCTTTTTCCAGCGCTGGGCGGGGAGCTCTCCTCCTTCTCTCCTCCTCTTCTCCGCCCCGCCGGCTGAATGCGCACGCGCGGCAAGAGCTGCGCGCGCATTCAGCCGGTCACATAGGAAAGCATTTACAATGCTTTCCTATGGACGCTGGCGTGCTCTCACTGTGAAAATCACAGTGAGAAGCACGCAAGCGCCTCTAGTGGCTGTCAATGAGACAGCCACTAGAGGATTAGGGGGAAGGCTTAACCCATTCATAAACATAGCAGTTTTCTCTGAACACAGCCAATTGAGAAAGCCTATCTGTATAGGAGAAACGCATCTCGAAGGATCCAGGAGCGATTACTATATTTTAACTTTTATTTTTTATATTTACCAGTGTTATTTTTATTTGTATTTTATTAATAAATAGCACCAAGTGCATTTAAAGAAACGGATCCAGCTTCTACATTACCGGGTACCTAAGGGAAAGTGTCCCAGAACAGACACACATACGTTTGTACTTAGAGCCAGTCTGGAAGGCTCTATGTCAGGTGAGCTCACCTATGCATGTGTTACAGCTCACCATTAAGTTTTTAACTCATTACACTTAGAGTATTTTCTCTCCATTTTCTCTCTGTTATATATAATATTCGGAAGAGACATCAACACATACAGAAGATCCATAGAGGGGTTGTATGTTACCGAAAAGCATACCAGCTATACAGGTTCGAGCCTATGTCTAAAGGCTCTTTACCATGTGAGTTTATCACTCACCTCTATCACTAATATCATTGTGTCAACAATATTATACTATATACTTTTATTTTCTCTTTTATGTATGATCTCAACCACCCTAAATCCTAGTGGATTTGATCCAAAAGAAGGCAAAAAAAACAGTTTGAAGCACTGTGAGTCATTAAATACCAATATATAGCGCTGCACTAAAATCAGCAGGCGGTTCAGGGGTTAATCATTTCTACACCTGGTACTGTGTGTATCTTTTATATTCCAATTAGTGGGTGATTTTGGAGTGCCCACCTAGTCTTCTAGCTGCTACACTGAAATATAACAAAATAAATCATAACATAAGTGCTTATATCACACACTTTTTTTTTTTTTGTATAGCCTGCATTTTCTTTTGGTCTGGAACAGAGAGACTCTGGTTTGGGTGTTTGAGCTGCCTTCAACTGTATGCACTAGAAACCTATATCGTAAATATAGACCACAGTGCTGTACTCTCAAGCATGAGCAAGAGTACAACACTGATATGGGCTACTGGGAAATGAAGTGCCAGGAGTTGAAGACGACCAGCAGGAAAAGCATGGTGGCAGCGATGAGGGACAGGTTCAGGTAAGTACAAGTCACATTTCCATGTACCCTGCAGCAACCAAACACCCAGCAGCAAAGTCCTCATTGCTATATTATGCAAAGTCCCCAGACAATGACATAACTGCTGTAGGAGGACCAGTGGCATGCTAACCAGTGCTGGAATCACTCTGCACTGTCTGCTTCCTTGCCACCTTTTCTGATGCTTGGGAGCTGGGATGTAGTCATCCCATTTCAGCAACTAATGGTAAAGAAAGTATTGGCAAGTATTTTTTTTTTAAAACAATATCAATCTTGTTTATGCACGTGTGAAATTTACATTGATGTGTTATTGTTCTTTAAAAAGCAAAAAAACAAAACAAAACATAAATACAGTATATTGATAGTGAAGGGGTTAGCAGCCCTCTACACACCATTCCTCTCAACCATCCAAAATTTTTGGGACAGTCCCTATTTTCAGGTCCTGTCCCACCAGCCTGCCTTAGTTCCCTGGAATCCCACTTAAGGGGACACCAGGGAACTGTCCCTAACCTTTATAGCATGATCACATCAATAGACGCATTCAAGCTATGATTAAGGCACTAAGATCCTGCAGGGAGCACTGAAACTGTGCTCCTTGCAGGACCTGCCCTCGGTGGGCTAACATTACGTAACTAAGCTTAAGATTTAGTGCCTAAGCTCAAGTGTGTTGCTACACAAAACGCGGCTATCTTCCTGGGTTATGCTTATTCATGTTTTGCACTATCTCCCTAATTGTTTCTGTTTTTAGACCATTTCAATAAAAAGTTTTATACAAACACGGATTTCATCTACTTTATACATGATTTTGAGCGTTAGTGGGCGTATCCATGGATTGTGTTCAGTTGCTGTATGTGCTAGATCTGACCACCCCAACTTTAGATGCCGGGCTCCACTATCTGCTAAATGGTGTGCATGTCTACACATTTAAAAAAGTTTTTTTCTTTTGTGACATTACTACATCAAAACTTGTTGATGTAAGTTTGGCTGGGCTCTGGGATGTATTCCAGACTCCTTAATGTGGGTGGACCTGTCCCATTTCCAGGCTGGTCCGCTCATTTGGGGGCAGAGCTAGTGATGCAAACACATCACTGGCCCATCCCACAGGCGTCTTGAATCACAGGATGTCGAAGTTTGGAGTTGTGCTACACTGTATATAAGTCTAAAACAGAAACTCACAGCAAAGTAGCCTGTTAATTATGGTACTTCAGTCTTGTTCTAAATTACAATTCCATGAATGATAACCATTAAGTTAATTCTGGAACACTTCCAATCCCTCACTGCATATCAGAGCCACTCTCCCTGAAGATAACATGTGGCTCTTTGACCATTCAAACCTTTGATAGGAATACGTCACTGATATTAATCTGTGTACACCATCCAGTATCATGCATTAATTAGGTCAACTCATGAGAAGGCAGATGCATGTGGGATTGTTGAAAAAGCTTAAACAAAAACTCCATGATGAACAGAATAATGGCACACAACCAATCCAGGCACTGATCTCTTTGCTAAATTTAAAATCAGTCATATCTACAAAAAAACACAGTGAATGAAAAGCTCCTTATTGCAGCTTGTATATGAGGTTTGCATAATTCATATATGAAGTTAATTACATCCAAAGTAAAGCATGACAGTGACAGCGTATATGCTGAAAATGAACTAATGCATTCATAAGCTTTTAGAAGGCTTTGGAAGGTGCCAACCAAAGGGATTTTGGAAAAATGATACAACTTTGAGTAACAGGCTTAGGAAGAAAGAAAGAAATACCCAAAACATTTCAGTTAAAGGATCATGTTACCTGGAGCTATTATTAGTGTAAAAATGACAGATATTGTGAAACAAAGTGGAAATATCTCCTAAATCACTAAAAAGATTTTAAAAAACTAAATAAAGTGCAAAGCAAAGACAAAAGTCTAAATAATATGCTGATATTCCTAAAAAGGCTGATATTCTTAAAAAGAGAGAGAGCAATCCATCACTAAAAAAGGTTTGCATGCCAAGTGCAATTAACAAAAAAATACATCTCATATACAGTGTTTTTAATTACATATTCTTTAACAGTCCTTTTATCTACAATCTAGAACTAACACACTCTTTTATGAATCCCATCACATTCTTCAAATTTCTCTCCCACATATTAGAAAAATATAAAAATGATGTGATTGGAAAACTATTATTTCATTGAAAAATCCCTGACACACTCAGTAACAAATGGCATCAGGAAGATCTTAAAACTCTCACACATAGACCTCTCTATTTTGTTGGCGAGATACAGGTAATACCTCATGGACTTGACTTTGTTGAAGAAAGTATACATCGCAGAGTTATGAAAGAAACTGCATTTTTTTGCTGGTGGAACTAACAGCCTTTACAAGAAGGACAATAGCTGTTGGCCCGATTCATGGAGTATATTGAAAATGAGAAATTGGACAGCTAAAGTTTTGTTATCACATCTCAAGCAAAATGTACGCAACCTCATTCAACACATATTTACCTAAGTAAGAAACACGTACAATATAATTCAATACAAATATGTGTAATACGATACAATGTAACCCTAGGATATTGTATTAGGACACTGGGGAGAATGAAGATTTCTATATGTTTAAATACTGACAGTGTGAAGCCACCATAGAGAATTACAAATTGTAATAATTTTAAACTTTTTTGAAGAATAATCTTTAACTGCTCCACTCTTTATGAACTAAGCAATAATATTTGACTTACATCGCTACCCTTTGCTTGATGGTGCTTACTCTACTCTGATGCAATCATAATATATCATATGGACTACACTATGTAGAATTGTATTTACTGTTCCACTAGTGAATCAAATGCTACTTTCTAAAAATGGGTATCCTAATGTAAGAATTATGAGAGCTAGTTCTTTATATAACTTAAGTGGAACATTGATTTATATAGTGACATTTAGAGTGAATGTTTGAATTACATTGTCCTTTCTAAGTGACATAGCAGAAGCAGATTTTGAAATATTCTAAAATTAGCCACCGACCCACCTTCCCTAAAGCTCTTTTGGGATTGGTGTATTTTGTAATCACAGCTTTAAATGGACACTATTGGTACCTAGACCACTCCATGTTAGTGCCTCTGTCCCCTTTTTATATTGCAGGGTTAAAATTTCCTCTAGTGGTGCTTTCTGCTGTGTCACAGAGTTTAACTCTGTGAACCGAAGCTAGACGTCCACATGCTGTGCATGAGGACATCAATCATATTCAAATTTCCCATATTTCCGATTTATCCATTGATTTAATGCTTTCCTTTGGGAAGGTCTAATGTGTGCATGTCGATTGACGCGCATGTGAAATAGGTTCCTCTTTGAGATGACATCAGGGAGGAGGAGGCAGTGATGGAGCCAGGATCATGGGATCATGAGTTGTTTTTTTTTTTTTTAAGAATGTTGATTGCAAGAGCAACTTGTTTCTACTTAAAAGCTTTGCATACAGCACTAGTTTCAGGGAGTTACGTTCTTTAGGGAACGGACGACTCATGTTGACTACAACTCACAAAAGTTTGTCGGTGAAAATTGGACATAACTGCCTCTTGAATTCAAATCCTCTACAACTGGCATATGTTCTAATATAGGTCGCGCCTTCTATGTTTGACAAATGAGTTAATAAAGTTGAATCTTTGACACTTTGCAACACTTTGTATTTTATTGGAAGGAAATTGATTTCCTTCCAAAGCTGGAGTGACAAATATACAGTCACGGAGCAGTTCACTCATGGCTTTGAAGACTGCGCAGTTAATTAAAAAATACATTAACAGACAACCTGTAATGTATCTCATTGAAATTGTCAGGATGATAAAGAAGGCTCATAAGAGCAATCTAATGACTTCATGAATATTGTGACTGTAATGAGTGAAAGGGGCATCAACCTCTATACATTTACAGAGTGTGATGCATTGCTATACATGACCCAAGGACGACATCTCTATGGTGAGTATATTATCTCATTACTGTACATGGAAAAGAGAATAATTACATTAGTCACAATCAATAGAATAAAAAATTATATTATACTGTCTAACGTAATTGCCTTAAATCCATTATGTATACTTTTATATCAATTATTTTTGTTAAGTACATGTCTGCTGTTAATGAATAGTTTCAAGCATTTATGAAATCAATGCAATGTTAATCTTGTTTGCAGTAGTGTTTTATGTTTTTCATTTTTTTTATTCATTTATATTTTTATTTTATTTCTTTAATTGTTTATTCACTGTGTTTTTAGAGATGTTAAGGGTGCACTGCAAAAACAGTGGGGATTTTTTTGTATGTTGTATCATTAAAAATGCTACAAATATGGGGGGCGTGGCTGGCGGCCGAGGAGAGCGGTCGCATGGTGTGAGTGCTCCCGGTCGTACAGGACCTCTAAGCCTGGCAAACCGAAGCACACTGCCCTAAAAACATAAATAAAATTGGGCACATTATCTACAAGCCTGCTACAATGGCCCCTGCCAAACAGATGAAGGTCACGGACCTGATCCGCAGGCACAAAAAGGACAGAACGCGGCCCACCCAAGATGGCGGCGAAGGACCTGCGCTCTCACAAACCTCAGACTCCTCGCATGAACATGATAATGAGGCAAGCCTCTACACTGATGCCCCGGTCACGAAGAGGAAACTCTTTACTATGCTACAGGACTTCAGGGTTACCCTGCAAAGGGACCTAAGGCAGGCTACAAACTATATCAAGAAAGAAATATCAGAGCTGGGAGAGAGGACAAACAGCTTGGAGGCCAGGCAGGACAAACTATGCTCAGCGCATGATATGCTGGCGGCAACTGTACAGAGCCTAAGTGAAGAGCACATGTCCCTGAAAAAGAAAATGGCTGATATGGAGGACTGCTCGAGGAGGAACAATGTCAGGTTCCGAGGGATCCCGGAATCCGTGACGAATGACGGCCTCGTAGAATACATAATGTCAATATGTAAGACCCTGGCGTCGACAATACCAGAACAAGAGTGGCTTATGGACCGGGTGCATCGCCTACCAAGGCCCCAGAGGCACACGCAAGACACGCCGCGTGACACAGTAGTGCGATTCCACAATTTTAAGACCAAGGATGCAGTACTTGCGGCGGCAAGGAAAGCGTCAACATTACCTGCACCCTTTGAAAACGTCCAATTGTACGCAGATCTTTCGGCTATGACCATGAGTAGGAGATGAGAGTTTGTAACGGTCACAAAGACACTAAGGAACAATAACATCTAATATCGCTGGGGCTACCCGACCAAGATCATTGTCTGGAGAAATGGAAGAACATTCACAGCAAACGAACCGGAGGTGGGCATGCGGCTACTTAAGTAATGGGGCCTATTTCCAGTGAGGTCTCCGGACAGAGCACCGGCAGAGTCGCCAAAACGCCCGCAGAGAGAATGGCAGATGGCGGGATCACCCACCCTGACTTAATACAACTCAAAGGACCCTCTCAACAAGGACTGAAGAATGCTTTACAGTGACTGTCCCAATAGCCACTTGCAAAATGAACTGACAATATGTTGTGAGTATATATGCGTATGCACACATGTACAGAACAAAAATCTCACAACCTTAGTATCACACACTCAAGGCAAGGACTGAGGGTGCCGTTTGTGTGATGTGTCTCCAGATCAGACGCGGCGAGGGAGTGGTCTACAGTAGCTGGGAGCCGGAATATGACGTCATATTCTGGCTCCCGGCATCTGCAAACGGCGCGCGGCGCTAGAGGCAGCAGAGTGGACACCGCCTCCTCACCGTGTCTGATCTGGAGACAGGCGCCCGATGGGGGGGTGGTCCATCACCTCTTGGCCCCCCCATGAAAGGGGAAACACGGGGGGAGGAAGGGGGGCATTTGAGTGCGCTGAGTGCCTGCAGGAACAGCATTGCTGCTCAAAAAAAAGTGCAGGATCTCTGTTCCTGCAGGACTCAATACATAGGCATGCCGCGGGGATTAGGGTGTGCCCAGTTACAGTTCTTTGTTTTTTTACCCCAAGTTTTTCCCAAAATTTCTTCCCCCTGGGCAACACCAACATCACTTGATATATGTAAACACCCGAACAGTTACGCTCTATACAAGCAGTCTCACAAGGGAAAGCATGGCTAATTAACTAAAAATCCTAGCCCTTAATGTGAAAGGCCTTAACAGCCCCCATAAGCATAGAATGGCGGCACAGGAAATGGTCAAAGCTAAAGCAGCAATAGTGTGCCTGCAGGAAACACACTTCTGTATCCGAAACCCACCTAGATTTAACGTTAAACAATATGCTCAGAGCTATCATGCCTTATCTCCGACTAAATCTAGGGGAGTAGCCTTATACTTCCATAGGGATTGGGTGTTCTCCCTCTCCAAACAATACGCAAGGCGGGATGGGAGGTTACTGATTTTGGTGGGATCGTTGAATGGACTACAAATGACAATAGTTTTGTTATATGCCCCAAATGAATCGCAGAAATCCTTCTTAAACATGGCCTTCCGTACAATCGCACAACATAAACAGGGACACACCATCATATGCGGAGACTTTAATTGTACTCCCGACCCCTCCCTAGATATTAGCATGGCAAAAAACGAACCGCCAAAGTCAGCCTCCTTGGCCCTAGGCCAACACCTTAGTACCCTCATGCACAAACACGATTACTTTGACACATGGAGGAACTTATATCCTCAAGAGAGAGATTTCACCTATTATTTGCCCGTACACATGACCTACACTAGAATAGACTTATGCCTCCTTGACACCAGAACGTTGCCATTTGCATTAAGCGTACGCATTGGACCGATCACGTGGTCCGACCACGCCCCTCAAATCATAATAATAAAAATCATAGATATAATCAAAAATGAAGAGGCACACAAACGCAAACCCACAAACAGCACGCACGAAAAATTAGCAGAGCTCAGATCAAAACTTCACTACAATTAATGGAAACCGAAAAGAAGATGCGGTTCCTCAAACAATCCTTTTATACCATGGGAAACAAAGCGGGAAAGTTCCTAGCTAAAAAAGTTAACCAAACTAAACTACAATCGAAAATACCCTATATCACCTCAGAAAGAGCAGTAAAATTATACAATCCCCAGGACATAGTCAACGAGCTAGCACAGTATTACGTGACCCTCTACCAGTTAGACAGAGATCATGACACTCACCAACTGACTAAAACGGAGATTGCACGATTCATTGAGCAAGTTGACCTGCTGCGTCTGTCCCGACCACAATGCTCCTTAATGGAAAAACCCTTCTCAGAGGAAGAAATAGAAGAGGCCATCAAGTCCCTACCCAAACTCAAAGCCCCTGGCCCAGATGGTTTATCAAATTATTATATATATATATTAAATTAGCACCACACTTGATCACTCCTCTCACCAAACTTTTTAACACCATAAAAGAATCAGGGGTAATGCCCAAAGAAATGCTGGAAGCTTTCATTGTGACACTACCCAAACCAAACAAACCTCCCACCCACTGCGCCAACCTACGCCCGATCTCTCGCAGACACCAAGCTTTACGCCAAACTGATAGCAAGAGACTCAAAAAATACTTCCAGATCTCATCTCCGAAGAACAGGCAGGGTTCGTACCAGGGAGACAGGTGGGGGACAATACCAGACACTTTCTGAACCTAATAGAATGGGCGAATTTATCATCCCAGACCGGCCTGATATTGGCGCTGGACGCTGAAAAGGCTTTTGATCGCCTACATTGGGATTACATGACACAGACACTAACCAGAATGGGATTTTCCCCAGCAGTACTGTCAAGCATTCTCGCCCTATATCGAACACCAACTGGCAGGGTGTTTAGCACAGGTTTCATATCCGACCAAATAGAGATAAGAAACGGTACACGGCAGGGATGCCCCATTTCGCCCCTCATTTGCATACTGAGCCTGGAACCCCTGATTTGTCTCATCAGACACGACCCAGCAATACAGGGGCTCCATACACCAGGGGGCATTAAAAAACTGGCTTTATTTGCGGATGATGTTTTAGTATTTATAACACGTCCAGAATCCTCACTACCACAACTACTGAACAGACTCGACACATATAGGCAGGTATCTTACTGCAGGAATAACACAATGAAAACACAAGCATTACCTATCAATTTGCCGAGCACTATCATCACGACCTTACAAGCACAACATAACTTTGACTGGCGCAAAACCTCCTTACAATATCTGGGGATCAAGCTCACGAAATCCACCCAATCAATAATACGGGAAAACCACTACCCGGTCATACAAAAACTCAGAACCACACTCGAGAAATGGGAAGGACTTGAGGTGTCCTGGCTAGGCCGCATTAACCTTGTTAAAATGATGGCACTGCCGCATATACTGTACCTGTTTAGAACCTTGCCCATCGCTCTCCCTAACAAACTGCTAAAACTTTTTCAAAGCACAATAAACGCACATGTGTGGAAACGGAAACCCCCGAGAGTGGCACTGGTGGGGGATTGGGTATGCCTGATGTTAAGGCTTATTTCAAGGCATCCACCCTGGCGCAGGGAATCAGGCTCCTACGCCCCACAAGCACCCTCTAAAGACCCATCTGGTTAGCAATGGAAAGTGCCTGCCTAAACACTCACGATATGACACGGCACCTATGGGCAGGGGGGCACTCCCATGCTGCAGCAGGAAAGCAGCTGCAGAGCTCAAGGTTTTTACTGAGGGCCTGGAATAACTGGAGCCCACACATAGTGGATCCCAAATCACTCTTCCAAGCAGCACCCCTGGCAACACTAGAAACATTCTCTCCTGACCTGCTGGTGAGTCGTTGGAGGGAGGGGGGTGCATACCAGGTCCAGGACATATTAGAGGGGGGAAAATTAAGCAGTTCCCCGTCCTGCAAAGGGACCTACAGCTACCAGCGAGTGATATATTCCTATATCTCTATATCTCCGAATAAAAAACAACACTCGCATATCCAAAACTGTTCTAATCACTCCACAAAACCCCACCTAACACTAAAACAGGCACCCTTCCACAGACACATAAAACCACTGTCAGTATGCTATAACGCGCTGGTCACCCCGTCGGCTCCTGATAAGCCGTCATACATGATTCAGGGGGAGGAGGACCTGGGACTCCAATTTCCCACGACATAGTGGCCAACGGCCCTGGCAACCACAAAACGGGCATTGCAAAGCCTCGCACGCTGGGAGGCTTATTGCAAAGTACAAATGAGGTGGTACCTGGTACCACGCAGGCTGGCACACTGTACCTGGGCACATCTGGGAAATGCTGGAGGTGCAACACAAATGAAGGAACTATACTTGTATTCTAACAAGTGTATAACATGTTGTCTAGGGTAACCCTAACCCCCCTTTTTTTCTTCTGTACCCCCCCCCCCCCATCCCTCTAGTTAAATGTTAAAAAACTAAAAGCAACGCGGATTGCTTTTCAGACGTGCACCACACAGCAGGAGCTCCTACTCACACCGAGTTAGCATGAAACACGAATAGGACGTGAGTCACACCACATAACATACTTGTTTTAAATGTGAGAAGGCCAAAAAGCACAAATCCTTGGAAAGTAGTCACAGTGATTCCAAGCTTGCATAAGGAATATGCTGGACTATATTCCTGGGGAATGGCATCCACAGCTGCGACTGTGATGGGTATTGCATGAACAATAATGCACTGCGTTGCACAAATGTCTGAACCTTTTTGCACCAATAAAAACGATAAATGAGAAAAAAAAATGCTACAAATATCACAGAAAAAATATTCTAAAATAGACCAGCAATAATGTATTATTGTTACATAAAGGATATGTCAGTACAATTTTATTTCAGTTTAATTTATATATATAAAAATAAGAATTATGCAATTTCTTGATACAAACCACACTCCTATGTGCATCTCACTCCTACTTTTTTGTTTGATTTGAATGTACTTATCAATTTATTATACATATTATATTATAGATGTAACTTGCATACATGGAGCACTGAATGTACAGTTTGATATTTTTCTTGTTTTCTGCAGATTAAATGCTTTCTGTCTCCAGGCCTTGTTTCCTATCTTGTCATCCTTTCTTTTTTCATACTATCATTTCAGCTTACAAAGTTAATTCAATTTTTTTTCCTCTTGCTTTCGGCTGTGCGGTTTCAGGTAGATTATAAATTTTATGCTTGTTTTCTTTAGGCTCCAGATATCTTTCATGCTTACTAAAAGCTAGTTTACAGGGAAGGTGGGCCGGTGGCTAATTTTAGAATATTTCAAAATCTGCTTCTGCTACGTCACTTAGAAACACACTGTAAATGTCACTACATAAATCAATGTTCCACTTAAGTTATATAAAGAACTATCTCTCATACTTCTTACATTAGGATATCCATTTTTAGAAAGTAGCTTTTGTTTCAGTATTGGAACATTAAATACAATCCTACATAGTGTAGTCCATATGATATATTATGATTGCATCAGAGTAGAGTAAGCACCATCAAGCAAAGGCTAGCAATGTAAGTCAAATATTATTGCTTAGTTCATAAAGAGTGGAGCAGTTAAAGATTTTCCTTAAAAAAAGTTTAAAATTATTACAATTTTTAATTCTCTATGGTGGCTTCACACTGTCACTATTTAAAAATTTAGAAATCTTCATTCTCCCCAGTGTCCTAATATAATATCCTAGGGTTACAGTGTATCGTATTACACATATTTGTATTGAATCATATTGTACGTGTTTCTAACTTAGGTAAATATGTGTTGAATGAGGTTGCTTGAGATGTGATGACAAAATTATATCTGTCCAATTTTTCATTTTCAATATACTTTGTAAAATCTACATGCTAGGTTACAACATTAAAACCGGTTTTCACTCACAGATCAGTGAAGAATTACCATTAAAGTATTTAATGTGAAATGTGTAAGGCTTTGCCCCTTTTCTGCATCTTCTAATGGAAAAATAATCAAATAAAGAAATGGAGATTTCTCAGAAAGCATGCTATGACTTCAGAAATCCTTCTGGTTATGAATAACTACTGTAAAAAAACAAAAAAACAATCAGTATGGAGTACCTAGAACAGAACATGGAATATTTAAATGCAAATTGCAATAGGTTTCCAAATGTAGGATACGTAGAGCCCTGACACTGGGCTTTCTGATTTTTATGACAAAATGTTAGGCACATTAAAGGGATACCATAGGCACCAAAACATATTTAGCTGTTTATGCAGCCCTAGCTACACTTCCCCTGGCCAGGGTGTTTTGGAGAGGATGGAAGGCCAGCCTCTTGCCCACAGACTATGAGCCTTGTTGCAGAGTTTGACTACCCTTGTTTTAAAAGGGCATTATTCTCAGACATGAGGTGACTCTACATTGTTCTCTGTTGGTAAAATAAAACAATGCATTGTTGGCATAGTCTCATTTTCCATATTTAAAGTAGAATATTGTAAAAACTGACAAGTTGCATCGGTATATCTCTATTTTTCAATAGTTTAGAAAGATGTAATTGTGTTATATATTTGAGGCATTAGTATGTTGCATGTTCTTCACACTATGCATGTTGTTTATATTTTTATGGTTGTCACCACATGCTTAAGGACCAGTCGGCAAAGGCTAGTCCTAGATCAAAATTAAGTATTGTATGTTAGTTCTTTTTGGAACTCTGTGTCCTGTGTCTAATTTGTTCAGGGATCCCAGTAACCGAGTCTTTGGACCTGTTGGCTGGCTGCATGGTCCATGTAGCATGGGACAAAATCAAAAGAGCTAGGACTGAAAGCCACAAGTGACTTTATATAGGCAAGAGCTAATTATATTACAGGCAGAGGTGGGGATATTTGCCTGCAAGGAGTGCTGCAGAGGAATAGGCAGAGGGAATGATACCAGCCTGGAAGAAAAGAGCAGTAGCCTGGTCGGGTGGAAGAGCTCTGGAGAGACTCCAGTCAAGATTTCAACGACTGGGTCTGAAGTGATCCAGAGTCCCCTGTAGTAGCGAGGAAGCGAGCCTGGTGGAGGTACTTGGTCAGGGTACCGGAGCTCTGTCACACCCTTTTACTACAATTCTAGGAGATTTAGTAGCCATGAAGGCAATGCAAAGAAATTGTAACATGTTTATTAAAACCAAATATATCATCAGCTTGTAACAAAACATTTTTGGAGGCAGCTCCTGAAAAACAAATATAAAAAAACCACACCAGGTTTTTCATTTTGTTTGACTCTGTTTTATTGGGGGATATTTTTTCTAACGTTTATTTTATGAATTTACCTCCACATCTTTCCAAAAAGGCAGTTCTGCAAATGTGACTTTTCCAATTTCTAAAGATTTGAAGACATGCTAACAGATCACGTCCAACTTCCCAAACCAAGACAGATTGTACCTTGTCCTGCACAACAAAGAGCAAATATTAAATTGAAGAGTGTGCTATAGAGTTATTACATTACAGAATTGCATTATACTCTGGGAACTTTCAGATCTTGGGTGCTTTTTTAGTATAATTGCAGCTTGGAAACGGTAGCTCATATTGAAAAATAATTGCCACCCAATCGCTACTCTGTCAAATAAATGAGTAATGTGAAGTGTTTATGAAGAGCAGGGTTTATACATACAAATCTATTAGTGATGCATGTGCACATATTTTGTGTTTCTGACAGTGACAATATATGTTTGCTTATGTTTACTACATAATTCATACACCAAAAACAATATTTGCATTTCATATACAACTCCTTTTCATCATATATTAACAGCCCGTGAGTCAGAATCATCAACTATTTTCTGGCCCCTCACTTAAGTATGAGTGTCTGCCTAGCATTTGAGAATGGGCATGTTCCCTTTAAATTCTTTATAAAATGGTGTCACCATTCAGAAAATATATGTCTCATATGACCCACTGGACTGAGATAACGAGCTTCTTTAAGAACAGAAACCACAGAAATAAGTTCAAACAGTTTGTTTTCAATAAACGAGTATTTAGAATTGAGTCAAATTATATATGTGCAATTAGGTTATTGGGAAAATGAAAGCTATAATGAAAAATAAATTCTAGAATTAGAGATTCGAGTTAGACTATTAGAATATGAAGACTAATTTAGATTAGATCAGAAATTCCAAGGCATTAGTAATCAGGCTACAAAGTTAACTCCAATAAATATAATATCCATAGGCTATGACCTACAGGGGTCTTTCATGGAGTTGCCAGGTTCAGAATGTTCATGTAACGAGAATATACCCCAACACGCAGGATTCAGCTAAACAGAAGACAACACAGAGGAGAGATACGTCTACCGGACCTTAGAATGGCCGGACTCGAGGTATATGACAGGAGACAGAGTCAGGAACGATCCGAAGTCAAGGGCACAGAGAGACAGCGTAAACTAGGACTAGCCGGGGTCTGGTACACAGTAAACAGCAAGCCGGCAAACAGAACAGATAAGGATAAAGAGAAAACGTAGTCAGAAACAAAGCCAAAGTCAATACGAAGAAACACAACTGAACACAACAAGCGCTAAAGGGAACTGAAACAGACACCACGATAGGGCAGGGAGTAAAGGGAGAGGTAAGTTTAAATAGCTTCTAAACTAATGTGATTGGCTCCTGTCATATCCACACCCCCAAAAGGTATGTGTATGGGGAGTGTGGCATGATAGGGACCAATGGGAGCCTTTTGACAATTTAGGCTCCCAATGTCTCTTTAAGAGCACGCCCGAGACTCGCGGCGCGCTCTTAGATTCAGGCGGGACCCGTGATCGCTTCTCGCGGTCACTGCCCGCCTTCCTATTGAAGCCGTCGGATGAGCCGCGCGCGCTTCGTGCAGCAGCAGGACCGCGCGCGGCTCGAAGAGAGGACCGCGGCCGGCCCCTGGATAAGGTAAGTAGCGCTACAGTACCCCCCCCTGAGGACACACCCTCCGGGCGGGTAGGGCCAGGCCTGGCTGGAAAACGAGAATGGTAAGAACGCACAAGGCGGGGAGCGTGAACAGCATCAGCTGAAATCCAACTGCGCTCCTCAGGCCCATAACCCTTCCAATGCACCAAGTACTGAAGTCGACCCCTAAGGTGACGAGAGTCAAGAACAGCAGAAACTTCGAATTCCTCATGACCCTCCACGGAGACAGGAGGGGGAGGCGGAGAATGCTGGGTATAGCGGTTGCGTACGTAAGGCTTCAACAACGAGGTGTGAAAGACATTAGGAATACGCAGATTCCTAGGAAGACCCAGGGCATATGAAACAGGATTAACCTTATGCAGAATACGATAAGGACCTATGAAGCGGGGAGCCAATTTAATAGAAGGCACCCGTAGGCGAATATTCCGCGTGGAAAGCAAAACCCTGTCGCCCCCTTGTCAGCCTGAGCCTTCTGGCGAGCAGCAGAATCCACCAAAGAACGCTGAACCTGCTCCCAAGTATTACGCAAACCAGCCAAATGCTCATCCAGAACTGGCATGCCCTGTGAGGAGAATGCAGCCGGAAGAACAACGGGATGCTGGCCATAGACAACGTAAAAAGGGCTTTTGCCGGAAGAATCATGAGTGGCATTATTCCGAGCAAACTCAGCCCAAGGAAGCAGGTCAAACCAATTGTCCTGATGGTGAGACACAAAACAACGAAGGTACTGCTCCAGAGACTGGTTGGCACTTTCGGCAGCTCCATTAGACTGGGGATGGTAAGCGGAAGAAAATGAGAGAGAAATACCCATTTCTGAACAAAAGGCTTTCCAGAACCTGTAAATAAATTGGCTACCCCTATCGGACACAATAGACACGGGAATACCATGTAACCGAAATACTTCTCTAGCGAAGATAAGAGCCACTTCCTTGGATGTGGGCAACTTGCGAAGAGACACAAAGTGAGCCATCTTGGAAAACCGATCTACTATCATCAGGATGACTGTGTTACCATTCGAAGGGGGTAATTCAACAATAAAATCCATGGATAGGTTAGACCAAGGTCTCTCGGGAACGGGTAAGGGATGCAGAAGCCCACAAGGAACTCTATGAGACGTTTTCATACATGCACAAGTAGTACAAGCACTTATATAGTCAGTGACATCCTTGCGTAAGGAACCCCACCAAAAATATCGAGAAATTGCTGACATCGTTTTGGTAATACCAGGATGTCCAGCAGTCTTAGTATCATGATATAATGACAGAATCTCCCGTCTCTCGGGAACATCAACAAACAATTTATCAATAGGCCTCTCGCTAGGTGCCATACCTTGTTTTGCCTGTATGGTTTGCAAGAGGGATGAAGAAATAGACAACATAGTAGTAGCTATTATCCTGTCTGGGGGAATGATAGGAGTAACATCAACCTCCTGTTTGTCAGTAGTTTCGAACTGTCTTGACAGAGCGTCTGCTTTAATGTTGTGATCACCTGGCCTATAGGTGATAATGTAATTGAAACGGGACAAAAATAGTGACCACCTAGCCTGCCTAGAAGATAATCTTTTAGCTTCACCAAGGTAGGATAGATTCTTGTGATCCGTAAAAATGAGGATAGGATCCTTAGTTCCTTCTAACAAGTGTCTACATTCTTTAAAAGCTAAGATAATAGCAAGGAGATCACAATTACCCACATCATAATTCCTTTCAGCTTTGGACATTTGTCTAGAAAAGAAGCCACAAGGATGCAATGGCTTTTCAGGCGATTCTCTTTGGGACAAAACAGCACCTACCCCGATATCAGAAGCATCAACTTCAAGAATATAAGGCAGTGAGGGAATAGGCTGCTGTAAAATAGGTGCAGAGGCGAATGTAGTTTTAAGAAAGTTGAAAGCCTGAAGTGCCTCGGGAGACCAGACACTAGTATTACCACCCTTTTTTGTCATACGGGTGATAGGCGCTACAATAGAAGAAAAACCCTTAATAAAGCATCTATAATAGTTAGAGAAACCAAGAAAAAGCTGAATTGCTTTCAAACCCTATGGGAGGGGTCACTCTATGACAGCAGAAAGCTTCTGGGGATCCATACGAAACCCTTTGGCGGAAATCAAATACCCCAAGAACTGGACTTCGGATTGGTCAAATAAACATTTTTCTAGTTTACAATAAAGACCATTAGCAAGAAGGGTCTTCAGGACCGTTGTGACATGTCTGTGATGGGTGTGTAAATCTGTAGAATATATCAGTATGTCGTCCAAGTATACAATTACAAATGTGTGAATAAAGTCTCTTAGGACGTCATTAATAAATTCCTGAAATACTGCTGGGGCATTGCAAAGACCAAATGGCATAACAGTATACTCGTAATGACCGGATCTAGTGTTGAATGCAGTGTTCCACTCGTGACCTTCCTTTATACGTATTAAATTGTATGCACCTCTAAGGTCCAATTTGGTGAACACAGTAGCATGTTTCAGCCTGTCAAATAATTCTGTAATTAAAAGTATAGGGTATGCATTTTTGATAGTGATTTTGTTTAGACCTCTATAATCGATGCACGGTCTTAAATCACCCTCTTTCTTAGATACGAAGAAAAACCCTGCTCCAGCCGGAGAAGAGTATCTCCTAATGAACCCCTTTTCTAGCGATTCTTTAACATACTCCTCCATGATACGGTTTTCTTGAATAGATAAAGGGTACACCCTGCCCTTTGGAGGTATAGTGCCAGGCAATAAATCGATAGCACAATCATAGGGTCTGTGAGGCGGTAATTTATCAGCTTCCCTTTTATCGAATACAGTTTTGAGAAACAAGTACTGAAGAGGTATAACAGTAGACAAAGGAGGAGTAGTAGGAACATTAATGTTATTTAAAGGGGTGACTTTAATCATACAAGAGTTGTGGAAGGTTTTGCCCCATGATTTTAATTGTCCCAATTCCCAGTCGAAAATGGGATTGTGAGAACATAACCATGGGTACCCTAACACGATATGAGAAGAGGGAGATGTGATAACCTGAAACCGAATGGTCTCAAAGTGTAAAACCCCTGTGTACATGAATAATGGTACAGTTTCATGGCTAACGACTGGAGTACTTAAAGGTCTACCATCTGTGGCCTCAATGGCCAAGGGTATCTCCCTCTCTCTGATGGGAATGTTATTTTTCGTAACAAACCCAGAGTCAATGAAGTTCTCAGCAGCCCCGGAATCAACCAAGGCTAGTATGTTTTCAGCTATACAACTCTCTCCCGTATGAAGGGAAACAGGGAGAAGCAAACGGTTAGGAGGCAATTTAGGAGACTTAGATATCACACGCAAGGCCAGTCCCCTATAAGGTCTTAGGTGCTAGAGTTTTCCGGAAGCAAAGGACATTCTTTTACCATATGGTCTCGCCTACCACAGTATAGGCAGAGTCCGTCCCTTCTTCTAAGTAATTTTTCAGAATCCGAGAGTTTGGCAACCCCTAATTGCATGGGTTCCTCCTCGGATACTTTAACACTCTCAGGTTTATCAACTCTGGGGTTAGTAGGTGTGACCAAACATCTATTCCTGTTCTTAGTATAGAGCCTGTCACGAATCCTATTATTTATATCAATGAGGTAGTCAATAAGGTCCTCTAATGGAATAGGAAGCTCCCTTGCCGCTACCTCATCTAATATAGTGTCAGATAAACCTTCCATGAACGCAGTAGTTAACCCATTATTGGTCCAATCTACCTGTGAAGCAAGGGTACGAAACTGAATAGCATAATCAGCCACAGACCTAAAACCCTGTTTAATTCTCATTAATGCTCTTGCGGAATTCTTTGACCTTTTTGTTGTGTCAAAAGTTCTACGAAAAGCCGTAAGAAAGCTATTGAAATTATGCACCATAGGTCCATTGGCCTCCCAAATAGGATTTGCCCACTCAAGTGCTTTGTCAGTAAGTTGATGCATCAAAAACCCCACTTTAGACCTATCAGTGGGAAAGGAACGTGGATACATCTCAAGGTGGAATTCTATTTGATTAATAAAACCTCTGCATGTCTTAGCTTCCCCTCCATACCTAGGAGGGGGTGTTAAATGGGGCGAAGCATTAGGTGAATTGGATACTTCGGGAAGAAGAGGTGTAGGAGGGTTAGGTGCGGTTGCAGGAATAGTTCTAGACAAGAGCGTCTGGAGAGCCTGTGCTATCTGATCCATACGGTGATCCTGCTCTACAAACCTTGCCTCATGAGAAGCCATTTGCTGAGCCAAATCTGCGGGGTCCATGGCCCTATCGTAATGTAACGAGAATATACCCCAACACGCAGGATTCAGCTAAACAGAAGACAACACAGAGGAGAGATACGTCTACCGGACCTTAGAATGGCCGGACTCGACGTATATGAGAGGAGACAGAGTCAGGAACGATCCGAAGTCAAGGGCACAGAGAGACAGCGTAAACTAGGACTAGCCGGGGTCTGGTACACAGTAAACAGCAAGCCGGCAAACAGAACAGATAAGGATAAAGAGAAAACGTAGTCAGAAACAAAGCCAAAGTCAATACGAAGAAACACAACTGAACACAACAAGCGCTAAAGGGAACTGAAACAGAAACAACGATAGGGCAGGGAGTAAAGGGAGAGGTAAGTTTAAATAGCTTCTAAACTAATGTGATTGGCTCCTGTCATATCCACACCCCCAAAAGGTAAGTGTATGGGGAGTGTGGCATGACAGGGACCAATGGGAGCCTTTTGACAATTTAGGCTCCCAATGTCTCTTTAAGAGCGCGCCCGAGACTCGCGGCGCACTCTTAGATTCAGGCGGGACACGTGATCGCTTCTCGCGGTCACTGCCCGCCTTCCTATTGAAGCCGTCGGATGAGCCTGGATAAGGTAAGTAACGCTACAGTTCATGACCATGAAGTATCTGGATCTAGACTTGTGCAAAGTGGAGCAATTCGGTTTGGCCTTATCTTTTTCTGACAATGTAATTTAATTCAGGATCTCTCATTCATTTGATGCTTCAACTTGTCCATGAAAAATATTCGGGAAAACAGTTTGGACAATCCAAAAATGTGTGAGGAACTGACTCTGTTGGGTTTTGATGCCTGATTTCCAAGTTGCTGTTTCTCTTCCTTACCAGTGCACCAGCCTACCTTTTGTAGATTTGCCTAAGCTCTGATAACCTTGACTCTACAAGCCATGATTTTAGTGCCAACTATCTTCAGTTGTGTCTGTTCAGGTTTCTGGCTCTTGGCCTATATAAACTTTACCAGATTGTGGCTCTTGTGACTCTCTAATCAAGCATGTTCCTGTTTGTTCAACCTGTTGCTGAATTTGGACCATCTGCATCTCCTTCTCACTGCCCTCAGCTTGCCTTACTATTTTATCATCTTTCTGTCCCAGTCTCTCATCTCTGCTTAAAACCAGATGGCCACTTAAGGCAACCACCTGGCTAGCAAGTGGCTACTTCTGACAGAAAACGTTGTATTAAATCAGTATCATTACAAAAGGGCATAAAAATCTGCTAATCAGTTTACTGGAAAAATATATCTATATTTATTTAATAAAAAATAGATATATATATACTGAACAAAATTATAAACGCAACACTTTTGTTTTTGCCCCTATTTTTCATGAGCTGAACTCAAAGATCTAAGACTTTTTCTATATACACAAATGGCCTATGTCTCTCAAATATTGTTCACAAATCTGTCTAAATCAGTGTTAGTGAGCACTTCTCCTTTGCCAAGATAATCCATCCATGTCACAGGTATGGCATATGAAGATGCTGACTAGACAGCATGATTATTGCACAGGTGTGCCTCAGGCTAGCCACATTAACCCCTTAAGGATGGCAGGCGTACTATGCCGTCCTTGGGGACCCGTTCCTTAATGCCCGGGGGCGGCATAGTACGTCCCCGCCGTCCTATGCACTTGCTTGCTTACCGGTGATCGCCCACAATGGGGGAACTTGCTTGGCATCCCAGGGAGTCCCCCTGCTGCTGATCCGGCCCACCTGGGCCATGTGATCATGATAAGGTCGAGTTAACATGGACAAAATTGCCATCCACAGCAATGCCTGCAGGGGGCCTGTCCGGAATGACAGGCAGTCCCCCTGACGCCTGAAACAACGTTAAATAAAGTTTTAAAACAGTGTAAAAGTACATTATATATACTTAGATCATATATATATATTTATATATATATATAAACAAATTGCGTAGCAATAGCACTCCCAGGACTCCAAAGGTGTAAAAATAAAATTTTACTTTTATTTTCCAAATTTAAAAGATCAACGTTTCAGTTTGTCACCCAAACTTTCATCAGGATATGTATTATATATAAATATGTATGTATATATCTCTATATATCTATATATAAATACAATTTTTTTTTAAATTACATTTTTTTTACATTACATAAATTATATATATATATATATATATATATATACATACACATACGTGTATATATATACATTTTTAAATTCTATGTATATATTTATGTAATATTTTTACATAATTAAATAATTTTATTAATCACGGTGACAAACCAGGCAGAATGTCCACAGAATTTGGTTCGTAGGCCCTATATTTAACCCTGTAACTACTCAACACACCATAAAACCTGTACATGGGGGTACTGTTTTACTCGGGAGAATTCGCTGAACACAAATTTTAGTGTTTCAAAACAGTAAAATGTATCACAATGATGATATCGTTAGTGAAAGTGCCATTTTTTGTATTTTTTAAACTCAAACGGCACTTTCACTGACTATATCATTGTTACAGTTTTGAAACACTAATATTTCTGTTCAGCGAAGTCTCCCGAGTATAACAGTACACCCCATGTACATGTTTTATGCTGTTTTCAAAAGTTACAGAGTCAAATATAACGCCTGCATTTCAGTTTTTTAACATTGAAATTTGCCAGTTTGGTTATGTTGCCTTTGAGACCGTTAAGTAGCCCAGGAATGAGAATTACCCCCATGATGGCATACCATTTACCAAAGTAGGCAACTCAAGGTATTGCAAATGGTGTATGTCCAGTCTTTTTAGTAGCCACTTAGTCACAAACACTGGCCAAAATTAGCGTTAAAATTAGTTTTTTGCAATTTTCACACACAAATAAATATGAACGCTAACTTTGGCCAGTATTTGTGACTAAGTGACAACTAAAAAAGACTGGACATACCCCATTTGCAATACCTTGGGTATTCTACTATTGCAAATGGTATGCCATCATGGGGGTAATTCTCAATCCTGGGCTACCATACAGTCTGAAAGGCAAAGTAACCAATCGGACAAATTTCAATGTGAAAAAACTGACAAATGTAACATGTTATATTTGACCTGTAACTTCCCAAAACACCATAAAACATGTACATAATGAGTACTGTTGTACACGTGATACATCGCTGAATACAAATATGTGTATTTTATTGCAGTAAAAGCTAACAGTATTATGACATTCACAGTTAAAATGGCATGCAGAACTAAAAAAATAACAAAAGTTCTTAAATTTTCACATTTGTTTTAGATTTAATTCATATTAAATTATGTTTCAAAGCTAAATATTTGATTTTAAATGAAGGTCCCATTTCGCCTGAATAAAATTATATATAATAAGTGTGGGTGCACTTAATATGAAAGAGTTGAATTACGGTTGAAAAGACAAATAGTCAAATTCCAAGTTTTGTTTATGTTTTATTTTGGTCAAATCGTGTACATTTGGCTCAGTCCTTAAGGGGTTAAAGAGCATGACTGGATATGTTGTTGTTGTTTGAGACACTAGATAAATAATGCAAAAAAAAAAACAACAACAAACAGCTGGACTTGTCAAAAATAAAATATAAATAAATAAAATAAAAATGTATTTGTTCATGGACCTGCAAGAAAAAAGTTAGGCACATTTCTCCAAGTCTTTAATCCTCCTTTGATGTCTGGTTTATAATTAGGAGAGTAAAAATATATCACCAAAATAATAACAAAAGAGCATGAAAATTTATGAGTTACAGAATATTTTTATTCTATTTATTATTGGTGATAAAACATCTTTACCTCTCGTAAAAGCACAAGAAACATTTTCTCTAATTTTATTTCAGTCTTATTCAGAAGAGAATATTTAAGACAATAATATACAGTATGGCAATGTATTGAAGAAGGAATTAAAAAGTCACATTATTTATATTGTTAATTCAGTATCCAAAAAAATGCCTATGTCATGTAGTTTCCCATAATTGATGTGTTCTAAATAAACATATTTTTGATTTGGCTGGAATGGGAAATTAAAAAGATCAGTGGTGTAAGTTTATGGCATCAGTTGGTGAAAAAAAAAAATATATATTTTGGAATTATTAGATTCCAGCTTTATACATTTTTAAGACTTGGCAATAAATCAAGTCATTAAACGTTTCTCAGAGAACAATAGATCTATTTGAAAGTTCATGCAGCTGGTATGTATGTGGATTTGACAGTTTACCACTGGGGTTTGAGCAAATTGATTAAACCTAGATCAGTCAATAGTGTCTGGATGTTTAAGATTGGTGCCAAGGTAATGACTAGGTTTACATTCTAATCTTCACGGCAAGGCCCATAAAATAGCGATGTACTGGAAGAAAATACAAGAATAGTTAGACAAATACAACTGATGATTTTTTTAATGTAATGTAATAACAATGCTCTCCTGTAAGGCTTAATTATACATTCAATTTTCAGAACAGTTATTGTATTTATTTATTTATTTATTTATTTATAAATAAAAGGATTGCCACAATGTTAATATTTTCTATTTATTGTACTTTTTCATTTGTAATCCAAAACCGTTTAGTGATTTCATATGTCATCTTTAAGTTTCCTATACAGTCCTAATCCATTTAACTTCTCAAAGTGAACCTACCATCTGCAGATTGAGTGGGTGACAAGTTTCATTTTTAAAGGGAGTCAAGTATTATCTCTTTTATTTATTTCTTTATTTTTTTTTTCTTTATTCACCAGCTTGAGGAGTTTACTCCACACATCAGCAGAATCAAGTAAGTTAGTTTTTTTCTCTAATAGAATTCTATGGAATAGAAGACGTTCCACACTCATTCTATACCTGCCACTAGCCGAATAAGCATTAGGATATATATGGCAATATTGGCAATATATATATATATATAGGCAGGAAATGTCCAAATGTATCCATTTAAGCTAAAACTATTGAATCAATTCTTGTCACTGACGAGATAGAGGTCTATGTCAAGTATTGATTGACAATGAAGAACTGGAGAACCCTCCTTTTCCATTATATTCTTCCAGTCTTGTACTTCTTGTGTAAATATAGGAATTGACCATTTGGTCTGATACCAATACACTGGAAATGAAACCATGATGTCGTCTTCATGGTTGAGGATTGGAGGTGTGTTCAAAACCAGACCCAATTTAAAAAATGGTACCTAGTTAGTTCAACTCAGTCTTCTAAAGAAGGTGTTTAGGCAGTTAGGCATCCCTTGAACGCATGTCCAACTTTTTTAGCTAAGACTAATTTGATCCTTTCAGTACTGCATTTGAAAATGACAAAGTCCAGCTCTAGGCAGTACTGAAATTAAAAAATAAACAAAAAACATTAATGAGGTCTGTAAAGCATCCAAATACACAAGGGGGTTACAAAACATACAATTTAGATTTGTTAAAACTTCACAAGAGGAAGCGTCAAGGATTTGGACCAATTAACTATTAACTATGATGTAGAGCACCTAACAATGAAGGAATATCCAATACATCTGAACAATTCATTAAATTGTCCATTAAAACAATATGCTCTCGTTTAAAAATGTTGCAGTTGTAAACCAGTGTTTCCCAACCCAGTCCTCAAGGCACACCTACCAGTCCAGGATTTAGGGATTACCCAGTTGTGTCTAAGGTGTTTTTACAAAGAAGAAAAAAAACACCTTAGACACAACTGGGTAATCTCTAAATCCTGGACTGGTAGGTGTGCCTTGAGGACTTGGTTGGGAAACACTGCTGTAAACACACAACTTATGAATCACAATAAGAAGACTTCAGCTTTAGAAGCGTTGCTTGACTAGATATTTTGTCACAGTTTATATTTTTCATCTATCTTGAAACAACTGTGGTAAATGTAATACAAATGTTTAAGTGGTTTAGTCACTGCACTCCAAACTGTAGCAAATTGAAATCTGAATGGCATAAAAGAAGCAAAAAGAGACAAGCTTCTGACTGTTTTAAAATTTAAACTAACCCTGTTAGTGACTTCGTAATATTTTCCTTTTTACTCTTATTGTCTTCCAATGTATGTTTTTATTTGCCTCCCACCCCATTCTTTTTTCCCCCATAAATTTCTTCCAAGCTGGTCTCTTTTTCTTCTAGCATTTTTTAATGCCCCCAAAATACAGCCAGGCACTTGAGAGTCTATTCACTAAATATCTTTTTTTGTAGTATCTTCACACATTAACATATGGCAAGTCACACAAATACTGACATATAAATTATACACGCACAGGAAAGTCACGTAGTGATAATGGCAGACTGCTGTCACATACACAGAGACATCTGTATTGTATTCCTTCTTCAAACGCTCGCTGGTTCCAGACAGGTGGACGGATGGATTGATAGACAGACAAACTGATGGATAGAGTGAATGAAAAAAAGGTGTAAACAAGCTTTTAATATTAAATATTAACGGGGAATTCCTAGGGAATTCAAAGTGAATTTTAAATTTAAGCTCAAGACAGCCGAACTAGAAATTTCTTCTGTCAACTCTCCTTTCAATTTGCTTAGTCTAGCCTTAAAGGACCACTATAGTACCAGGAAAACATACTCATTTTCCTGGCACTATAGTGCCCTGAGGGTGCCCCCACCCTCAGGGTCCCCCTCCCGCCGGGCTCTGGGGAGAGGAAGGGGTTAAACACTTACCTTTCTCCAGCGTCGGGCGGGGAGCTCTCCTCCTCCTCCTCTCCTCCTTCATAGCGACGTCATCAGCTGAATGCGCGGCAGGAGCCGCGCGTGCATTCAGCCACTCTCATAGGAAAGCATTCATAATGCTTTCCTATGGACGCTGGCGTCTTCTCACTGTGATTTTCACAGTGAGAATCACGCAAGCGCCTCTAGCGGCTGTCAATGAGACAGCCACTAGAGGCTTTAGAGGCTGGATTAACCCTCAGTGTAAACATAGCAGTTTCTATGAAACTGCTATGTTTACAGCAGGCAGGGTTAACCCTAGCTGGACCAGGCACCCAGACCACTTCATTAAGCTGAAGTGGTCTGGGTGCCTATAGTGGTCCTTTAAATGTAACATTCACTTTGGTTTCTCCCATTAGTTAATAACCCTCTAATAGTAAATGAAATAAATGTGTCCTGATTGGGATTGCTCCTTGAATTTTGCTGATTGAATCTTTTTATTTCATTTTTCTATTTTCTACTTTCTAACCTTCGGTCATGATGGAGTGAACAGCAGACATCATGAGTCATATTTTTGTTCTCTAATCTCTTTTTGCGGTGACAAATGAAAAGGGGGAATCAATTCATCTTTGACATCTTCATTGTATGTTTTTTTCTTTTTAAAATACCGCTTGAAACTGAAAATGTGTAATTTAGGATGAAGTCCAAAAGCTGAGATAAATTGGTTCTAATGTGGTGTCAAAGATCGATTGTTTGGCTTTGATAGCAAGTAAAATGGAACCAAAAAAAATGTAAGTTCAAAAGTATATTCCTGCCATGGCATAATCTGTAGTTTAGAATGATTACATTATATCAATTTGCTTGTACATATATATATATATATATATATATATAAATAGCTGAATCAAAGGTTGCACTCACGGATTCTTAAAACATAACTTTTATTGTGTACTCCTAAAAAAATCGACGTTTCAGTCCTATTCAAGGACTTTCATCAGGATCATAGAAACATAACATAACAATTCAACCATATATAGGATGCAATAAATTACAATAACTCACCACAGGTGCCATAAAACAACCGGCGTCCCGGTCGGGAATGTGCGCATGTGCCGAGTAGCCCCTCCCCCCGGCGTAACGTGTGACGACGCCGTTGCTATAGTGACGCAGCCAGCGTATACTATATTGAAGCCGGCATCTGAACCGGGACTGTGCAGTGATGCGGAGAGGTTCCGCCCCCAATGTGACATCATGTGTGCGCCGCCGTCGTTACCATAGTAACGCGGCTGTGAATGAGAAAACACATCAATATGGAAACAAGCTTATCAAAAAATGATAACCTAGTTGAAAACAACTAGGCTACTATGGAACTACTTTCTTTAACTCTACAGAATAATTATTTTCGTTTTGAAAATAACTGGTATCTACAAGTGGCTGGCACATCAATGGGCGCATCTATGGCGCCGATGTATGCTAATGCATACATGTATGTGTATGAGAAGGAACATATATTGGAGAGGTACCAAAGTAATATAATAGCGTACTACAGATTTATTGACGACCTGTTCATCATATGGAGTGGAACTTGTGAATCAGCCCACGAAATGGTTCAAGATCTTAATCTCTTACCAACCCCAGTAAGATTCACGGCGGATATTAGCACAGAGAAGGTGCATTACTTGGATTTGGAAATTTCATTGGGAGCAACACATTTTCAATATTCCCTCTATACAAAACCTACAGATAGCAATACACTCCTTCACTATCAGAGTGCACACCCCAGGGCTCTGAAGAACTCACTACCAAAGGCTCAATTCCTAAGAGTAATCAGGAATAATTCGGAAGCAGCTATTAGGGATGTCCAGATTCTTGAAATGAAAAATAAATTTCTTCAAAGAGGCTATGACGAATTTATGTTGGAAACAGCGCTACAAGAAGCATTGAATGCACGCGCCATTGAAACAAAGAAGAAACCTCTTAATTTGGTCTTCCCTATGGTATACAACCAGTCTACCTCTCAAGTGGCATCGGTCATTAGGAAGAATTGGAGGATTGTGTCGAGTGATGACACGCTCCCGAAAGTGTTTAAAGAAAAGCCATTAATTTGTTATAAGAGAAACAGAAACCTAAAAGATATGCTAGTACATACGGATCCCTCCCAAAGCTATTTGAATATAGCGAAGGAACAAATAAGAGGATCTGTTCGCTGCCTTGGCTGTGTGACTTGTAGCCACATGACACCTGCAAGAACTTTTTTTCACCCTCACAATAATAGAAAATATACTATTCGATATACTATTACTTGCAAGACGACACATGTAATATACAAACTGTCTTGTCCGTGTGGCTTATGTTACATTGGGAAAACGGAGACGGCCATCTGCGAACGAATCAGGGGACATAGATCTTCTATTAGACTGGCATATCGGGATGGTTCTACAGATAAACCGGTTGCAAAACACTTCCTTGAACTAAAGCACTCATTGGCTACATTGAAATTTGTGGCTATAGACCACATCCCTAACCCTAGAAGAGGGGGTGATAGGGGGAGGATGCTACTTAACAGAGAAGCCTATTGGATCCATGAGTTGGACACTGTGTCTCCAAAAGGATTAAATGAAGCAGTGTCGCTACATTCTTTTTTGGCCTGAATGCCCCTCAATGTTCTTTTTTATGTGTGATTTTATATTTGTGTGTATTTTAGGTTTTTCTATGTGCATTTTTCATGACTATCCTGCGACCGCCCGCTTATTATATAATTAATTATTTATGTTTTGCAAGCATTAATAGCTATTGCTTTGAAATGTGTTCAACAGTCTTTGATGCAGAACACAATAGTGCTGTCGCAACAATTGTTTGAACATACATTTTTGTTGAGTGTCAGAGGAGCAGAAACAAGAAAGAGAAAATAAGTTTAAAAAAAGTCATGTAAAAAAGCCTTATATAACCATATGTATATACTCTTTTTTGATTAATGAATCTATTAACATTAATTTTTAATCATTGGGGTTATTTAATATAAACATTCATATTAATTATAGTGGGTCACAACATGCTCACACTTGCACTGCGGCACTTTAAATATTATGCACCCATATGGCACTTTAAGAGATAATTTCGATGCACTTTAAATGATCCTTTTGCACTTTATTAATATACACAGATCACATTCACATTTGGCTTAACCATATTTGGTATGTCAATGTTCCATAGTAGCCTAGTTGTTTTCAACTAGGTTATCATTTTTTGATAAGCTTGTTTCCATATTGATGTGTTTTCTCATTCACAGCCGCGTTACTATGGTAACGACGGCGGCGCACACATGATGTCACATTGGGGGCGGAACCTCTCCGCATCACTGCACAGTCCCGGCTCAGATGCCGGCTTCAATATAGTATACGCTGGCTGCGTCACTATAGCAACGGCTGCGTCACACGTTACGCCGGGGGGAGGGGCTACTCTGCACATGCGCACATTCCCGACCGGGACGCCGGTTGTTTTATGGCACCTGTGGTGAGTTATTGTAATTTATTGCATCCTATATATGGTTGAATTGTTATGTTATGTTTCTATGATCCTGATGAAAGTCCTTGAATAGGACTGAAACGTCGATTTTTTTAGGAGTACACAATAAAAGTTATGTTTTAAGAATCCGTGAGTGCAACCTTTGATTCAGCTATTTGGATATTTGGAGCCCTGGGAGTGCACCCGGTTTGGATACATGGAGTTTGAGTGCAAGGTACAGTGCTTTTTTCTTTATATATATATATATATATATATATATATATATATATATATATATATATACATACATATATACAATACCTTTCTTAGCCGGCTTCCAGTTATATACATTTAATGTGAGTTTTTTTCTATTTATTTATTTTAGAAAATCGACTTAAAGGGTCACTCCAGACCCATAAACAACTTAAGCTTGCTGAAAAGCTTTATGTGTGAAGAGTCTGTACTCTTTTTTTCATTTAGCAAAAAGTGCAGATTTCGTTTGAAATTGACACTTTTATAAATTAACCTGGTTACTGTCACAAACTTACCTTTACCCAATGCATGCCCCGCTCATCTCCTCTGGCCACGCGGGCAGAACGCACTACGTGGCCGCATTGCTTCAGTCCTCGGGTCGCTCAGCCCAAATGCTCCATGTGGCCGTGCAGCCTGAATCTTAAACTTACCTTCGGTTCCACAAACGGCTCCCTCTGCTGGTTTGCGGGATGAACTGCAACCCCTAAAAATAAAAGATAAAACCATGACGTCATTACCTCAAAGGGGCCACTACATCTAGGTGACCAATTTGAACTCTTTTGAGCCTATTTAAGGCTTGTTTTAGCATCCATTCTTTGCCCTATCGTGGTTTTTGTTTGGATCCTCGTTTAGTGCTCCTGGTAATTCCCATGTGATTTCCTGTGTTTGACCTTGGCTTCGTATTTGACTTGTGATTTCTGGTATCCTGACCCCGGTTTCGTATTTGACTTCTGATTTCTGGTATCCTGACCCCTGCTTCGTATTTGACTTCTGATTTCTGGTATCCTGACCCCGGCTTCATATTTGACTTCTGACTTCTGGTATCCTGACCCTGGCTTCATATTTGACGTCTGATTTCTGGTATCCTGACCCCGGCTTCATATTTGACGTCTGATTTCTGGTATCCTGACCCTGGCTTTATATTTGACGTCTGATTTCTGGTATCCTGACTCCGGCTTCGTATTTGACTTCTGATTTCTGGTATCCTGACCCCGGCTTCGTATTTGACTTCTGACTTCTGGTATCCTGTCCCTGGCTTCGTATTTGACTTCTGACTTCTGGTATCCTGACCCCGGCTTCGTATTTGACTCGTGATTTCTGGCATCCTGAACTCGGTTTTGTCTTGACGCTGAGTATTTCTGTTATTCCTGTCCTTGATTTATCTTAACCCTGTTTCTTGTTATATTTATACGTTAAGTCCGGCCATGCTAAGGCTCGGTAATACGCCGTTCGGCATGACAGTTACACCCCGTTGACTTTCAAACTGACAAGAGGTAATTTTACTTCCTTTAGTAGCTCAATGCAGCTGAGCTCAAGAGGCAGCAATTGCCAGAGCACCTGGCTTACACAGACTTCTCATTGAGCTGCACTAGGAAATTTGTGATTGGACAGCCACAGAAAGTCTAGGCGGGGTTAGAAGAGGAGGGCTTGCAAAGCTCTGTCTTTGCATAGTTACAGTCTATTGAGACCCCCTAACACTGACAGCCCTGAGGGTATATGAGGAAAGTAAATAGGAAAAAGGTGAGCAATGAAAAGATGGGAACTCAAGCTGGCTTAATCGCTAGTGCAGACATGCACCTGTAAAGTCAGTGAGCAGACAGCTGTAATTACAGGAGCTGATACTTTGTAACCCTATAGGATTACGTGGGCTGCAGCTGGCATGGTCCACACGCACTGCTTGCTGCTGGTGTCTTCCAACATGTTAGGTACAGGAGCTCTGGGGGAAGATCTCTCTCTCTCTCTCTTTCTCTCTATGCTGGAGCCTGCTGTGAAGTCTCGCGAGATGGCGCTGCTCAGCCGGCTTCTCGCAGTGTTTTGCTGCTAAGACTAACATTCCCAGCATAGTTACAGTGTAACCGCTTGGGGCGCTGTTTGCCGGCTCTAGCCACATTCCTCAGACAGTTGCACTGACCCATGTATAAGTTAACTCTGCGTTTTTACATGAAGTTTACAACGCAAATTTCTTGACTTATACACGAGTATAAAGGGTACATCCTTAGGCAAATAATGGTGAAGAATAAAACAAATTACTAAATAATTCACTATTCAGATACCTGTTGTTCTCTTTATAACTACCACAGCCGGTCCACCTCCAATAAATACACAGAATGAACTCCCATAATGGGTATTTGTTATCATCTATGACAGACCAGACGTGAAAAGCGCAATGATCAGCAACGTCCTGTAGAAAAACCACAGGAAAGTCATGAATAAAGGGATGGGAAACCTCACAGTATCTAGCCATCCAAACGAAGATTATTATACTCAAAGCATGATTGCAGTATAATGAAAGTCCTTGAGTAATAGCTGTTGAAAAATTACAAGAACACGTGTTATGCTTGTTCAGCAAACATTTTCACATAGGTTGAATATAAAATAAATAAATGCCAATCAGACTAAAAAAAAGATATTCTCATAGTTTGTTTTAATGTGATGTCTCGATAATGCCTATTGAAAGATTAGGCAGCAGGGAACTGCGTCTAAATACCCATTGCACCGCAAAAAGTGCTCTCTAAAAGCACAACTGCACATTTGATTACTTAGATAAACTACATAAAACAGTAAAGGTTTTATGACTTATTTGTGACTCTTTTAAATATCCTTTAAATGGTCAGGCAGTCAATTATTGCAAAGTTCTATGAATGCTGATTCCACAAATTATCATTTGATAAAGAAAGAAAGAATAATGAATTAATAAAATTCATCATATTGTTTGTGAATTACCACATAAAGAAACTATACTTGGGAAAAAAACAACTCGTTAATAGGAAATACTAATTATCATTTATTAGTATTATGCTGTCTACCTAGCTATATGTTCAGTTGCGTACACATGACCCATGGGGCCCCGGTGCGAAAATTGATCCGTGGGCCCCCCCACGCGCGCGCGGGCCGGGCCGCAACACATGGCGGTGGACACCTGGTCGCAATGAAGTTGTCTGGGTGTCAGGTCCCTCTAGTTTTAACCCTGCAGCTGAAAACATAGCAGTTTCAGAGAAACGGCTATGTTTCACTGAGGGTTAATCCAGCCTCTAGTGGTTGTCTCACTGACAGCCGCTAGAGGAGCACAATGAATGTCCATAGGAAAGCATTGAGTAATGCTTTCCTATGGGCGGTTTGAAAGCGTGCGCGGTCGCATTCGGAGCTGAGAGGCTGAGGGATCCCCAGCACCAAGGGAGTCCGGCACTGGAGAAAGGCGTGTGCTGAAGACACACACACTCTCACTTACAGACGCATACACACTAGCTAACAGACACACACATTTACTGACAGAGACACACTCAGCGACAGACATACATACACACTCACTTACAAAACATACACTCTCATTGACAAACACAAACTCACTAACAGACATCAAACAGACTCACTAACACACACACACACACTCAGTAAGACACACATAGTAACACACTCACTGACACTCACTAGCAGACACACACACTAAAACTCACTCTAACACTCACACTCTAACACTAACACTCACACTCTAACACACACACACACACACTCAGTAAGACACACACAGTAACACACTCACTGACACTCACTAGCAGACACACACACTCACACTCACTCTAACACTCACACTCTAGCACTAACACTCACACTCTAACACTAACACACACTCTAACACTCACACACTCTAATACTCACACTCTAACACTCACACTCTAACACTCTAACACTCACACACTCTAACACTCACACACTCTAACACACTAACACTCACACATGTTTTTTTTTTTTTTTAATTTAATCCCCCCAGTCTCCTTACCTTTTGGAGTGCTGGGGGGATTCCCTGGGGCCCAGTGGTGCTGCTGGGCGGGCTGGCTGGCGGGCTTTTGTCTGGCCGGCACATGAGGGAGCAGTCTGCTCTGAGTGCTTCCTCTTCAGCTCCCTCGCGAGCCGCGTAGGGATGCCGGGGCCGGAAGATGACGTCATCTTCCGGCTCCGGTATCAGTGCGGTGCGCGAGGGAGCTGAAGAGGAAGCACTTAGGGGAAAGTGCTCCCTCGCGCACCCGCCTGCCCGACCGGCCACCTGCCTTCCGGGTGTCAGCAGAACCAGCCTCGGGGGGCCCTGGGGTGGTCGGCTCCTGGGCCCCCCAGGGGAAGAGGCTGGCCCTGTGGGTACATACCGGGTCGCGGGGCAGCCGGGCCCCCTAGTGGGCCGGGCCTGGTCGCAGCCACGACCCCTGCGACCCTGGTATGTACGCCACTGTATATGTTTGAACTAAACAAAGCACATGGGTCGACTTGATTCATAAACTTTTTATCTTATTCTGATTTTGGAACAAAGTTTTCAATTGATATAGCTCATATAATATGGTCACTGCAATATTTTTATTATTATTACTATTGGTATACAATTTGATTTAAAATAGTGTAAACTGGTTCAATAACACTTAACCCTGTACATTGATAGTGTTATAAAACAGCAATCTATTGGTAAGGGACTGTAATCCAAAAAGTGCTGTCTTTGCATATCTGCATCGTTTGCATATTTACGTGGCATTTTGGGAGACATTTGCAACTGCAATATTTCATGGCTTCTGTGTCTAATATGCGTTGTATTTAGGTGCTGTTTGTCTATTGTCCCTTTCCATGAATTACATAAACCATATTTTCTATAAGAATTCTAGCAACATGTTCTGAATTGGTAAATCTTGGACATTCACTCAGTAGAAACTCAGACAAAGAAAAAGCTAGAGAAAACCATAAATACTGTAAAATTATTATGAATGTATACAAATAAACCATTACTTGTACTACTATACAACGAGCATCCTGTACCATTGACAAAGTAGGGTTGATCCATCGTGTTAGTGTCTGTTGTGTTACATCCTTCTTTGTGAGTAGAGATTATTAAACCAGCTGATATTTTTAAATTTTTTATTCATCCAATTTTGGCCATCTTATGAAGTCTATTACCTCATTGTCTTGCTTTAGTATTCAGGAACGTGACAAAGGCTTCTGCAGCCGCTGATCCTTACTTCAAGGTTATATCTTTCATATTTTACTTCATGTTACCGCAACTCAATATATAAAGCATGCAAAAGTGTTTACTAATTATATTTAAATAGAATGAGAACCAGTCGGCCCATCTAGTCTGCCCAATTTTTAAATACTTTCATTAGTCCCTGGCCTTATCTTATAGTTAGGATAGCCTTATGCCTATCCTACGCATGCTTAAACTCCTTTACTGTGTTAACCTCTACCACTTCAGCTGGAAGGCTATTCCATGCATCCACTACCCTCTCAGTAAACTAATACTTCCTGATATTATTTTTAAACCTTTGCCCCTCTAATTTAAGACTATGTCCTCTTGTTGTGGTAGTTTTTCTTGTTTTAAATATAGTCTCCTCCTTTACTGTGTTGATTCCCTTTATGTATTTAAATGTTTCTATCATATCCCCCCTGTCTCATCTTTCCTCCAAGCTATACATGTTAAGATCCTTTAACCTTTCCTTGTAAGTTTTATCCCGCAATCCATGAACTAGTTTAGTAGCCCTTCTCTGAACTCTCTCTTCATTACTACATTAAAATACGTAATGTAAAAAGACATGTGGTTCTGGTTGCTTTGATCACTTTTCGGTTTGAGTATATACATTAATAAGTAAAGTGTACCTAACTAATTAAACCTCCATCTGTATATATATATATATATATATATATATATATATATATATATACAGGGCCGCCATCAGGGCATGACAACCGTAACGGTTGTCATGGGCCCGGCGGTCCTGGGGGGCCCGGACTGCTCAGGTCGTCCGGGCCCCACATTCAGTGGGTACATACCGGGTCGCAGGGGGTCCTGCGACGGTATGTACCCACAGGGCCAGCCTCTTCTCCTGGGGGGCCCAGGAGGCGGCCACGTCAGGGCCCCCCCAAGGCTGGCCCTGCTGACACCCGGCGGGCGCGCGAGGGAGCACTCTGTGTGCTTCCTCTTCAGCTCCCTCGCGCACCGTACTGATGCCGGAGCCGGAAGATGACGTCATCTTCCGGCTCCGGCATCAGTACGCGGCGCGCGAGGGAGCTGAAGAGGAAGCACACAGAGTGCTCCCTCGCGCGCCGGCCTGCCCGCCCGCCGCCAGTGTCAGGAGGGGGTAGGAGGAATGAAATTCGAGGGAGGGGGGGAGGGTTAGGAATGAAATGGGGTGGGAAGGGAAGGAATGAAATGGGAGGGGGGAAGGAGAAGGAATGAAATTTGAGGAGAGGGGGAGGAAGGAATGAAATTTGAGGGGGGGAAGGAATGAAATTTGAGGGGGGAGAGGAATGAAATTTGAGGGGGAGGGGAGAGAGGAAGGAAATTTGAGGGACGGGGGGAGAGGAAGGAAATTGGAGGGGGGAAGAAGGAAATTGGAGGGAGAGGGGGGAGAAGGAAATTGGGGGGGAGGGGGAGAGATTGACATCCATCACACACAATGCACCCCTTGCACACAGAAAAACACACAATGCATTACACACAGATACACGTACACAAGCAATGCATCCCTTACACACAGCAACACTCAATGCATCCCTTACAGACGCACACACTGCATCCCATACATACACAAACTCATCTTGCAGCCCTTACACATACAAACACAGATTCACACAATGCATTCCTTACACACATCAGGACATCCCCCCACACACAACTCCACTCCCTGTGAACAAACTCATTGGTGGAACATGAAGGTGGACCCTGGGATCCAGACATTGAGCTGTGTAAAGGGCCCTCAAAAAAATGGAGCTGCTTCCCGTTCTCCAAGAACAGTGATTTTTGTGACCAGTTACAAACCGCCTCCAGAGAGCCTGTTGTACACCAGACCAGTGGAGCCAGACGGCAGCTAGAGCCCATCTTCATCATCCTCATCTGGTTGTAAGTAGGCAATCTAGTATATTATTCGTAGCACTAATCTTTAATTTACCTCACATTAAAGGGACCCTATAGTCCCCAGAACCACTGCAGCTTAATGTAGTGGTTCTGGTGTCTAGCCAGTCCCTGCAGGCCTTTTAATGTAAACACGGCGGCACTGCAGCACTGCTGTTAGTTAACATGGCAGATCACATGGGTGGGGCATTGTGATGTCACATGGGGGGGCGGCAAACTTTACTTTTGCCTAGGGCGGCAAAAATCCTTGCACCGGCCCTGTAGACACTGCATCCCTGTGGGCAGATTCGGGGGGGGGGGGCAGCACTTTGGGCGGACTCGGGTGCAGGCACCGGGGGGCCCAGACCTTGAGCTGTGTCAGGGGCCCCAACATTTCTGATGGCAGCCCTGTATATATATATATATATATATATATATGGGTAAGGTAAAACTTGCATGTTTTAATAGGTTGGGATAATAGATCTTTGTATATATTAACTGAATTTTAATTGATTATGCTATCAGGTTATCGCGTTAATTATATTTTTGTATTTAACTTTTTTTGATAATTTTTTTATATGTATATTTATATATACACAGACACATTATTTCAACATTTATGATTTTATGATATTTTTATGGCTTTTTGATGGATGTTTTCAATATCTCATCTGCAATGCATCCAAGTGATAATGTACATATATTATGTTACTATGTATACATCGGCATGTCGAAGGATACATTCTTTATGGAACATAGTGGCAATATATGAATACATTTTGTGTGAATGTCTTAATCCATAACAAATATCGAGTTGAAGTGAATGTAAGGGCTCACATTTAAAAAAAATAAATAAATAACAAAGTGTTTGAAAGAAAGGCTCATCAACTAGCAGTAATTGCAGTTTGCTTGTTTCCATGGCAACAGATGGGGATAAGAAGGCCAACGTTTCTTGCAGTTTTGTTCTGCACATCTTTCAGATGTAATGCTCATTTGAGCATGCCTCATAATGACTTGAAAGGGTGGCCATGTGTCATTGTGTCTAGGAGAAGGGTTGCTTTTTGTTCTTGTTTTTTTTTTTTTTTCAATTTATTCACAATACAAGAAGTCAAGGGAAGGGAAGTTCAAAGTTATCTTAAATTAGGCAAGAACGAAAATGATTTACTTACTGTGAAGTAGAGAGTCTGATTAATTGTTGTGTCCTCCTTTACCTTGTATCCATTGTTTTCAATACAAATTGTATAGTACAAAGAAACAGAAATATAAAAGTATTTATAAATATAAAAGAATGCATGTTGTTTTTGTTGCTAATTCATTCGGGAAATTTTCTCTCACTTCATTCCCAACCATTACATTGAGTGTGTTCATCAACTAATGCAGAAAGAAAAGTCTGCTTCTCCACTGCATATATAATTGTCAAAAATCTCTCAGAAAAAAATTAAACAACTTATGCAATAATTCTGAATTCCAATATGTTTCTTACACAGTATAAAATGTTAGGAAAAACACGAAAATTAATTACCTGGAAGACAGTCTACTTTGGGTCTCTACACCACATCATGGATGGAATCCCCAATTTGAACAAACTGTAACTGAAAATGTTGGGCTTGGCACAGGGAAGAAATACGTTAAGATTTATTTACTAAAGTGAGAATTCAAAGGAAATTTAAAGATAATTTTAAATGTAACTATGAAATAGCCGAACTAGAAAAAAATTCTCTAATTCAGCTATGCTTCCACTTTGGCCTTAAATTTAAAATTCACTTGAAATTCTCACTTTTAGTAAATAACTCTGACAGACTACAAAATCATGCAAGCAGCCTGTTTTGATTCTCTGGATCTATATATATATTTACATTGAGATTTCACTGGTGCATGTTAATGAATATCTTCAGTAGCCACATGCCACAAATAATGTTGACGTTTGCCGTACCATTTGATAAACTGGAATATAAAACATTATTCACATCTCAAGTGTAAAAACAGTAAGTAATTAGGTAAGAATATAACAAGAAATTTACACTTTGCACATTTAATCCAAACTAGACAGGTACGTAGTTACAGGTACTTTTTGGAGACTTTCTTACAAAATATGTTGTATTTATCCCCTTAAGGACACATGACATGTGTGACATGTCATGATTCCCTTTTATTCCAGAAGTTTGGTCCTTAAGGGGTTAAATGAACACTACAGGGTCAGGAACACAAACAAGTACTCCTGACCCTATAATGTTAAATACACAATTTGGCCTCCCCTGGTCCCCCTTTCTCCTCTAGATATGGCAAAATCCTACCTTTATTTAAGTCTGCTGCTGCTGGCTCTGAATGCTTGACTGACATCATCAGAAGTGTTGCTCAATACCAATCAGTGCTTTCCCATAGGATTGGCTGAAACTGTCAAGGAGGCAGATCAGGGGCAGAGCCAGCAAAAGCCAAACATAGCCCTGGCCAATCAGCATCTTATCAATACATCTCTATGAGAAAAGTTAGTGTCTCCATGCAGAGGGTGGAGACCCTGAATAGCAGTCACACTGTGCAGCACTGCCCCAAGAAGCAACTCTAGTAGCCATCTGTGGAGTAACCAGTGGAGGTATCACTAGGCTGAAATGTATTTCTCTGACAAGACAGTGTTTACTGTAAAAAGCCTAAAGGGAATGATTATACTTATCAGAACAAACACAAAAGGCTGTAGTTGTTCTGGTGACTATAGTGTCCCTTTAATTATTTTTTTCTGACATTTAGTTTGACAAAGTGGCACAAAATGTATGGTAGTCCACAGACCATACCTCATCTCTGTATACTTGAAACTGTGTTACATTTCTCCTTTTACAAATTGAATAACATTTTTCTCAGTTCTCTGTGTAATCTTCAATCACCTAAACATTCCAAACATTGCAACACCTAGTTGTCTCATTTAGGCATAGATAATCCTCCCATTCGGACTCATCATTACTAGACATGTGCACAGGAAGAAAATTTGGCACAGCAAAACTATTTTTCCAAAAAATAGAACAGAATAGAATTTCAGACACATGTTGGTTTCCTATTCTAAAGAACAAAAAAGTGTGCAAAATGGGCAAATCGGTGTACTGAATAATATATTTGTTCCCACCATTTGGTTTATAAATCAGGGAAAAACAGAAGGATCATTAAAAAATATCTATATTTATAGAATTATATAGTATCTATTTATTCAGATTTTTTTTTACTAATCCTCCTTTTCTTTTTCTTTCTCACTTGTCACTTAAACTGTAAATATAAGAAACATCTAGTTTTTGTCCTTTTGCCATCAGTCATGTCTTATTTTAAGGCCAGAGGCAGGATCCAAAACCACAAATCAAAATAAACCGCTCGTTCATTTGTGATTTGTCGGTTGGTTTGTGCTTCAAGTATATTTTGGCTCAGAGTTCATGAATTCGACCAATCACCCAATCATCCTAAACACAGACGAATTGTAATTCAGACCGAAATGAATCTGAGAAACTGCAATAAGTACCTCTCAGGTTAACTCCACCTCTAGTGGCTGTTTAGTGCTTAGCGGCTGTCTAGTGCTTAGACAATTTTGGTTGTCTAAATGACGTTAGACGTCCTCACGTTATGCATGAGGACTTCCAGCTTCACCAGAATCCCCATAGGAAAGCATTGATTAATGCTTTCCTAGGGGAAATCCTAATGCTAGTGCGTCCATTGCCACGCATGCGCATTAGGTCCCCCCACACAGGCTGGCTTCAGCAGGGGAGGAGTGTGGGAAGAGCCTGACCCAGTGCCAAGGGACATCGGTGCTGGATTCAGGTAAGTGACTGATGGGCTTTTAACCCCTTCAGCATCGCGGGAGGGGGGTTCAAGATATGGGAGCACTGTAGGAACCTATAGTGCCATGAAAACAGCATTGTTTTCCTGGCACTTTAGAATCCCTTTAATAGAAGGTAAATCACAAATTATAGGAACATTTGCTTTATTTCTTAAAAATTTATGTTTTCTCCTCTTTTATGATTTTGCTGCTTGCTAAAGAGTGAGTCTTACAGCATGATCTAAAGTTCCTTCATATTTTATTAACTTTCACCAATGTGTTAAATATTTTTTTAAAGGGTCTTTCAGACTCATCCTGGTAAAAAGTAGACAATGGCTTACAATTAGTTTTTATGAAATTCTTAGAATTCAACTACATAATCCAGTATTCATATTATCATATCACAAAAAAATGCAAACAAATATAGAAGAAATCTATACTCTCTCTATACCATGGGTCGTCAACCTGGTCCCTACCGCCCACTAGTGGGCGTTTCAGGATTCCAGGTGGGCGGTATGGGGTTCAGCAGCACAACAAGCTGAATCCTCCTTCCATCGAGAGAGTGCGCTGGCGGGCGTGAGTGCACAAACGCATATATATGCGCGCGAACAAGAGAATGCGTGCACGAGAACAAGAGAATGCATGCATGCATGGGCGTGCCAACACGAGCGAGTGTAACACGTGGGAAGAGGAAGGGGAGGAGTAGGAGCTGATGCACGACAGCAGGGACAGGCAGAAGCAGAGCAGAGCACTTGTAAAATAAGTGAAAGAAAATTTATAGGCAGGAGAAGGAGAATTGTTGTTGGCTAATAATAATAATTGGGCTAACTAGCTCAGCCTTACTTTTGGACATTGCCATAAGGAAGGTAAAAGAAAAGCATAAAAAAAAGGAGATAAAAAAGAAAATATAAAAAAAAAAAAGTAAAAAGGGGAAAAAATAAAGGAAGAGAAAAGACAGTGTTTAGTGTTTTGGCAAGTTAAGTTTTTTGTTATCTTATAAAATAAAAGAAAGAAGGAAAATAAGTAAAGGAAGGAGAAGGAGAGAATAAAGAGAAAGGGAATAAGAGACCCCCTGATATATTGATATAATATAAGGAGGGTAAATAAGAAGAAGGCAGGAAAAGTAGCAAAAAGAAGGGGAATTTATTTTTATGGTGACACGTTATAAAAATTGGCACCTAATACAGAGTTGTTTTGGGTGTTTGTAATAAGAGGGAAGCACTGTGTGGAGTGCAGATCAAAACGTGGTAAGAGTAAAAGTAGTTGTTAAACTGTGCAACAAATTTAGAACCAACGTATGAAAAAAAGAAATCTGCTCGTGGCTATTTACCAGAATATCTCAAGACACTTGTGCTAAAAGGTTTGAGTTATGGAGCACAGGTGGGCGGTAAGGAAATTTTACCATCAAGAAAGATGCATTAGTGGGCGGTAGGTATAAAAAGGTTGACTACCCCTTCTCTATACCATAAATTATACTGAAAGTTATTTCCTTCAAATAATTTTTTTATATGTATACCCTCTACATAGAAAAATAATTTTCTCTCTGAATATATGTTAACCTCAATTAAGATTATAATTGTAATTATATTCATTTCATTTTAAATTAATTATTCGTGATTTTCTTACCCCATTTTCACTCACTGGAGTGGAGTGGCCCCTGGAGTTACCCCTAAGCCATAGTGTAAACACTGCCTTTTCTCGGAAAAGACTGTTTACATTAAAAAGCCTGCAGGGACTCACTATACTCACCAGAACAACTACATTAAGCTGTAGTTGTTCTGGTGACTATAGTGTCGCTTTAAGTCCAGAGTAGAGCCGAAAGCATAGCAGACTTTCTGCAATTCAGCTATTATGACCTTAAAATTGAAATTCAGATTAAAATCTCACTTTAGTCTGGTCTACTAGGAACACCAAGCCTTACTACTAAAGGGCACTTTTTAAAGATATATTTTCTCACTTTTTTATTTGGTACATTTTGATACGAAAGGGGAGAGTCGGAGATATACTTCCTGTCTCTTTTGTACATCTCCCAAATCACAAAGCAAGCAAACAAGAAATGCATATGTGTGAGAACGTAGGGGAACCTTATAATTCTATTCCTTCAAGCAAGCATGAAGTAGAACAATAATGTGGTTAGGATGAAAAAAATAGACACAATCTAAATAAATGCTCTGTTTCAAAACTTTGTTCATAATAACTAGATAGGTTTTCCGAATCCATCAACCCTTATGGGAACTAAAGTTATCACTAACTGCTGTGTAAAAACAATTTTGTTTTTAAAAGGTCAAGTATTTATCTGTACCGTACAAATGACACAGTATTGGCAGGTACCCTTTACAAATTCCGTTATGAAGATTAGCGATTACAGTGCTCATATTTTTCATTTCGCTCCACAGACAAAAACATTGAAGATAATTTATTTAAATAGCATTTAAATTACTTTGAAACATGGTTCTGATTGTTTATGAGCAATAAAAAAAAAAGTATTAAACATTTCTAGTATTTAATATTTGGGTTATATAAAGGTTGAAAAGATGCAATGCCAGAAAATAACTTGAAAGCAACAAATGAAAAAAATGTAATCTGGTAAGTTTCTTTAAATAATAAAGTAAGAATACATAAATATACACTAAGCTGCAATAATTCAATTATTTCCACATGTAAAGGATGAGATAAGAATGAGGAAGAATTTAGAAAACTAAAAAAGTGGGGTTGCACTTCGAGTTTTAGTTATTATTATTATTTTTATTTTATTATTTATATAGCGCCATCAGATTCTGTAGCGCTGTACAATGGGTGGACTAACATACATTTAATTGTAACCAGACAACTGGACGTACAGGAACAGAGAGGTGGAGGGCCCTGCTCAATGAGCTTACATTGTAGAGGGAGTGGGGCATAGTGACACAAAGGGTAAAAGTAGAGGTACAAAGTAGGTTGTTAGAAATGTATTCATTGAGGGCTTAGTAGGTAATTTTTGACAGTTGCAGGAGAGGAGTCATGGGGGGTGGGGGATAAAAACCTGCTTACAGTTTAACTGATATGCTTTCTTGAAAAAGTGAGTTTTCAATGATTTTTTGAAGGAGTGGAGACTGGGTAAAAGTCTTACAGAGAAGGGAGTTCCACAGAAGAGGTGCAGCCTTGGAAAAGTCTTGGAGGTGAACATTAGAGGTGGGAGTACGGACAGAAGTTTCAAAACTTTGTTCATAATAACTAGATAGGTTTTCCAAATTCATCAACCCTTATGGGAACTAAGGTTATCACTAACTGCTATATAAAAACAATTTTGTTTTTAAAAGGTCAAGTATTTATCTGTACCATACAAATGACATAGTAAACTAAAAAAAAAAATGTTGTGGCGAGCTGGAAGCATTCCTAATTTTATTTTCAATTTCAAATAAGTGAAGACACAAAGAAAAACATTTTTAGTAATCATATCACAGGTTCAGTTAAAGTTTTGATCCGCTACAAATGTCTGTCGGGTATAATCTTTCAATAGAATTTAGAGTTAAACTGTTGCATGTTCAGATTTGTATCGTTCTTTGTTAAGTTTCTTTCGTCTCCAACACTAGCCTGATTGATATGTTTTGGCTTGGTGTAACGGTAGGCTGTGTCTACAAATTAGATTGTGGCATCTGACACTATGTAGGACAAGATGTATTAGAAATTGGATTTTTTTTTTTCTCTGTAGAAATCCACTGTTACTTAGCCTTGAATGAAAGGACCATCACCATAAACACAAAACCCCTTTGCACCTGTACGCACAGAAATGTAATCGAGAGTAATTAATGTAAAATTTGTATTTGAAGCAAAATATAATGCATTTAAAAACTGCAATCAACCAAAGTTATATGTGTATACATTCCTCTTCGTCTGCAATGTCATGAGCAACTCCACTAAAAAATATAAGTACAACATTGGTGTGAAACCTGGGAGTCATAGTTAGAAGACGAACTTAAAGGGATTCCTGACACTATAGTGTTACAGTAACTATTTAGGTCTCCAGAGTCCCGCTGATCACATAGGAAAGATGCTGATCTCGCTGCAGCTGCCCTGCCTCCATGGCAGAGATTATCAATATTGACGATCTCAGCCAATCCAATTCCTTCCCACAGGAAATCATTGGGATGATATGGAGCATGTGCATCTAGATGCCATGCTGCGCCCACCAGCATCTACCCATAGGGATGCATTGAAGCAATGCATCACTAAGGGGTACATTCAGCATCTCCGTGCAGAGCGTGAAGACACTGAACATAGGTGCAGCACACTGTGCAGCACTGGACTAAGAGGCGCCTAGAGCGGCCGTCTGAATGATTGATCTAGAGGTGTTACTAGACAGCAATGTAAACACTCTAAGTTCTGTAAAAAGGCAGTGTTTACATTGAACAGCCTGCAGGAACAGGCTACAGACACCAGAACCACTGCATTAAGCTGTAGTGGTTCTAGTGACTATAGCATCCCTTTAAGATAAAGCTCAGGTTTTTGAGCATAAATTGTAAAAAATAATTCAGTTAATGTAAATATACATATTTTTAATTTTTATTTCTTTTTTGAAACATAGGTCTCAATTTCATTATTATAGGACAAGATTTTGAAATAATACCTACATAAATTCTCTTTGAATTTAACAATGACTTCTGTAAAAAGCTTATTATTTTATTTATTTATTTTAAACCAAGGCCATAATGGGGTGTTTAATGATATAGTACTCATATCATCCCCCTATTTTGGAATATCACACTCCCCTAGTCTGAAATATTAGAATAACAGCAGTGATACAAATTTTTCGTAATATGCAGCAGGCAAAAAAATGTATAAATAAAATGTTCAAACGCTCTTCCTGAGCATATTTGTGAGACACTTTATTGCATTTTTTAGAATGTAGCTTCCTACCATGCCACCATAAAGGCTTCTGTAAACTGAAGAAAGAGGGATGGTGCTGTCATTTTCTCAGTCTCTCCTTGTGAATGAGCAAATCCAAACAAAATATAATTTGTTTATATAAAATAAGGAAGGGCCTAAAGCATTACATAATTTATATAATATAAATATATAAAACTAATACTAGCACTCAAACAAATAGTATCTGAATGTGCTATCATTAAAAAATGACAAATTAAAATAATAAATGGCTAAGAGATTTATATCCTTCAAATGCTGATTGGTTTTGTTATTTTTTTTCTTGGTTCCAAGTCCACAAATTATATACACCTCCTTGTAATATCTGGATCAGTTCTGACCATAAATCTCTAAGGCAACTATTCTTACATCTATTAAATGTGCCGATAGGCCACTACGCAAAACATACTAAAAGATTCTAAGAGGAATGTGAGCTCTCAAGAAAATACTTGTGGTTCTAGTGTAAACCCAGGAGAAAATCGTAGGAGACAGTGTAAAATGTTATACA
>OW240914.1:342023588-342127213 GCA_933207985.1 Pelobates cultripes | reverse complement strand
ATATGTACATGAAAAAGAAACATCGACTTCATGTATGAAGCATTTTGAAAGTTTGATTGATGATTTAAACAATAATCAAGAATCCACAAAACTGAATTTAGTAGAGGAGCTCTGTGCTCAGAAGCCAACTGAAGACATAAAACCATTCAGCTCTCCCCATCATGAGCAATGTTTTATGAAATCTCCAAAGCAAATAGAGGAGATAACCAATAGTGAATCAGTTGATATAAAATGTTCAGCTCTCATTAGAATGTCTGTTGAATATCCAGAAGTTACAAGTTACTCTACTTACTCTTCTCCTCAAAAAAACATAGAGAACCTTTTCGGAGAGAAGTGTATAGCAACCATGAACGAAAAACACCACCCTATTTCTTGCCAGAGGGTCATACCATTGACTGGGAAACATATTTGGAAGGTTTCATGCGCACGGACTAGTGTTTGGTCTTTTCCGAGGAAAAAGATATCTCATATTGAGATTACAGATATACTGGGGCTTGATTCTGAGCGCTCACTTGAAATTTATTGCCAGGATTTAAAAACTCTACTTGAAGAAAACACATCTTCAAATAATTTTAAGAGAGTAGAAGATGTTGATATGGAAGTGGGATGCAAAAAGAGGAAGATAAATGCCTCTTTTGAACAAATACCGTCACTGGAGTCCAGCATAAGAAAGTATGATCAAGAATCCTGTTCCAATAAATGTGAAAATAATAAAATTGCAGACGGCATCCATGTCCTGTTATCCAGTGAAGAAATGACAATTGATTCCACAATACCCACATTTGATAAGCCTGTTTGTTCTACAGAGAATGAAAATAATGATCTGAAAACTGATATCCTACACGGTAATGAAGAACCCAAAAACCTATCAGGTTTGAGTTGTGATGAACAATCTTTTAGTTTTAAAAACGAAATTGATGGATTGACTAGTGATGTTATATCTGGTAACACAGTAAAGCTGGAAATCATTTCACCAACTAATAATAAAACAGTGACTTTCTTTGAAAATGAAGAAATAAAAAGCAATGCTTTGCCTCATGATGAAAATCTGCATAAATGCAAAGGTGAGAAATCAAATACTGATTCTCATAGTTATATTGATATAAAAAATTTCAAGGCTACACAGGCCATTGCATCAAACAATGGTGAAAGCAAGCCTCATACAACATCACACACTCTTGAAATGCACCAAATCATAAGAACATTTCCATCACCAAATTTCAAAATTCCACTTAGAAAGCCTAAAGAAGAGCCAGAGTCAAAACATAGCTTGTGTATAGTAGATCAGTCAATCGCTTTAGATGACTCCATCACAAATGTACAGATTATGGAGATAATGCATACAAATATGCTTAATGAATTATACACATCCTCTGTGTCTTTGTCACAGAGACAATGCTCTCCCATTAAAGAATTTCAGTCCTCTGGTGATGGACTTTTATGTAGACCTACCCAAAGCTATGATGGTTATTCAAATAGCAGTCCTGGTCAGATTAATTCTGCTGGTGATTATGAAACAAAATTAGACCTTTCTTCAAGCAATACATTTACCATGACTGAGCTCTCAAATAACGATTCTTTAAGCAATATGTACCCAGATAATTTCTGGTTGACTCACCAAGCATCTTCAAAACGCAACAAAAGAGAGAACCAAAATATTCCAGATATTTTAAAAGCTTATGAAGATGATATACTGGTTATAGATGTTATTCAGGATGATCCCGATCTCTTTGGTTTTACCCAAGGAGAGGAATTACGAGGCTCTCCAGACACATCTAGTCCTTTAAATGACAAAAATACATTGAACGCAAACAAACAGTCAATGATACTTTCCTGCAACTTTCCAAAGCAAGAACAGTCACAAGTAGAGAGGTATTGTAGTAACATTTTTTTTTTTTCTTATCTTAAAATACTTTGTTGACAACCGCTTTAAAATGTTTTTTTCATTTTCTCGAACAGCATAATAATTTAGCACTACTTTTATTATAAACGAAACAGGAAAAAGATTTTAGATATTACAGTTTCACAAAAAAAAATCATAAATATAAATTACAAAAAAAAAAACTCACTTCTGTGCAACTGGTTCCAAACCACATATGGCTGTCTTGTAATGGCAGCAGATTAACATAAGGTATATAAATAACTAGAAATAGCATTTTTTTTAATTTTATTTTTTACATGCACCTTGGTGCTACCAATTTTTGTGAAGGGCACATAAAATATATATATATATTTTTGGGTATAACTCTTTCTCAATATATAATGCCCACATTCTAAATATACAATGTGGGCATTGTATATTCCGAAAATGTTATATCCAAATATTTTTTTCCCCCTTCATTAAAATTGGTAGCACTGAGGTGCACTTAAAATATTTTGCGCTAGTTCTATTAATTGGGAGGAAGTACTTACAGTTCCCTTTACTTCCTCCCGGCACACAGAAAGCTGCACTGGGAGTGAGACAGGAGGAGGAGTGAGCGGGTTGACCAATCCTTGGCACCAGGACAAAATTCTTAGTCGCCATGGCGACCTGAGCCCTGCATTAACTAAATAATCTGTAGGTCTAGCGTGCTCTATAAAAGTGGCCATTGACAAAAAGGGAAGTTAGTTGGGTTCTCCGAAAGAAGACTGAAAATCAGGACTTATAAATTGTAATCCTATGCTACTAAAATTGGCTTGCACTACAAGCAATAGGATACCATCAGGGAGTTAAATTCTACTCAAGCTTGTGGCCAGTGGATATTTTGAGACGTAACCATAATTTATAGCTCTCTATCTTTTAATTGCCTTGCTTATGGTTTACAAATGGCCAAAGAACAGCTTTACATTTTTAGATTAAGTTAACTTGCTGGAAAATGCTGGTAATGAGGTTTTTATGAGGAATACTTAAATTGAAATCTTCGTTTTGGACAAAGTGAATTTGATTTAAATCACAAGTCAGTAAGGCTTAAGTCGTGCTTTTCAAACATAGACTCTATTTAAAAGTAGATGCTAGTTATAATTTTAATATTTTGGACCAGATGAAGATTTCATATTTAGAATAATAAGCTTTCAGATTAGTCTATCTGAACTGATTTTGTTCTATACCTTTTGAAATGCATAGATAATGAAGACATTATTGCATGGTGAAGTATCTCCAGTTTTATAGGTTAATTACTCATTTTTAACTTAAAACAATTCAATTAATGGAACAATATAGTGTGTAGAGTTAAAAACCCTTTTATTGCTCTAAAGGTACACTTTAACATAAGCTAAAGTACAGCATAATGTAGTGGTTCTGGTGTCTATAGCATACAAAGGCAGTGTTTACATTTCTGGCTAGTTACACCTCTTGTGACAGTCACTCAGGCAGCCACAATAGGTTCTTCTGTGTCAATGTTCTGCGTTGAGGCACTAAACATTCCCCATAGAGATACATTTATTAAATGCATCTTAATGAGGAGGAGATGCTAATTGGCGCAGAGCGATGTTTTTTTTTCATGGCACTATAGTGATCCTTTATCCTTCAGGTATCCTTTAACATGTATTCCTGACCCTATAGTGAAAACCCACCATTAAGGTGGCTTGCCCCTTCTCCCCCTCCCCCCATCCACTTTAGCCCCCTCGGAATGGGTTAAAACTCACCTTATTTCCAGCTCTCCATGGGTCCGCCAGCACTGGCCCGCCCCCTTGAAAACATCATCAAAATTGCAGATTTTTAGCCAATCCAATATTTGGCATTGGATTGGCTAAAAATCGGCAAGGGGCGGACCAAACGCTGTCTAAATATGGTCTAAATATAGATAAATTAAATGAAATTATCATACAGACTGGATAGTGAGACCATATAGACGGAAGAATATATACATTTCAGCAGTGGGTATAAAAGGCCAGCTGAGATCTATTGAATCTTTGCAATACTGAACAGAGTTAGTTCCAATGCTATGCCTACAGTGACAGGCTGTAGACACCAGAGCATTAAGCTGGAGTGGTTCTGATCTCTATAGTGTTCCTTTACATTTTTATGTGACTTGACATGTATATTGCAGTTACTTTCTTATAAATATAAACCAATATCACAGTCTGTTTTCTTATTTTTTTGCAGTAAAAGTGTGGTCAAACACATGGAAAGCCCTTCTAAAACATATGAAGATTTTGCAAATGATCTTTTTTCTGGTAAAAATTGTATATACTGCTTTGTCCATACTGCTATTTATGTTGACAGTTTTATTATGTAAAACTTGTTATGTATTTTTTTTTTTAAATCTTACATTTTAATGCATATAATTAAAACTAAACCATACATTACTTTTTTTACTTTAGAGCCCCAATCATAAGCAATAAATATAGCCTTTTTATATTTTAAAGGAAAGGTTAATTAAATTGTGCCTTTTAAAGAGAACACTCTGCTCACCCCATCTCCCACCGCTCGTCTGTGCAGTCAGCCCTGCTTACCTCTCTCATGACACCAACACATTAACTTCTTTCCTCGCACATAATTCTCGTTACGGTATATGACACTCGGTTCTATGTTCCTCTAACAAAGCACAAAATACACTTACAAGAGAAATGAGTACTGCAACTACAGTGCATATAATGTGCTTCTTCCAATAAAATGTTAACCCTGGTCAAAGGTAAGGCAGGACACCGTTAAAAAATGATTCTATCTATGCAGGTAATTTTTAACTGATACTTTACAGTGCAGTTTTATATAGGTCTCAAATTCCTTACTAGATTCTAAATTGTATCTAACCCATGACACAAGCTTTTGTTTTCTAAATTCTACATTATCCATAAGGTTAATATAAATACATTGAGTCTGATCTAATAACTATAACTACTACTGGATACGTTTTTGTTACCCAAAAACATTTAGACATTTATGTTTTGTAGCAAGAAATAAGAAAAATTCTTTAGAAAGCAAATGCAGCACGTTGGTTGAAGAAAACGAGGAACCTGTTCCTGTTGGTCTGTTGGCGGAGTCAGAGAAGCAGAAGCAGTTTGAGACAGAGGTAACAGTTTAAAGAACTGGGACATACTTTTGGTGGGAGTGAGGAAATCAAATAGTTTTTTGTTTTTTTTTAAATCAAGATTTTTTATTAAAGCTTGCATTTAAAATTGTTGCATAGATTCACAACACTCGCAGGTTTCCTGCAATTATCTGCACCTCACAGGGCAAAGGTGAAATATGACGACATATTAAGAATTTCCAGTATGTGAAAAGATATAGTTTAGGCATTACTGTTGGTGATTATTCCTAAACATCGACAGTACAGTGATATAGTAATATCACACAAACAAGAGGCTTCAGGCTCCCTTTATTAGAATTGGTAGATTATTTATCAACCAAAGTGTTCACCACGAGCATTCAGGTCGTGAAAGTGAATGAGAAGTGGACTGCTAGAAGAGACCTACTATACCCCCGGTGGATATGTCTAGAAAGTGGAGTACTGTTCATTATATTCTTTTCTACTTGCCATTTCAGGGTACTTTCTATACATATCATACTATACAAAAAAATAGGTGGAGCTGTAAAATACTTCCCTCTCTTCAAAATACAGCCGACAAAGCTGAAACAGAGGGAAACACAATAGTGCAGATAATTTTTTAAAATACAGAGTAAATCCGGTAACTTTAAATAGCACACTCACAAAAGTAGAGCCATAAAATAACCTGGCTCTGGTCTGGATGTCAGTAGGATCTTTAAGGGGAGATCCAAACCCCACTCCAGATGATAGGGAAGGTTTTTAAGTAGTATATTCAGGAATAATAAATACTTAAAATATCTATAAAAGTATATTATTTATTCCAAAAAGCAGGTCAGATAAAAAACAAAAGCATAATTAAATGTCCAATAGTCACCAAAACGCGTTTCGCCTAATAGGCTTCCTCATTTGGTGTATGCTGTACATCAAAGTTCTTGTAATTCTTTTATATCCGTCCGTTTTTTCCGGATTCGCAGTATTTTTCTCTGTGGAACGCTTCATGCGTTCCACCCAGTGTAGGCAATTGACTTCCGGTTCAGCTTGGTAAGTTCACTATCAGATTCCTGTTTTGCCGATCATGTGATCGGGAGCGTCGTTCGTGGAACGGACATGCGTTCCATTGAGCATACACATCCGCCTCCTACACTGAATATAAGCGGATATGACGGCTGTGGAATGCAAATGCGTTCCACCAACAGGAATTTAAAGAGAAAGCATACCAAGCAAAATATATATATATATATATATATATATATATATATATATATATATATATATACACATATACACATACACAAATGAAGTCTTTACTAAATTAAAAAAGCAAGACAATAGAATAAACAAAAGTGAGGATGGAAGTAGTGGTTAAAAAACATATGTATCACCACTCTTATAGAGATAGCATGGGAAAAACATAATTAACGATAAAAAATCGATTTTACCAATTTTATTTTATCAAAATCTACACATAAAATATATATCACCACTCCTATGGCGGGTACATGTAGATATAAATCTAATATATATTCACATATATACATAAAAGTAAAAGAGAGAGCTTAAATACTAAAAATTAACATAAAAAATGGCTTAATTCAAAATCTTGGTTCAGACCATTAGGGATAAGTGTGTTAAAATTATAAATACATCTCATCTCCTCCTCACCTATTTTTTTATTAAAATCTCCACCTCTCCAATTTTTTTGTACTAATTTAATTGCGCAAAAGAATAGGTCTCTTGGATTACTATTGTGATAGATTTTGTAGTGTTGTGATTCAAAATGTTTTTGTTAATCAAGTGGCTGGATAGTAGCAGCAGGCATAAACATCAGGAACTTTACCAGTTCAAAAATACAAACCACGTTACTTGGTTGTTTTAGAACAAAAACAAAGCTTATCTATATGAACCAAAAACAAAATCTGTAACACCTAGAAATGGTTTATATTAATCTTGAAATGTAGTTATAGGCTTAGCAAATGCAAATCAATTCAATGTAGAGTTCTAAGGAAGAGAATTGCCTCTGCCAGATCCTCTTTCATAGAGGCTCTTAAGTCAGACTTTATTATTTTTAGGGCTGAAAATAATCTTTCGACACTGACTTGGGTGGGTGGCATTGCCGTAACTATTCTGCCTACATCACTAACGATCTCAGGATAAACAAGGATGGCTTTTTCAACAGTAAGTTTTGATGAGCGATCATACTTTTCAACTTCTTTTAGTGCTTCATAAAACTCCTGTTGGAATTTTTTTATTTGGACATTTACTGGTTCTGTAATGCTTATGCGACTTCGCTTTCTTTTAGAACCTTCCATTTTGTGGCTAAGAAGGAATCAAAATCGAATTCTTCGTTTGAAGAAGATGATCCTGATTTACCACTATTGCTTAAAAGAACTTCATCCAGTGGAGGTATTTCAGGTCGTAATCCCTTCATGCGAACTGCTACATCATAGAGGGCCTTTTTCCCAGTAGCAGTCTGTTCATTGTTCAACAAAAGTCGGCTCATTGGGTCGACATAAATAGCCGCTAACAAGATTTCATTTTCCAGCAAAAGACTCTCTCTTTTCATCATTGAAGATGCAATGCCCTCAGCTAATAACCCCCCATTTTTGTTCAGGCGATATAACAGGCTCTTCCATTCCAAGAGGAATTTACCCGGGGTTAGATTCAGTCACATTGCAAACTCTTGGTGACAGTGAAGGGGTGAGAAAGAAGGTTCTCCAGCTCTTTTGTTTGTGTCCACTGGCTTTCAGTTAATGCAAGATTTTCATTGTCCATTTCTTCTATGAAGTCTTTAAGTTCAAGCAAACGTTTCACCATTAAATAAGTGCTTTCCCAGCGAGTTGTTTGATCCAAAATGGCTCCTTTTCCTGCACGTCTTTTCAAATTTGCATCTGTTTTCGGGGCCCTGGCTGCAACAGTTACTTGCCGTAATTTGCCAATTAGTGTAGCTGCATGGCGATCTTTTAATCCATCTCTTATGGCAAGTTGCAGTGTAAGAACACACATCGCATATGATGAATAGTAGCAAGCTTCAATGCTTCTTCAACAAAGTTGTCTAAAAAAATGGCAGCATTCTCTTCAGTTTCTAAACTTTCCCCAATACTTGCTGAACTGTCTTCCTCTAACTCTAATATCTGTTTGTTACCTTCTTCATCTGCGTTCATCTTCTCATTTGTGCTCAACATGTTAGAAGCGTTATCTGTCACAACACATAAAATCTGTTCCTTTTTAATTTCAAAATCTTCTAGAACACCCTCCACTAACTTCTGAAGGTAATCACTGGTGTGATGTGCCTGAGTGTCCTTTAATCCGAGGGTCCGTGTTATTGTTTTGTTATTTTCATTCACAAATCTAACATTAATAGCGAAATAATTGACTCTGTGACGTGTGCATGCATCCATTTTAAGGAAGACAAAACGTCCTTTCAGAACTTTCTGTAGTTCTTCCTTTTTACATTTGGCCTCCTCAATTATAAGTTTCCTTATACTTTCTCTTTCCAGAGAAACGCCAAGTTTTTTTGCCATTTCTCCATTTAGGCCTAAAAATGCTGTTTGTGAAAAGAAGGATAGTGGTAAACTATTCTTTACTACCATTTCAATAATGTGGTGTTTGAATTTTTCTGGTGTCATCCTTATGGTAACTTTGTCAGATATTAAGAATTTTCTTATTGGTGATTGTTCTCCAGTAGATTTCTGAACGTTTTTTGTCACAGAAGTAGATGCAATGTTTTCATTGCTATCTTTCTCATTCACGGCTTTTAACACTTTGGGATGAAAACGCTGTAAGTGTCTTTTCAAATTTGCTGTTCTTGTAGGTGCATTTTTATCAGACCCACTGAAACTGCTAAATTTTGCATCACATTGTTTTTCACCATCATCATCTTTTCTAATACATTGGCACATGTAATGTTTTCCATCACTTGATAATGCAAAGTGCTCATAAACAGTAGACTTTGTCGTGTTTGTTGTATACAGTCTTTTTGACATTATTTAGGGCGCCTCTTTTCCTAAAATATAAAATGTTATATTAATTACTAACTGGCATATAATTAGATTTTTAATATCAACATCCACAGTCTTGTAAATGTACTTACATGGCTTTTTACAAACAAATAAGCTATATTTCCCAGCACTAAACCAAGCCATGATTTGTCCTATGTAAAAAAACATGCACAGACATGTACTGTACACACACAACACAGAGCCTACATTTTAGTACTCAGAGCATATAAATACACTTACAAACCTAGGATAGACAGTTTCTTCCAGAAACATGTACACATGTCTTCCCTCATACAGACAAGCAGGCATGCAGGTTTTAAAATAAATATAAACACTTACAGTTGAATCCAAGAAGCTGTTCCACCAAGTTCTTCTAAGCTCTTCTAGCAGAGAGAGGTAGTTGGCCAGAAGCTGCTGCCTTCTCCTTTTTGTGTGCTGAATTGCTGATCTGCTGCTGAATATAGGGCAGTGGGAGGATCCAGGAAGGGGCATTTATTATAAAACATGATTTCCTTAGTAGAATCCTATAGTCATGTTTAAAGTTTAAGCTAACAATCAGAGTTTACAAGTTTTTATAGCCTTAGCTGAATGACATCAGTTTTTCAAATGGTTTACCGCTTCAGTCTTGAACTATTGATCCTCCATTCCCTTCACTTATACAAGTGTCTCTAGTCCTGCAAAAAACATATTTACTTAATCCCTTATCAGTGAGAGGCTAGGTTACTGTTGTGGTCGTGACCTAAATATGAATATTAATCTCTTAATACATAATAATTAAGCAATACGGAACAACATTAATATTTTTATAATTCATGGTATTATGGTTGAATATGTGGATAGAAAATACACAAAACGTTGTAATATTAAATGTATATTTAATATAACTATAATAAATAAACAGATGCTAGCAGAATGTCAATTTACTACAATAATGATAATACAAAACTACAACATATTACTTACAAAAGGTTGCTACATGTTACACAACATTTTACTTACAAGGCCCCAGCCCTTTGGCTGGGGTTAAGTCAGAGCTGGTACTACATGATCAGTCAGGTACAGGCAAAAAGAGAGAGCTAGCTTCTCCTAACATCTGGTTTTTATTCAGTGTAAGTAGGCTGGCCTGTGATGTCACTGCCAGAAGCACAGGTCTTCCTACACACTCCCCCTAGTGGTGCCCCCAAAGCATTACACTAAATATGCTTTACTGACATCTAGTGGTGCGTCTAAAGCATTAAGCTCATTATGCTTTTTTTATGACAAAGTCATTAATAAATACCATTACAAACCACCCTTTGACTTATGTCATAAAACAAACATTATAAACCTGTACATCTTGAATCTACCCTATTTTAACAGTACCTGCCTTACAACAAAACCCACCTTTTGAAGAATGATACCCATTTACCTGTAAAGTTATGACACTTTATTGCTTATTCAATTTTTTTTATTTTTTTTTCATTGAGCACATGCATCACCAGTTGGGAAACCTTGGCCTAAAATAAGCACATACCCACCCTTGTAATAATAGACAACTCAAACCATGTTTTATTAGATTAACCAATGATATTGTGTTCATGTGAGGATGTGTTTTGGAGCTTAATATAGTATTAGACACCACAAACTCATAACACCTATGAATCATGCACAGACCGACTCGATTTCTGTAGCCTTTGGCTGGTCTGTGTGCCTGGAATTTTCACAAACATTAGTCCTGGAAACTGGATACTCTATTCTTCGACAGTCTTATAGAACATACACATGGAGACAGGGATGAATGAAACAGTTCATGTGATCAAGGACTTTTGTGTGTTTGTGGTCACATTGTTTTGTTTTTTTCTTTCTTTATACCATTAACCACCTTGACGTAACAGTGTCCTGCTCCTGATGCATTTGTTCCGACTCTCACCACTCTTAGCTGCAATATTTTTTCTCCTTACAGCAACAATTGAGCATAGTGTCCAGTGCTGCTGCTTCTTCTGCTTAAAATATCCTTGCTTGAAAGTTCTTGAATGAAAACACAGGCAATGACGAACACAAACATAAATAATAACTGTGCCAATCATCAATAGTACCATTTGATTGGGGTGTCTTAACCATATTTTTTTTCTATGGCGTTTGGATAAATACCTACACACCTCTCTCCACATCCAGCACACTCCTGATTCACAGATAAACACAATATCACTGCTGTATCTACCAATTTAACCCAAACACTCGTTATCACTGCTGCATTTACCAATTTAATCTAAACACTCGTTATCACTGCTGCATTTACCCAATTTAATCTAAACATTAACCAAAACAATTACATTCCTTTTTACTACCCTTCTATTTAAACATGTATAGATAACCCAAAATGCCTACTTTCTCTTATCCCTCTTATCATTCTTCTGTTTTTTTGTTTTTTTTTGAACTGCAACCACTCATGCACTTTACACAGACACAAATCAAGCACCTACTGGACAATGGGGTTCCTTCGTTAGAGCCCTCCCACCCCAGTTTGGTTTACACAAAAATACCCCCTGGTCCCTATGGGTCAATTCCCCCCTTTCCCAGGCAAGCATACATACATACATACAATAATAATACATAAGGGTTTCAATTTCAATACAATCACTAGAAATAAGAGAATAGTATGCACAAAATCATAGCATAGACATGTTAAATAGACAATAAAATAAAACATTCAATAGCTCATCAAAGGTCAACATTTAAACACTGGTCTCCATCTGATATTCTATCTGTGTTCCAATGTCCACCCCTGGTTTCTGCTATATCTGAAAAAGGTAAGAAAACAGATCAGGATTACTTTTCCTTGTCACTTATAGCGTATACTGCCAAATCCTTTACTTAGCATATATACATATATACACATATAAATACATTCCTTAAACTTTTCATTTTATAAACAATTTGTTCAACAAGGTAACTTTCTTAATTTTCTACTTGGCTCTTAAAATAAACAATCAGCTAATAGCTGCTTTCTGCATCTTCTCTGCAATTCAGGAAACACATTTCTAGCCAACCTAAACATGTTTAATAACTCTCCACCCTTTTGTTAAATTATAGAGGAGTGAACCACAACACCTCTTCCGCCTCTGAAAGGATATAGGTCAATATGTCTCAAAGTTCAACACTTCTGACAGCTATGAGTGACTCCCTATTAATTTCTAGCCTTTCCACGGACATGCTTGCACCTCACGGCTAAGGGCCTGCACAACTAACCACCCTGTGATGGCAGTGGCTTTCCGCATGGGGGTGACCGCCCCCGCAAAATTATAGAGGAGCAAACATACAGCAGCCTCTTTTCCGGCTCGATTAAAGGTTCTGGGCCAATATGTCTGCAATTTAACCAGTACACTCACGTATCACTTATTGTATATTTCCTGGTCTCTCAGGAATTTCTATTAAATAGCGTATCCCCTTCCCAGGGCAATATACAACAAAAACTAGTCACCAAGGGTCTCTATGGTCATGATAGGCCACCCTACCACTAGTGTAATACGCCCTTTTTTAAAAATATATTTCCTGGTCTCTCAGAGATTTTGCCTATCCCTTTCCCAGAGCAATATATATAAACAATTACAAATAAGTTACAAAACGCTACTTATAAGTAATACAGGGTTTCAAATAATAATACAGGATAGAACTGCACAACAACTATTGGGTATGCTCCCCCTTATCCGGACACGTTTAAATACCCCCTAGCTCAGGTTCCCCACCCGCTACTGTAACTAAAATCACAGCCCACGTTATGGAGGTTCACCCGCTAGGCAGATACACCCTAATTCAAAGCATGGAAATATTAAAATCAGTTATAGATGGCTTCTAAAATAATATAAATCTTAATCTGAGCCCCTACACTTACTTTGTTAAAAATGCTAACTTGTTAAAATATTCAGACTAAATAGGACAAAGGAATTATTTTACCATTTTTTCAGTTCATTTGTTACCAGTTCCTGCATATGTCCAGTAATTCCTTAGTCCTGGATAATAAAGCTGAAAAACACTCCACAAATTGATTAGTTTAGGCAATTACATTTACAAAACAATGCAGTTTATTTTTTCTCATACAGGCAAGACTACCCACCCCCAACAAGGACAAATTCTCCCCAGCTGTAGCTGAAAAGCATGGTCACACAGCTGTTAAAAAGGTGGTCTCTCCTTCATGAGTCAAAATCATATATATATATTTATACTAATATTCTGTGTATACGCACAATCTATTATTCACTGAATCTGCTTTACTAAACTACTAATTTAATAAATTTTGTCCAAATCTCTTTTCAACTAGACAAATCCATGAATGCCAAACAAATGTAAATTAGTACACAAACAGGGTCAAATTTAGCAATAAAACCTGGTGAACTAGTTTAGTGAAAAGTCTTTTCCTATGCAAATGGTAGCAAACAATGAAACTAGGCCTCAACTCATTCACACCATGTGGTCAATGGTGGATTAAAATCCACATGGTCAGACAAAAGGTAAAGTATATATATATATATATATATATTTTTTTTTTTATTTTTTTTATATACAAATGACCAAAGATTGGTAACAAGCAACACAATAATTCATCACTATGTTCTATAACAAGAGATACCTTAAAAACAAATAACTAATCACTATCTGCTATCTGCATTCATTCCATTAAAACCAAATCATCATTCATTTATTCATTTGTATACAGACAGACAATTTACAGTATGATTTAAGCAAAATGCATAACATTTATATTTTCCCCAATATTCAAGCATAATCCTGCCGACTACGCCAAATGTTGTGGTGTGACCTAAATATGAATATTAATCTCTTAATACATAATAATTAAGCAATACGGAACAACATTAATATTTTTATAATTCATGGTATTATGGTCGAATATGTGGATAGAAAATACACAAAACGTTGTAATATTAAATGTATATTTAATATAACTATAACAAATAAACAGATGCTAGCAGAATGTCAATTTACTACAATTATGATACAATAATATAACTATAACAAATAAACAGATGCTAGCAGAATGTCAATTTACTACAATTATGATACAATACAAAACTACAACATAATACTTACAAAAGGTTGCTACATGTTACACAACATTTTACTTACAAGGCCCCCAGCCCTTTGGCTGGGGTTAAGTCAGAGCTGCTACTACATCTTTCAGGTACAGGCAAAGAGGCAAAGAGAGAGAGTTTTCTGCTCCATCTGGTTTTATTCAGTGTAAGTAGGCTGGCCTGTGATGTCACTGCCAGAAGCACATGTCTTCCTACACACTCCCCCTAGTGGTGCCCCCAAAGCATTACACTAAATATGCTTTCTTTATGATGTAAAGTCATTAATTAATAAATACCATTACACCTCTTCAACCTGATATACAGTTAAGACATCTTAAGCTATAGATTAGACTCCAATGATTCATTTTTCAATAGACCATGTGCTGCCCACTAAACCACCAATCATAAACACACTTACCTAAAGAAGAAAACACTTAACTAAAGTGAATGCATCTCAGTTGTTTTACTGTGCTCCTAAGGACAAACCAGAATTCAAACCCTCTAAATCTTCTTCTATAATGTTAACATTAACCCTAGGAACAATACATCTAGTATGATCATCAGACATAATATGTAATAATAGAATACTTAATCCTATGTGTATATATATATAGAGAGAGAGAGAGAGAGAGAGAGAGAGAGAAAGCTTTAACCCATTCCCTCTCAACAATGTGTGAAGCACTGCAAAGTCAAATCAGACACAATGCAACGTTTACTTTATTTCACGTTAGTGATTTAGCAGCTTTCTTGCAGAATACAGTTGTCATGGGAGATGGGACTCCTCGTACGTGTTCCCTTATTTGTACTTTGTTTTGTCTGATATCCTCCTGCATTTGAATGTAATCACTACCAAATAATTGTTCCCTTGTGTTTGGCTATCCATTCCCTTCTGTTTGGTTACTGAACGGACTATGTATGGTCCCCCTTGTTAACACCTCGTAATCACCGACTACCACTGGCTGTTAACCACAAACGAGCAATCACCTCAAGTGCTTCCCGGGATGGCCTCCATTCGCATCTACGAACACACGTGCTAGCAGGACTGGTGACCATCTTGTCTCCCGCAGGCAGCGGTACATGTTCGTAGATGGCATGGATCTCTGAGTCGCTACACAAGCTCGCGAACCCCGTGGAAACTTGTACCCCTGCCCATTCTACTTCCCGACCAGCTAGGAGAACGGCGTTCGGGAGTAGGAAACTACCGAACAAGGGATGCATTCATTTCTTAAAAGCCAGGAGTTGCGTTTGTCGGTGTACGCACAGGAACCCCTGAAAGTTGACTGGCCAGCCTAACCAATTCTCTGGAACTGTTTTGGGCTACCACCTCATGGCTGGTTGGTCAAAACTTTGTTCGACCATAACTCTCGTACTACCGAACCGATCTGAGCGCTTTTTGGATATGTGGTGTGCTCAGATCGGGGCTATTCAGAAATAATATAATAATTTTTGTGGGGTTCCTGTACTGTTTTCATGTATTTTCATGATATGTTATAATTGTATGTAAGTTATCTTATTTGAGAGATAATTGAGTTATCTTAATTGGAGCTCAATTATCTCTCAAACACAATAGCTTGTGGGAAGGAAACCTCTGTATTTTGTCTTGGAAACCCCATGCTAGGGGCACTGTATAAAAAACTGAGTATGGCCTAATAAAGTCAGATTGCTTCTACCCAATACGACTGGTTGCGTCTATTATATTGGGGAAACTCTATACAGCGACAACACTATCACCATATTTAGCACATCTGGAACTAGGACTAGTGGAAGATTGAGGGAAATACAGCAATAGACTAGCGAACCCGCGACAACAGTGTTTCAATTTACATTTAAAGGTAGCTTGCACATTGTAACATGTTACTTGTCCAGCAAGCATTAAGCGCTTTTTAAGAGAAAACAGAAGGCAAGCATGGTTTCAACATTCTGATCAAATTCCATTAGAGAGCCCCATCATCTGTGGGCAATCTCACACAAAATGTAAAATGTAAAGGTTAAATCAACATAACTACTGCAGCTTGTTAGTGATTGTTGTACATGGAGAATATGGGTGCACTGGTGGCTACCAAAATGGATGCATAGGTGCACTTATACTATGGAATGTCAGTATCATGTATATCAAACATGATATATCAAACAATCTGAACTTTTGCATCTTTTTCTTCTACGTTTTTTCAGAAAATAAAAATTGCTTTACAAACCAAAGGCTGTTCTAGCTGGCCAGTCCATTGGCCCCAGTGGCGCCATAGCTCCAGGGGGCACTTTAGCGGGGGTGGGGGGCATTTTGACGCCCATGTACATTAACAAATGTACTGTGCAGGGTCCGGCCGCCTATCTGGATATATATATATGTATATAGCGATTACCGCTATATATATATGTGGTTCCGGGTCCAATGCTTGCTTACACAGTGAAGTGACAGTCCAGCAGTGTAAGCTTCCCCTCCAGCAGCAGGTACTCCTCTCTCCTCTCATGAGGCGAGAGAGCATGGCTATGGGTTGCCATGCAACCCTCCAGCATGCAGTGCGTGCCCGCGGAGCATTGCATGCAACCTGTACACATGCTCAGCAGCTCGCGAGAGATGGGGAAGCTTACACTGCCAGACTGTCACTAAATAGGACAACATGCTTTGCCACCGGACCACCATGGAATCCATTGTCCTCCCTGCCTCACCACAGGTAAGAGGAGAAAGGGGGGTTATAAACAATTATACATATAAAAAACAATCATGCACTACATAAACACACACTACAAAAAGACAGACACTGCACCCACTACACATACTACATGCACTACAAAGACACTGCACCCACCACACACTACATGCACCACAAAGACACTGCACCCACTACACAGACACTGCACACCCCATAAATACACTGCACACACTACATGGATTACACAGAAACTGCACACACCATAAATACACTGCACCTACTACACACACTATACAGACACTGCACCCACCACACACTACATGCCCTACACAGACACTGCACACATCATAAATACACTGCACACACTACATGCACTACACAGACACTACATCCACTACATGCACTACTCAGGCACTGCCCCACTACATGCACTAAACAGGCACAGCACACACTACATGCACTATACACACTGCACCCATTACACGTACTACACAGACACGGCATCCACTACACACACTGCATCCACTACACACATTGCATCAACTGCCCAAACACAGACACTACACACACTCAGGGCCGGTGCTACCATAAGATGGCACAGGGGGCCACCTTAGAGTGCATCAGTCAGGGCTGCAATATTCAGGCTCTGGGTGACCGAAAGGAGGAGAGCATACAGTGCTCCACTTTCTGTTGGTGACCGAGTGGCCGTGGTTTTGTGGGGGCAGCATTTCATCCTTGGACCAAGGCAGCACAATGTCTTGGGCCGGCCCTGAAGGTGTGTGTAGTGTCTGTGTTTGGGCAGAGGTTACTCTGGGAGGCCTTTAGCTTTCCTGAAGACATGGGTTTCAAGGCACTTCTTAAATGGTTGAAGAATAGGGATGAGTCTGATGGCGGTAGGCAGGCTATTCCAAAGGAAGGGAGCTGCCCATGAGAAGTCCTGCAGTGTGAGTTGGCCATAGAGGTGCGAGCAAAGGACAGGAGAGAAGGGGCGTATCTGTAGATCAGAGAAGAGATATAAGAGGGGCTAGAATTGTTCAGTGCTTTATAGGTATGGATTAGTACTTTGAATTGAATCCTATAGGATACAGGAAGCCAATGTAAGGACTGACAGAGGTGTGAGGTGAGAGGACCGACTGGAGAGGAAAATTAGTCTGGTGGAAGCATTAATTACAGACTGTATCGGGGCAATACGGGTTAAAGGAAAACCAATTAGGAGAGGGAAGACCTATCTATCTATCATCTATTTGACTGTCTGTCTTTTTCTGCCTGTCTGTCTTTTTCTGTCTGTCTACCGATCTAATACATGATCTGTTGTGAATTTTTTTTAAAAACCCTGTTTTATAAAAATTGTATTATCGGCTTGAATTATTTTTTTATTATTATTTACTTTAGAAACAAGTGACTGTTCATTGAAACTGTCAATTACATAATCTTAATGTTTTAAAAAAAAAACACATTTTATTGCAATAAAAGTCCATTAATGAATGTATTATAAGTAAACAGTTAAGTTGTATTAACATCATAAGGATATACCATGTTCAAAGTTTTAATTCAGACATAGCTTTTCTCCTTTGGCTAATTAACTCTCTGTTTTGCAGCTGAAACCACCATATATTTCCCCAATTGATTTGTTCAATGTTGTTATTACATATTCAAACCTTAGTATATAACCCCAATCATTATAACAAATCTGCTGGAACAGCATTCGTTTTCCATATACTATGTATCATTTCTTAACTAGCTTCTATCCATCAATATGTCAACATCCACATATGAAGTTCACATGTTATAAATAGTTTACACATATTTCTAAATCTCTTTTGTCTTTTAAAATGACAAGTGTTGCGTTAATTATATTTTAATATAGTGATTTCATTTTTCACTTACATGATTTTATTCTCCTATGCCAAGTATAGAATATTTTCGCTCTTTTTACAATATTTATTACCCATTTAAAATCTATTTAAAATTTTAATACCTGTATATAAAAAAATCATTTTTATGAGGATATCAATAGTGGGATTATGTTTTCTGTTTTATACAACATTTTGTATTTATATGAATTCCATGTTTGTAATTAGATGTGTTTTTGTGTGTGTGTGTGTGTGTGTGTGTTATTTTGTTTATTATGACTGGCATACATTTTCTCAGGGTATTTATAGATTAGTCGTTGTATTTATAAAAAAAACAAGTATGTATTTGAGTATGTAGGTAGTGTGTGAGATAGGTATGTTTAGTGGTACCCTACTTCAAGGAATACTGTGGCATTAGGAATACATATCTGTATTCTTAACAATACAATATTCATGTCCCTACTTAGTTTTACGCCCCTCACCCAACCTGCAAAAAAACCAAAAACCATAAAAGAACCTGAACTAACAGGAAAATAAATGATTTACCCACCAGTGCTTTCCAAGTGTCCCTTAGTGCTGCCATGGCCTCCAAGCGGCGTGTGATTTTAGAGGTGAAACGCATTAAGTATTTTTTACTATCCGTAACTATCCGATACGTATTTTGTCATATAAAGTAGTTGTTTATTTTTAAACATCTACTGGACTTACCCTGATCTTTTGTGCTGGAGCCCAGATACATTTCTCCTTGGTGGAGAGCATACCACCTAAGTGCTGTGGATTGAGCCAAACCATATTTTTGCTTTACCTCTGTGAGTACCCCTTTTATCTTGTTTTATTATTTTATAGTTTTCAGGGCCATTTGGCAAAATGGACATGGAGGCCCCCCAACCCCTCCCCCCACACACACACTCAAAGTCTACAGGAACCACAGCATAGCCATACAGTTTAAGTTCACTTACTCCTTCCCCTCCCTATGTTCTTCTCACTGCTCCTCCCTCCCCCTCTCTATGTTCTTCTTACTGCTCCCCCCTCCCCCTCCCTATGTTCTTCTTACTGCCCCCATGTTCTTCTTACTCCTCCCCTCTCCCTATGTTCTTCTTACTACTCTCCTCCTCCCTATGTTCTTCTTACTGCTCCCTATGTTCTTCTTACTGCTACCCCCTCCCCCACCCTATGTTCTTCTTATGTTCTTCTACTGCTCTCCCTCCTCCCTATGTTCTTCTCCCTCCTCCCATGTCCCTTACGTCCCCCTCCCCCTCCCTGTTTCCTTCTTACTCCCCCTCCCTGTGTCCTTCATACTCCCCCTCCCATACCACTGAGACACTCCAAGGTCCAATATACCACTTACAAACTCCAAGATCCAATATACCATTAAGACACTTCAAGGTCCAATATACCATTGAGACACTTCTTACTCCCCTCCCCCCCTGTGTCGTTCTTACGCCCTCCTCCCCATCCCTATACCACTGAGACACTCCAAGGTCCCATATACCACTGAGACATTCTAAGGTCTAATATACCCCTTACACACTCCAAGATCCAATATACAATTAAGACACTTCAAGATCCAATATACCATTAAGACACTTCAAGGTCCAATATACCATTGAGACACTTCTTACTCCCCCTCCCCCTCCCTGTGTCCTTCTTACTCCCCTCCCCCCCTCCCTGTGTCCTTCTTACTCCTCTTCCTCCTGGCTGTCAGCACTCAGTGTGCACTTCCTGTCAGTCCGGCCGGAAACAGGAAACTGAATCTCCTGTACCGCGCGGTACCCGGACGGACTGACAGACAGGAGGAAGAGGAGCTCGGCCACACTACAGGGAAAGGGAGGACGGAGGTGACAAGAGAGGAGTGCTGCAGCCACCTGAGGCTCTCTATAGAAAGCACTGGCCCTGCTTGGGGCCCCGGGCCAGCTCGGGGGCCCCAAGCAATTGCTTAGTTTGCCTGCCCGCTAGTGACGGGCCTGATAGTTTTAGTAGTGTACACTATATTTTTTATAAGACCATCACATTATTTGATTGCAGAATCATAAAATCTTCCACTGAGATATATATCATCTTGAGCTAACCTGCCTACCTTAGATCACCACGTACCTTAGCACCTTATTGAAGAAGAGACCAGCCACCCTTAGGCGGATATCATACATAGCAGAACTACTTGAACTCTATACTTAGTAAGTGCACTTCTTCTTACTTTTGAACTATATTCTACACTATATTTTGTTGTATTATTTAGCTTTTATATATCCAACTACCACTGAGACTACCTCTACCTCTGAGATCATACCAAGGGGCTACCCCTTCTTCTACCATATGCATTTTCTTTTGGACAAAAAGAATACAAAATAAGAAATCTAATTACTTGCCACATATTACAAACTGCCTTTTGTAATTGGTTTTTCGTGTGACAAATTGCCCTGCTTCCCTGGGTTATGGAGAAGCCTGTTGGCCAGTCTCCTACCATGTGGCTATGACTCTTTCATGTATCTGGCTTTAAAGCCCCTAGTCTACCTTCAGACAGACTATTTATGTAGGTTGCTTTATTTCTCTTATGTTTTAGTCACCCTGTACCCATTATAGGTGCAGGGTGTGTGTAATGTAATTGTTTATAGTGTGTGTGTGTACTGTGAAATGTATTGCCTGCTCTCCTGTACTGCTGAGGTTTGCTACCAACTAGGTGGATTTGGCTATTGAGCTTGTCTAGTGCCCTCTGTTGGTAGCAACAGCAATATGCACTACCTGAATAGCAAGACTGGTTCATTTGCATATTTGGGTAGATTTGCATATTGCTAATTCTGAAGGCACGTGAGATATTTTCTGTTAATTATTTTCTCCCCCCCCCCCTTAAAAATATGCCATTGTGTTATAATAAGTCACTGTATGTTTGCCTGCTATGATTTGACTGTTTGTAATTGTATTGAGTTTTCACAGCAATGTTAATGTAATGACCATATGGGCTAGTCCCAAGTAAAATAAAGTTTTAGTCAGTTCTTCTTGAACCTCAACACGTAGTCTTGTGTCGTGATTAAAGGGGACAGCTATACTCACACTGGGGATTGCTATGCTCTGCATACTTCCTTGAGCCTTAATCACTTGGAGGAGAGGTCTTCCCCACACAGTCCTGGATGCTGGAGGTTCATACAGGGTGGAAGGAAGAGGTCTTTCCCACACGGTCCTGGAGGACAGAAGCTGATCCAGGCTGGAAGGAAGACGGCGAAACTCCAGTCAAGCTACTGCGGTTGCGGAGTCTGCAGTGGTTGGGGTGTCCGGTGCGGTGCTCGTGGTCCTCGGCGCAAGCTAGGAAGCGTCCATCAATGGAGGGTACTCGGTCCGAGTATGGGGAGCTCCGTTACACCACACAAAACAAGTAATCTACTTGTTAAAATGCACGTGTAATTTATATTATGTTGGTAGGACTAAAAGACCTCTATATGTAAGGGTAAACGAACACGTAAGAATCATTAAAAAAGGTTTCACATTTTTAGCAATCCAAAAAGTTACGACAAATTAGAGAGGGGAAGACAGTACAAAAAAATTGGATCAAACAGAGATGCGGTGGATCTTTGACTTGCATACTCTAACTCTGCAAATTTATATTTTAAATTTATATTTCGAATTGTGTCTTTTTTTGTGAAATTTCTACTTTTCCCCTTTAATTAGAAAACTACTGTTTAAAATAAACATTTTAGACTAATAAAGCACTTAATTTTATTTTATTTTATATTTAATATGAAACATAATTTAAATTTGCCAATTATAATATCAATATTTGGAAGTCTAATTCATGCATCAACTAGGTACAAAATTGCACTTTAAATGAACATTAGATCTATTCTATTTATTTTAATTGATCATATTTTTACATGATTTCTTATACACAATCCATTAGATACTAGCATCACAATGGGAATAAGTAATTTTATTGTACAATATTATTAAAAGGTTCCAAGTCACATTTTGCCCTAATATGAGATGTTATCATCTATATTATATATAAATTAATATATACGTATTTTCTGTCACCATGAACTTCTACACAATGCCGAAATGCCGGGTAAGGAACGTACTAGCGCAGAGGATCATGGGCGCTGTAGTTCCGAAACCCAGTATTGACGTATCGGCTAGAGTGGAGATTCCATTTAGTGATCACAACATCAGAGACAGACGATCAAGTAGGAGGGTATGATAGAACAGACTGCACTGATTGGAGGAGCAGCAAAAGAGGAGGACAGGAACACCCTTCAAAATCACGGTACCCGGAACAAAGAACACAGCCAATTGAGAAAGCCTATCTGTATAGGAGAAACGCATCTCGAGGATCCAGGAGTGATTACTATATTTTAACTTTTATTTTTTATATTTACCAGTGTTATTTTTGTTTGTATTTTATTAATAAATAGCACCAAGTGCATTTAAAGAGACGAATCCAGCTTCTACATTACCGGGTACCTAAGGGAAAGTGTCCCAGAACAGACACACATACTTTTGTACTTAGAGCCAGTCTGGAAGGCTCTATGTCAGGTGAGCTCACCTATGCATGTGTTACAGCTCACCATTAAGTTTTTAACTCATTACACTTATTTTCTCTCCATTTTCTCTCTGTTATATATAATATTCGGAAGAGACATCAACACATACAGAAGATCCATAGAGGACTTGTATGTTACCTAAAAATATACCAGCTATAAAGTTTAGAGCCTATGTCTAAAGGCTCTTTACCATGTGAGTGTATCACTCACCTCTATCACTAATATCATTGTGTCAACAATATTATACTATATACTTTTATTTTCTCTTTTATGTATGATCTCAACCACCCTAAATCCTAGTGGATTTGATCCAAAAGAAGGCAAAAAAAAACAGTTTGAAGCACTGTGAGTCATTAAATACCAATATATAGCGCTGCACTAAAATCAGAAGGCGGTTCAGGGGTTAATCACTTCTACACCTGGTACCGTGCGTATCTTTTATATTCCAATTAGTGGGTGATTTTGGAGCACCCACCTAGTCTTCTAGCTGCTACACTGAAATATAACAAAATAAATCATAACATAAGTGCCTATATCCCACACATTTGTTTTGTATAGCCTGCATTTTCTTTTGGTCTGGAACAGAGAAACTCTGGTTTGGGTGTTTGAGCTGCCGTCAACTGTATGCACTAGAAACCTATATCGTAAATATAGACCACAGTGCTGTACTCTAAAGCATGAGCAAGAGTACAACACTGATATGGGCTACTGGGAAATGAAGTGCCAGGAGTTGAAGACGACCAGCAGGAAAAGCATGGTGGCAGCGATGAGGGACAGGTTCAGGTAAGTACAAGTCACATTTCCATGTACCCTGCAGCAACCAAACACCCAGCAAAATCCTCATCATGGGGTCTTTGCTATATTATGCAAAGTCCCCAGACAATGGCATAACTGCTGTAGGGGGACCAGTGGCATGCTAACCAGGGGGTAGGACAATCTGCAAGGACAGCACGAAGCTCCGTCTTCTTGCCAGATCAGGTACCTGTTGCTTACTCTGTTCATTTATTTGTGCAGACTCTGGAGCTAGCGGCAAGAGAGCTGCTGGAATTACTCTGCACTGTCTGGTTCCTTGCCACCTTTTCTGATGCTTGGGAGCTGGGATGTAGTCATCCCATTTCAGCAACTAATGGTAAAGAAAGTATTGGCAAGTATTTTTTTAAGCAATATCAATCTTGTTTATGCATGTGTGAAATTTACATTGATGTGTTATTGTTCTTTAAAAGGCAAAATAAATAAATAAATAAATAAATAAATACAGTATATTGACAGTGAAGGGGTTAGCAGCCCTCTATACACCATTCCTCTCAACCGTCCAAAATTTTGGGGACAGTCCTGATTTTCAGGTCCTGTCCCACCATCCTGCCTTAGTTCCCTGGAATCCCACTTATGGGGACACCAGGGAACTGTCCCTAACCTTTATAGCACGATCGCATGAATAGAAGCACTCAAGCTATGATTAAGGCACTAAGATCCTGGAGGGAGCACTGAAACTGTGCTCCTTGCAGGATCTGCCCTCAGTGGGCTAACATTACGTAACTAAGCTTAAGATTTAGTGCCTAAGCTCAAGTGCGTTGCTACACAAAATGCGGCTATCTTCCTGGGTTATGCTTCTTCATGTTTTGCACTACCTCCCTACTTTTTTCTGTTTTTAGGCCATTTCAATAAATGGTAAGTTTTATACAAACATGGATTTCATCTACTTTATACATGATTTTGAGCGTTAGTGGATTGTGTTCAGTTGCTGTATGTGCTGGATCTGACCACCCCAACTTTGGATGCCGGGCTCCACTATCTGCTAAATGGTGTGCATGTCTACACATTTAAATAGTTTTTTCTCTTTTGTGACATTATTACATCAAACCTTGTTGATGTAAGTTTGGCTGGGCTCTGGGAAGTATTCCAGACTCCTTAATGTGGGTGGACCTGTCCCATTTCCAGGCTGGTCTGCTCATTTGGGGGCAGAGCTAGTGATGCAAACACATCACTGGCCCATCCCACAGGCGTCTTGAATCACAGGATGTCGAAGTTGGGAGTTGTGCTACACTGTATATAAGTCTAAAACAGAAACTCACAGCAAAGTAGCCTGTTAATTATTGTACTTCAGTCTTGTTCTAAATTACAATTCCATGAATGATAACCATTAAGTTAATTCTGGAACACTTCCAATCCCTCACTGCATCTCAGAGCCACTCTCCCTGAAGATAACATGTGGCTCTTTGACCATTCAAACCTTTGAGAGGAATACGTCACTGATATTAATCTGTGTACACCATCCGGTATCATGCATTAATTAGGTCAACTCATGAGAAGGCAGATGCACGTGGGATTGTTGAAAAAGCTTAAACAAAAACTCCATGATGAACAGAATAATGGCACACAACCAATCCAGGCACTGATCTCTTTTCTAAATTTAAAATCAGTCATATCTACAAAAAAACACAGTGAATGAAAAGCTCCTTATTGCAGCTTGTATATGAGGTTTGCATAATTCATATATGAAGTTAATTACATCCCAAGTAAAGCATGACAGTGACAGCATATATGCTGGAAATGAACTAATGCATTCATAAGCTTTTAGAAGGCTTTGGAAGGTGCCAACCAAAGGGATTTTTGAAAAATGATACCTCTTTGAGTAACAGGCTTAGGAAGAAAGAAAGAAATACCCAAAACATTTCAGTTAAAGGATCATGTTACGTGGAGCTATTATTAGTGTAAAAATGACAGATATTGTGAAACAAAGTGGAAATATCTCCTAAATCACAAAAAAAAGATTTTAAAAAACTAAATAAAGTGCAAAGCAAAGACAAAAGTCTAAATAATATGCTGATATTCCTAAAAAGGCTGATATTCTTAAAAAGAGAGAGAGCAATCCATCACTAAAAAAGGTTTGCATGCCAAGTGCAATTAACAAAAAAATACATCTCATATACAGTGTTTTTAATTACATATTCTTTAACAGTCCTTTTATCTACAATCTAGAACTAACACACTCTTTTATGAATCCCATCACATTCTTCAAATTTCTCTCCCACATATTAGAAAAATATAAAAATGATGTGATTGGAAAACTATTATTTCATTGAAAAATCCCTGACACACTCAGTAACAAATGGCATCAGGAAGATCTTAAAACTCTCACACATAGACCTCTCTATTTTGTTGGCGAGATACAGGTAATACCTCATGGACTTGACTTTGTTGAAGAAAGTATACATCGCAGAGTTATGAAAGAAACTGCATTTTTTTGCTGGTGGAACTAACAGCCTTTACAAGAAGGACAATAGCTGTTGGCCCGATTCATGGAGTATATTGAAAATGAGAAATTGGACAGCTAAAGTTTTGTTATCACATCTCAAGCAAAATGTACGCAACCTCATTCAACACATATTTACCTAAGTAAGAAACACGTACAATATAATTCAATACAAATATGTGTAATACGATACAATGTAACCCTAGGATATTGTATTAGGACACTGGGGAGAATGAAGATTTCTATATGTTTAAATACTGACAGTGTGAAGCCACCATAGAGAATTACAAATTGTAATAATTTTAAACTTTTTTGAAGAATAATCTTTAACTGCTCCACTCTTTATGAACTAAGCAATAATATTTGACTTACATCGCTACCCTTTGCTTGATGGTGCTTACTCTACTCTGATGCAATCATAATATATCATATGGACTACACTATGTAGAATTGTATTTACTGTTCCACTAGTGAATCAAATGCTACTTTCTAAAAATGGGTATCCTAATGTAAGAATTATGAGAGCTAGTTCTTTATATAACTTAAGTGGAACATTGATTTATATAGTGACATTTAGAGTGAATGTTTGAATTACATTGTCCTTTCTAAGTGACATAGCAGAAGCAGATTTTGAAATATTCTAAAATTAGCCACCGACCCACCTTCCCTAAAGCTCTTTTGGGATTGGTGTATTTTGTAATCACAGCTTTAAATGGACACTATTGGTACCTAGACCACTCCATGTTAGTGCCTCTGTCCCCTTTTTATATTGCAGGGTTAAAATTTCCTCTAGTGGTGCTTTCTGCTGTGTCACAGAGTTTAACTCTGTGAACCGAAGCTAGACGTCCACATGCTGTGCATGAGGACATCAATCATATTCAAATTTCCCATATTTCCGATTTATCCATTGATTTAATGCTTTCCTTTGGGAAGGTCTAATGTGTGCATGTCGATTGACGCGCATGTGAAATAGGTTCCTCTTTGAGATGACATCAGGGAGGAGGAGGCAGTGATGGAGCCAGGATCATGGGATCATGAGTTGTTTTTTTTTAAGAATGTTGATTGCAAGAGCAACTTGTTTCTACTTAATAGCTTTGCATACAGCACTAGTTTCAGGGAGTTACGTTCTTTAGGGAACGGACGACTCATGTTGACTACAACTCACAAAAGTTTGTCGGTGAAAATTGGACATAACTGCCTCTTGAATTCAAATCCTCTACAACTGGCATATGTTCTAATATAGGTCGCGCCTTCTATGTTTGACAAATGAGTTAATAAAGTTGAATCTTTGACACTTTGCAACACTTTGTATTTTATTGGAAGGAAATTGATTTCCTTCCAAAGCTGGAGTGACAAATATACAGTCACGGAGCAGTTCACTCATGGCTTTGAAAACTGCGCAGTTAATTAAAAAATACATTAACAGACAACCTGTAATGTATCTCATTGAAATTGTCAGGATGATAAAGAAGGCTCATAAGAGCAATCTAATGACTTCATGAATATTGTGACTGTAATGAGTGAAAGGGGCATCAACCTCTATACATTTACAGAGTGTGATGCATTGCTATACATGACCCAAGGACGACATCTCTATGGTGAGTATATTATCTCATTACTGTACATGGAAAAGAGAATAATTACATTAGTCACAATCAATAGAATAAAAAATTATATTATACTGTCTAACGTAATTGCCTTAAATCCATTATGTATACTTTTATATCAATTATTTTTGTTAAGTACATGTCTGCTGTTAATGAATAGTTTCAAGCATTTATGAAATCAATGCAATGTTAATCTTGTTTGCAGTAGTGTTTTATGTTTTTCATTTTTTTTATTCATTTATATTTTTATTTTATTTCTTTAATTGTTTATTCACTGTGTTTTTAGAGATGTTAAGGGTGCACTGCAAAAACAGTGGGGATTTTTTTGTATGTTGTATCATTAAAAATGCTACAAATATGGGGGGCGTGGCTGGCGGCCGAGGAGAGCGGTCGCATGGTGTGAGTGCTCCCGGTCGTACAGGACCTCTAAGCCTGGCAAACCGAAGCACACTGCCCTAAAAACATAAATAAAATTGGGCACATTATCTACAAGCCTGCTACAATGGCCCCTGCCAAACAGATGAAGGTCACGGACCTGATCCGCAGGCACAAAAAGGACAGAACGCGGCCCACCCAAGATGGCGGCGAAGGACCTGCGCTCTCACAAACCTCAGACTCCTCGCATGAACATGATAATGAGGCAAGCCTCTACACTGATGCCCCGGTCACGAAGAGGAAACTCTTTACTATGCTACAGGACTTCAGGGTTACCCTGCAAAGGGACCTAAGGCAGGCTACAAACTATATCAAGAAAGAAATATCAGAGCTGGGAGAGAGGACAAACAGCTTGGAGGCCAGGCAGGACAAACTATGCTCAGCGCATGATATGCTGGCGGCAACTGTACAGAGCCTAAGTGAAGAGCACATGTCCCTGAAAAAGAAAATGGCTGATATGGAGGACTGCTCGAGGAGGAACAATGTCAGGTTCCGAGGGATCCCGGAATCCGTGACGAATGACGGCCTCGTAGAATACATAATGTCAATATGTAAGACCCTGGCGTCGACAATACCAGAACAAGAGTGGCTTATGGACCGGGTGCATCGCCTACCAAGGCCCCAGAGGCACACGCAAGACACGCCGCGTGACACAGTAGTGCGATTCCACAATTTTAAGACCAAGGATGCAGTACTTGCGGCGGCAAGGAAAGCGTCAACATTACCTGCACCCTTTGAAAACGTCCAATTGTACGCAGATCTTTCGGCTATGACCATGAGTAGGAGATGAGAGTTTGTAACGGTCACAAAGACACTAAGGAACAATAACATCTAATATCGCTGGGGCTACCCGACCAAGATCATTGTCTGGAGAAATGGAAGAACATACACAGCAAACGAACCGGAGGTGGGCATGCGGCTACTTAAGTAATGGGGCCTATTTCCAGTGAGGTCTCCGGACAGAGCACCGGCAGAGTCGCCAAAACGCCCGCAGAGAGAATTGCAGATGGCGGGATCACCCACCCTGACTTAATACAACTCAAAGGACCCTCTCAACAAGGACTGAAGAATGCTTTACTGTGACTGTCCCAATAGCCACTTGCAAAATGAACTGACAATATGTTGTGAGTATATATGCGTATGCACACATGTACAGAACAAAAATCTCACAACCTTAGTATCACGCACTCAAGGCAAGGACTGAGGGTGCCGTTTGTGTGATGTGTCTCCAGATCAGACGCGGCGAGGGAGTGGTCTACAGTAGCTGGGAGCCGGAATATGACGTCATATTCTGGCTCCCGGCATCTGCAAACGGCGCGCGGCGCTAGAGGCAGCAGAGTGGACACCGCCTCCTCACCGTGTCTGATCTGGAGACAGGCGCCCGATGGGGGGGTGGTCCATCACCTCTTGGCCCCCCCATGAAAGGGGAAACACGGGGGGAGGAAGGGGGGCATTTGAGTGCGCTGAGTGCCTGCAGGAACAGCATTGCTGCTCAAAAAAAAGTGCAGGATCTCTGTTCCTGCAGGACTCAATACATAGGCATGCCGCGGGGATTAGGGTGTGCCCAGTTACAGTTCTTTGTTTTTTTACCCCAAGTTTTTCCCAAAATTTCTTCCCCCTGGGCAACACCAACATCACTTGATATATGTAAACACCCGAACAGTTACGCTCTATACAAGCAGTCTCACAAGGGAAAGCATGGCTAATTAACTAAAAATCCTAGCCCTTAATGTGAAAGGCCTTAACAGCCCCCATAAGCATAGAATGGCGGCACAGGAAATGGTCAAAGCTAAAGCAGCAATAGTGTGCCTGCAGGAAACACACTTCTGTATCCGAAACCCACCTAGATTTAACGTTAAACAATATGCTCAGAGCTATCATGCCTTATCTCCGACTAAATCTAGGGGAGTAGCCTTATACTTCCATAGGGATTGGGTGTTCTCCCTCTCCAAACAATACGCAAGGCGGGATGGGAGGTTACTGATTTTGGTGGGATCGTTGAATGGACTACAAATGACAATAGTTTTGTTATATGCCCCAAATGAATCGCAGAAATCCTTCTTAAACATGGCCTTCCGTACAATCGCACAACATAAACAGGGACACACCATCATATGCGGAGACTTTAATTGTACTCCCGACCCCTCCCTAGATATTAGCATGGCAAAAAACGAACCGCCAAAGTCAGCCTCCTTGGCCCTAGGCCAACACCTTAGTACCCTCATGCACGAACACGATTACTTTGACACATGGAGGAACTTATATCCTCAAGAGAGAGATTTCACCTATTATTCGCCCGTACACATGACCTACACTAGAATAGACTTATGCCTCCTTGACACCAGAACGTTGCCATTTGCATTAAGCGTACGCATTGGACCGATCACGTGGTCCGACCACGCCCCTCAAATCATAATAATAAAAATCATAGATATAATCAAAAATGAAGAGACACACAAATGCAAACCCACAAACAGCACGCACGAAAAATTAGCAGAGCTCAGATCAAAACTTCACTACAATTAATGGAAACCGAAAAGAAGATGCGGTTCCTCAAACAATCCTTTTATACCATGGGAAACAAAGCGGGAAAGTTCCTAGCTAAAAAAGTTAACCAAACTAAACTACAATCGAAAATACCCTATATCACCTCAGAAAGAGCAGTAAAATTATACAATCCCCAGGACATAGTCAACGAGCTAGCACAGTATTACGTGACCCTCTACCAGTTAGACAGAGATCATGACACTCACCAACTGACTAAAACGGAGATTGCACGATTCATTGAGCAAGTTGACCTGCTGCGTCTGTCCCGACCACAATGCTCCTTAATGGAAAAACCCTTCTCAGAGGAAGAAATAGAAGAGGCCATCAAGTCCCTACCCAAACTCAAAGCCCCTGGCCCAGATGGTTTATCAAATTATTATATATATATATTAAATTAGCACCACACTTGATCACTCCTCTCACCAAACTTTTTAACACCATAAAAGAATCAGGGGTAATGCCCAAAGAAATGCTGGAAGCTTTCATTGTGACACTACCCAAACCAAACAAACCTCCCACCCACTGCGCCAACCTACGCCCGATCTCTCGCAGACACCAAGCTTTACGCCAAACTGATAGCAAGAGACTCAAAAAATACTTCCAGATCTCATCTCCGAAGAACAGGCAGGGTTCGTACCAGGGAGACAGGTGGGGGACAATACCAGACACTTTCTGAACCTAATAGAATGGGCGAATTTATCATCCCAGACCGGCCTGATATTGGCGCTGGACGCTGAAAAGGCTTTTGATCGCCTACATTGGGATTACATGACACAGACACTAACCAGAATGGGATTTTCCCCAGCAGTACTGTCAAGCATTCTCGCCCTATATCGAACACCAACTGGCAGGGTGTTTAGCACAGGTTTCATATCCGACCAAATAGAGATAAGAAACGGTACACGGCAGGGATGCCCCATTTCGCCCCTCATTTGCATACTGAGCCTGGAACCCCTGATTTGTCTCATCAGACACGACCCGGCAATACAGGGGCTCCATACACCAGGGGGCATTAAAAAACTGGCTTTATTTGCGGATGATGTTTTAGTATTTATAACACGTCCAGAATCCTCACTACCACAACTACTGAACAGACTCGACACATATAGGCAGGTATCTTACTGCAGGAATAACACAATGAAAACACAAGCATTACCTATCAATTTGCCGAGCACTATCATCACGACCTTACAAGCACAACATAACTTTGACTGGCGCAAAACCTCCTTACAATATCTGGGGATCAAGCTCACGAAATCCACCCAATCAATAATACGGGAAAACCACTACCCGGTCATACAAAAACTCAGAACCACACTCGAGAAATGGGAAGGACTTGAGGTGTCCTGGCTAGGCCGCATTAACCTTGTTAAAATGATGGCACTGCCGCATATACTGTACCTGTTTAGAACCTTGCCCATCGCTCTCCCTAACAAACTGCTAAAACTTTTTCAAAGCACAATAAACGCACATGTGTGGAAACGGAAACCCCCGAGAGTGGCACTGGTGGGGGATTGGGTATGCCTGATGTTAAGGCTTATTTCAAGGCATCCACCCTGGCGCAGGGAATCAGGCTCCTACGCCCCACAAGCACCCTCTAAAGACCCATCTGGTTAGCAATGGAAAGTGCCTGCCTAAACACTCACGATATGACACGGCACCTATGGGCAGGGGGGCACTCCCATGCTGCAGCAGGAAAGCAGCTGCAGAGCTCAAGGTTTTTACTGAGGGCCTGGAATAACTGGAGCCCACACATAGTGGATCCCAAATCACTCTTCCAAGCAGCACCCCTGGCAACACTAGAAACATTCTCTCCTGACCTGCTGGTGAGTCGTTGGAGGGAGGGGGGTGCATACCAGGTCCAGGACATATTAGAGGGGGGAAAATTAAGCAGTTCCCCGTCCTGCAAAGGGACCTACAGCTACCAGCGAGTGATATATTCCTATATCTCTATATCTCCGAATAAAAAACAACACTCGCATATCCAAAACTGTTCTAATCACTCCACAAAACCCCACCTAACACTAAAACAGGCACCCTTCCACAGACACATAAAACCACTGTCAGTATGCTATAACGCGCTGGTCACCCCGTCGGCTCCTGATAAGCCGTCATACATGATTCAGGGGGAGGAGGACCTGGGACTCCAATTTCCCACAACATAGTGGCCAACGGCCCTGGCAACCACAAAACGGGCATTGCAAAGCCTCGCACGCTGGGAGGCTTATTGCAAAGTACAAATGAGGTGGTACCTGGTACCACGCAGGCTGGCACACTGTACCTGGGCACATCTGGGAAATGCTGGAGGTGCAACACAAATGAGGGAACTATACTTGTATTCTAACAAGTGTATAACATGTTGTCTAGGGTAACCCTAACCCCCCTTTTTTTCTTCTGTACCCCCCCCCCCCCCATCCCTCTAGTTAAATGTTAAAAAACTAAAAGCAACGCGGATTGCTTTTCAGACGTGCACCACACAGCAGGAGCTCCTACTCACACCGAGTTAGCATGAAACACGAATAGGACGTGAGTCACACCACATAACATACTTGTTTTAAATGTGAGAAGGCCAAAAAGCACAAATCCTTGGAAAGTAGCCACAGTGATTCCAAGCTTGCATAAGGAATATGCTGGACTATATTCCTGGGGAATGGCATCCACAGCTGCGACTGTGATGGGTATTGCATGAACAATAATGCACTGCGTTGCACAAATGTCTGAACCTTTTTGCACCAATAAAAACGATAAATGAGAAAAAAAAATGCTACAAATATCACAGAAAAAATATTCTTAAATAGACCAGCAATAATGTATTATTGTTACATAAAGGATATGTCAGTACAATTTTATTTCAGTTTAATTTATATATATAAAAATAAGAATTATGCAATTTCTTGATACAAACCACACTCCTATGTGCATCTCACTCCTACTTTTTTGTTTGATTTGAATGTACTTATCAATTTATTATACATATTATATTATAGATGTAACTTGCATACATGGAGCACTGAATGTACAGTTTGATATTTTTCTTGTTTTCTGCAGATTAAATGCTTTCTGTCTCCAGGCCTTGTTTCCTATCTTGTCATCCTTTCTTTTTTCATACTATCATTTCAGCTTACAAAGTTAATTCAATTTTTTTTCCTCTTGCTTTCGGCTGTGCGGTTTCAGGTAGATTATAAATTTTATGCTTGTTTTCTTTAGGCTCCAGATATCTTTCATGCTTACTAAAAGCTAGTTTACAGGGAAGGTGGGCCGGTGGCTAATTTTAGAATATTTCAAAATCTGCTTCTGCTACGTCACTTAGAAACACACTGTAAATGTCACTACATAAATCAATGTTCCACTTAAGTTATATAAAGAACTATCTCTCATACTTCTTACATTAGGATATCCATTTTTAGAAAGTAGCTTTTGTTTCAGTATTGGAACATTAAATACAATCCTACATAGTGTAGTCCATATGATATATTATGATTGCATCAGAGTAGAGTAAGCACCATCAAGCAAAGGCTAGCAATGTAAGTCAAATATTATTGCTTAGTTCATAAAGAGTGGAGCAGTTAAAGATTTTCCTTAAAAAAAGTTTAAAATTATTACAATTTTTAATTCTCTATGGTGGCTTCACACTGTCACTATTTAAAAATTTAGAAATCTTCATTCTCCCCAGTGTCCTAATATAATATCCTAGGGTTACAGTGTATCGTATGACACATATTTGTATTGAATCATATTGTACGTGTTTCTAACTTAGGTAAATATGTGTTGAATGAGGTTGCTTGAGATGTGATGACAAAATTATATCTGTCCAATTTTTCATTTTCAATATACTTTGTAAAATCTACATGCTAGGTTACAACATTAAAACCGGTTTTCACTCACAGATCAGTGAAGAATTACCATTAAAGTATTTAATGTGAAATGTGTAAGGCTTTGCCCCTTTTCTGCATCTTCTAATGGAAAAATAATCAAATAAAGAAATGGAGATTTCTCAGAAAGCATGCTATGACTTCAGAAATCCTTCTGGTTATGAATAACTACTGTAAAAAACAAAAAAACAATCAGTATGGAGTACCTAGAACAGAACATGGAATATTTAAATGCAAATTGCAATAGGTTTCCAAATGTAGGATACGTAGAGCCCTGACACTGGGCTTTCTGATTTTTATGACAAAATGTTAGGCACATTAAAGGGATACCATAGGCACCAAAACATATTTAGCTGTTTATGCAGCCCTAGCTACACTTCCCCTGGCCAGGGTGTTTTGGAGAGGATGGAAGGCCAGCCTCTTGCCCACAGACTATGAGCCTTGTTGCAGAGTTGGACTACCCTTGTTTTAAAAGGGCATTATTCTCAGACATGAGGTGACTCTACATTGTTCTCTGTTGGTAAAATAAAACAATGCATTGTTGGCATAGTCTCATTTTCCATATTTAAAGTAGAATATTGTAAAAACTGACAAGTTGCATCGGTATATCTCTATTTTCCAATAGTTTAGAAAGATGTAATTGTGTTATATATTTGAGGCATTAGTATGTTGCATGTTCTTCACACTATGCATGTTGTTTATATTTTTATGGTTGTCACCACATGCTTAAGGACTAGTCGGCAAAGGCTAGTCCTAGATCAAAATTAAGTATTGTATGTTAGTTCTTTTTGGAACTCTGTGTCCTGTGTCTAATTTGTTCAGGGATCCCAGTAACCGAGTCTTTGGACCTGTTGGCTGGCTGCATGGTCCATGTAGCATGGGACAAAATCAAAAGAGCTAGGACTGAAAGCCACAAGTGACTTTATATAGGCAAGAGCTAATTATATTACAGGCAGAGGTGGGGATATTTGCCTGCAAGGAGTGCTGCAGAGGAATAGGCAGAGGGAATGATACCAGCCTGGAAGAAAAGAGCAGTAGCCTGGTCGGGTGGAAGAGCTCTGGAGAGACTCCAGTCAAGATTTCAACGACTGGGTCTGAAGTGATCCAGAGTCCCCTGTAGTAGCGAGGAAGCGAGCCTGGTGGAGGTACTTGGTCAGGGTACCGGAGCTCTGTCACACCCTTTTACTACAATTCTAGGAGATTTAGTAGCCATGAAGGCAATGCAAAGAAATTGTAACATGTTTATTAAAACCAAATATATCATCAGCTTGTAACAAAACATTTTTGGAGGCAGCTCCTGAAAAACAAATATAAAAAAACCACACCAGGTTTTTCATTTTGTTTGACTCTGTTTTATTGGGGGATATTTTTTCTAACGTTTATTTTATGAATTTACCTCCACATCTTTCCAAAAAGGCAGTTCTGCAAATGTGACTTTTCCAATTTCTAAAGATTTGAAGACATGCTAACAGATCACGTCCAACTTCCCAAACCAAGACAGATTGTACCTTGTCCTGCACAACAAAGAGCAAATATTAAATTGAAGAGTGTGCTATAGAGTTATTACATTACAGAATTGCATTATACTCTGGGAACTTTCAGATCTTGGGTGCTTTTTTAGTATAATTGCAGCTTGGAAACGGTAGCTCATATTGAAAAATAATTGCCACCCAATCGCTACTCTGTCAAATAAATGAGTAATGTGAAGTGTTTATGAAGAGCAGGGTTTATACATACAAATCTATTAGTGATGCATGTGCACATATTTTGTGTTTCTGACAGTGACAATATATGTTTGCTTATGTTTACTACATAATTCATACACCAAAAACAATATTTGCATTTCATATACAACTCCTTTTCATCATATATTAACAGCCCGTGAGTCAGAATCATCAACTATTTTCTGGCCCCTCACTTAAGTATGAGTGTCTGCCTAGCATTTGAGAATGGGCATGTTCCCTTTAAATTCTTTATAAAATGGTGTCACCATTCAGAAAATATATGTCTCATATGACCCACTGGACTGAGATAACGAGCTTCTTTAAGAACAGAAACCACAGAAATAAGTTCAAACAGTTTGTTTTCAATAAACGAGTATTTAGAATTGAGTCAAATTATATATGTGCAATTAGGTTATTGGGAAAATGAAAGCTATAATGAAAAATAAATTCTAGAATTAGAGATTCGAGTTAGACTATTAGAATATGAAGACTAATTTAGATTAGATCAGAAATTCCAAGGCATTAGTAATCAGGCTACAAAGTTAACTCCAATAAATATAATATCCATAGGCTATGACCTACAGGGGTCTTTCATGGAGTTGCCAGGTTCAGAATGTTCATGTAACGAGAATATACCCCAACACGCAGGATTCAGCTAAACAGAAGACAACACAGAGGAGAGATACGTCTACCGGACCTTAGAATGGCCGGACTCGAGGTATATGAGAGGAGACAGAGTCAGGAACGATCCGAAGTCAAGGGCACAGAGAGACAGCGTAAACTAGGACTAGCCGGGGTCTGGTACACAGTAAACAGCAAGCCGGCAAACAGAACAGATAAGGATAAAGAGAAAACGTAGTCAGAAACAAAGCCAAAGTCAATACGAAGAAACACAACTGAACACAACAAGCGCTAAAGGGAACTGAAACAGACACCACGATAGGGCAGGGAGTAAAGGGAGAGGTAAGTTTAAATAGCTTCTAAACTAATGTGATTGGCTCCTGTCATATCCACACCCCCAAAAGGTATGTGTATGGGGAGTGTGGCATGATAGGGACCAATGGGAGCCTTTTGACAATTTAGGCTCCCAATGTCTCTTTAAGAGCACGCCCGAGACTCGCGGCGCGCTCTTAGATTCAGGCGGGACCCGTGATCGCTTCTCGCGGTCACTGCCCGCCTTCCTATTGAAGCCATCGGATGAGCCGCGCGCGCTTCGTGCAGCAGCAGGACCGCGCGCGGCTCGAAGAGAGGACCGCGGCCGGCCGCTGGATAAGGTAAGTAGCGCTACAGTACCCCCCCTGAGGACACACCCTCCGGGCGGGTAGGGCCAGGCCTGGCTGGAAAACGAGAATGGTAAGAACGCACAAGGCGGGGAGCGTGAACAGCATCAGCTGAAATCCAACTGCGCTCCTCAGGCCCATAACCCTTCCAATGCACCAAGTACTGAAGTCGACCCCTAAGGTAACGAGAGTCAAGAACAGCAGAAACTTCGAATTCCTCATGACCCTCCACGGAGACAGGAGGGGGAGGCGGAGAATGCCGGGTATAGCGGTTGCGTACGTAAGGCTTCAACAACGAGGTGTGAAAGACATTAGGAATACGCAGATTCCTAGGAAGACCCAAGGCATATGAAACAGGATTAACCTTATGCAGAATACGATAAGGACCTATGAAGCGGGGAGCCAATTTCATAGAAGGCACCCGCAGGCGAATATTCAGCGTGGAAAGCAAAACCCTGTCCCCCACAACATAAGAAGGAGCCGCTCTGCGATGCTTGTCAGCCTGAGCCTTCTGGCGAGCAGCGGAATCCACCAAAGAACGCTGAACCTGCTCCCAAGTATTACGCAAACCAGCCAAATGCTCATCCAGAACTGGCATGCCCTGTGAGGAGAATGCAGCCGGAAGAACAACGGGATGCTGGCCATAGACAACGTAAAAAGGGCTTTTGCCGGAAGAATCATGAGTGGCATTATTCCGAGCAAACTCAGCCCAAGGAAGCAGGTCAAACCAATTGTCCTGATGGTGAGACACAAAACAACGAAGGTACTGCTCCAGAGACTGGTTGGCACTTTCGGCAGCTCCATTAGACTGGGGATGGTAAGCGGAAGAAAATGAGAGAGAAATACCCATTTCTGAACAAAAGGCTTTCCAGAACCTGTAAATAAATTGGCTACCCCTATCGGACACAATAGACACGGGAATACCATGTAACCGAAATACTTCTCTAGCGAAGATAAGAGCCAGTTCCTTGGATGTGGGCAACTTGCGAAGAGACACAAAGTGAGCCATCTTGGAAAACCGATCTACTATCATCAGGATGACTGTGTTACCATTCGAAGGGGGTAATTCAACAATAAAATCCATGGATAGGTTAGACCAAGGTCTCTCGGGAACGGGTAAGGGATGCAGAAGCCCACAAGGAACTCTATGAGACGTTTTCATACATGCACAAGTAGTACAAGCACTTATATAGTCAGTGACATCCTTGCGTAAGGAACCCCACCAAAAATATCGAGAAATTGCTGACATCGTTTTGGTAATACCAGGATGTCCAGCAGTCTTAGTATCATGATATAATGACAGAATCTCCCGTCTCTCGGGAACATCAACAAACAATTTATCAATAGGCCTCTCGCTAGGTGCCATACCTTGTTTTGCCTGTATGGTTTGCAAGAGGGATGAAGAAATAGACAACATAGTAGTAGCTATTATCCTGTCTGGGGGAATGATAGGAGTAACATCAACCTCCTGTTTGTCAGTAGTTTCGAACTGTCTTGACAGAGCGTCTGCTTTAATGTTGTGATCACCTGGCCTATAGGTGATAATGTAATTGAAACGGGACAAAAATAGTGACCACCTAGCCTGCCTAGAAGATAATCTTTTAGCTTCACCAAGGTAGGATAGATTCTTGTGATCCGTAAAAATGAGGATAGGATCCTTAGTTCCTTCTAACAAGTGTCTACATTCTTTAAAAGCTAAGATAATAGCAAGGAGATCACAATTACCCACATCATAATTCCTTTCAGCTTTGGACATTTGTCTAGAAAAGAAGCCACAAGGATGCAATGGCTTTTCAGGCGATTCTCTTTGGGACAAAACAGCACCTACCCCGATATCAGAAGCATCAACTTCAAGAATATAAGGCAGTGAGGGAATAGGCTGCTGTAAAATAGGTGCAGAGGCGAATGTAGTTTTAAGAAAGTTGAAAGCCTGAAGTGCCTCGGGAGACCAGACACTAGTATTACCACCCTTTTTTGTCATACGGGTGATAGGCGCTACAATAGAAGAAAAACCCTTAATAAAGCATCTATAATAGTTAGAGAAACCAAGAAAAAGCTGAATTGCTTTCAAACCCTATGGGAGGGGTCACTCTATGACAGCAGAAAGCTTCTGGGGATCCATACGAAACCCTTTGGCGGAAATCAAATACCCCAAGAACTGGACTTCGGATTGGTCAAATAAACATTTTTCTAGTTTACAATAAAGACCATTAGCAAGAAGGGTCTTCAGGACCGTTGTGACATGTCTGTGATGAGTGTGTAAATCTGTAGAATATATCAGTATGTCGTCCAAGTATACAATTACAAATGTGTGAATAAAGTCTCTTAGGACGTCATTAATAAATTCCTGAAATACTGCTGGGGCATTGCAAAGACCAAATGGCATAACAGTATACTCGTAATGACCGGATCTAGTGTTGAATGCAGTGTTCCACTCGTGACCTTCCTTTATACGTATTAAATTGTATGCACCTCTAAGGTCCAATTTGGTGAACACAGTAGCATGTTTCAGCCTGTCAAATAATTCTGTAATTAAAAGTATAGGGTATGCATTTTTGATAGTGATTTTGTTTAGACCTCTATAATCGATGCACGGTCTTAAATCACCCTCTTTCTTAGATACGAAGAAAAACCCTGCTCCAGCCGGAGAAGAGTATCTCCTAATGAACCCCTTTTCTAGCGATTCTTTAACATACTCCTCCATGATACGGTTTTCTTGAATAGATAAAGGGTACACCCTGCCCTTTGGAGGTATAGTGCCAGGCAATAAATCGATAGCACAATCATAGGGTCTGTGAGGCGGTAATTTATCAGCTTCCCTTTTATCGAATACAGTTTTGAGAAACAAGTACTGAAGAGGTATAACAGTAGACAAAGGAGGAGTAGTAGGAACATTAATGTTATTTAAAGGGGTGACTTTAATCATACAAGAGTTGTGGAAGGTTTTGCCCCATGATTTTAATTGTCCCAATTCCCAGTCGAAAATGGGATTGTGAGAACATAACCATGGGTACCCTAACACGATATGAGAAGAGGGAGATGTGATAACCTGAAACCGAATGGTCTCAAAGTGTAAAACCCCTGTGTACATGAATAATGGTACAGTTTCATGGCTAACGACTGGAGTACTTAAAGGTCTACCATCTGTGGCCTCAATGGCCAAGGGTATCTCCCTCTCTCTGATGGGAATGTTATTTTTCGTAACAAACCCAGAGTCAATGAAGTTCTCAGCAGCCCCGGAATCAACCAAGGCTAGTATGTTTTCAGCTATACAACTCTCTCCCGTATGAAGGGAAACAGGGAGAAGCAAACGGTTAGGAGGCAATTTAGGAGACTTAGATATCACACGCAAGGCCAGTCCCCTATAAGGTCTTAGGTGCTAGAGTTTTCCGGAAGCAAAGGACATTCTTTTACCATATGGTCTCGCCTACCACAGTATAGGCAGAGTCCGTCCCTTCTTCTAAGTAATTTTTCAGAATCCGAGAGTTTGGCAACCCCTAATTGCATGGGTTCCTCCTCGGATACTTTAACACTCTCAGGTTTATCAACTCTGGGGTTAGTAGGTGTGACCAAACATCTATTCCTGTTCTTAGTATAGAGCCTGTCACGAATCCTATTATTTATATCAATGAGGTAGTCAATAAGGTCCTCTAATGGAATAGGAAGCTCCCTTGCCGCTACCTCATCTAATATAGTGTCAGATAAACCTTCCATGAACGCAGTAGTTAACCCATTATTGGTCCAATCTACCTGTGAAGCAAGGGTACGAAACTGAATAGCATAATCAGCCACAGACCTAAAACCCTGTTTAATTCTCATTAATGCTCTTGCGGCATTCTTTGACCTTTTTGTTGTGTCAAAAGTTCTACGAAAAGCCGTAAGAAAGCTATTGAAATTATGCACCATAGGTCCATTGGCCTCCCAAATAGGATTTGCCCACTCAAGTGCTTTGTCAGTAAGTTGATGCATCAAAAACCCCACTTTAGACCTATCAGTGGGAAAGGAACGTGGATACATCTCAAGGTGGAATTCTATTTGATTAATAAAACCTCTGCATGTCTTAGCTTCCCCTCCATACCTAGGAGGGGGTGTTAAATGGGGCAAAGCATTAGGTGAATTGGATACTTCGGGAAGAAGAGGTGTAGGAGGGTTAGGTGCGGTTGCAGGAATAGTTCTAGACAAGAGCGTCTGGAGAGCCTGTGCTATCTGATCCATACGGTGATCCTGCTCTACAAACCTTGCCTCATGAGAAGCCATTTGCTGAGCCAAATCTGCGGGGTCCATGGCCCTATCATAATGTAACGAGAATATACCCCAACACGCAGGATTCAGCTAAACAGAAGACAACACAGAGGAGAGATACGTCTACCGGACCTTAGAATGGCCGGACTCGAGGTATATGAGAGGAGACAGAGTCAGGAACGATCCGAAGTCAAGGGCACAGAGAGACAGCGTAAACTAGGGCTAGCCGGGGTCTGGTACACAGTAAACAGCAAGCCGGCAAACAGAACAGATAAGGATAAAGAGAAAACGTAGTCAGAAACAAAGCCAAAGTCAATACGAAGAAACACAACTGAACACAACAAGCGCTAAAGGGAACTGAAACAGAAACAACGATAGGGCAGGGAGTAAAGGGAGAGGTAAGTTTAAATAGCTTCTAAACTAATGTGATTGGCTCCTGTCATATCCACACCCCCAAAAGGTATGTGTATGGGGAGTGTGGCATGACAGGGACCAATGGGAGCCTTTTGACAATTTAGGCTCCCAATGTCTCTTTAAGAGCGCGCCCGAGACTCGCAGCGCACTCTTAGATTCAGGCGGGACACGTGATCGCTTCTCGCGGTCACTGCCCGCCTTCCTATTGAAGCCGTCGGATGAGCCTGGATAAGGTAAGTAACGCTACAGTTCATGACCATGAAGTATCTGGATCTAGACTTGTGCAAAGTGGAGCAATTCGGTTTGGCCTTATCTTTTTCTTACAATGTAATTTAATTCAGGATCTCTCATTCATTTGATGCTTCAACTTGTCCATGAAAAATATTCGGGAAAACAGTTTGGACAATCCAAAAATGTGTGAGGAACTGACTCTGTTGGGTTTTGATGCCTGATTTCCAAGTTGCTGTTTCTCTTCCTTACCAGTGCACCAGCCTACCTTTTGTAGATTTGCCTAAGCTCTGATAACCTTGACTCTACAAGCCATGATTTTAGTGCCAACTATCTTCAGTTGTGTCTGTTCAGGTTTCTGGCTCTTGGCCTATATAAACTTTACCAGATTGTGGCTCTTGTGACTCTCTAATCAAGCATGTTCCTGTTTGTTCAACCTGTTGCTGAATTTGGACCATCTGCATCTCCTTCTCACTGCCCTCAGCTTGCCTTACTATTTTATCATCTTTCTGTCCCAGTCTCTCATCTCTGCTTAAAACCAGATGGCCACTTAAGGCAACCACCTGGCTAGCAAGTGGCTACTTCTGACAGAAAACGTTGTATTAAATCAGTATCATTACAAAAGGGCATAAAAATCTGCTAATCAGTTTACTGGAAAAATATATCTATATTTATTTAATAAAAAATAGATATATATATACTGAACAAAATTATAAACGCAACACTTTTGTTTTTGCCCCTATTTTTCATGAGCTGAACTCAAAGATCTAAGACTTTTTCTATATACACAAATGGCCTATGTCTCTCAAATATTGTTCACAAATCTGTCTAAATCAGTGTTAGTGAGCACTTCTCCTTTGCCAAGATAATCCATCCATGTCACAGGTATGGCATATGAAGATGCTGACTAGACAGCATGATTATTGCACAGGTGTGCCTCAGGCTAGCCACATTAACCCCTTAAGGATGGCAGGCGTACTATGCCGTCCTTGGGGACCCGTTCCTTAATGCCCGGGGGCGGCATAGTACGTCCCCGCCGTCCTATGCACTTGCTTGCTTACCGGTGATCGCCCACAATGGGGGAACTTGCTTGGCATCCCAGGGAGTCCCCCTGCTGCTGATCCGGCCCACCTGGGCCATGTGATCATGATAAGGTCGAGTTAACATGGACAAAATTGCCATCCACAGCAATGCCTGCAGGGGGCCTGTCCGGAATGACAGGCAGTCCCCCTGACGCCTGAAACAACGTTAAATAAAGTTTTAAAACAGTGTAAAAGTACATTATATATACTTAGATCATATATATATATTTATATATATATATAAACAAATTGCGTAGCAATAGCACTCCCAGGACTCCAAAGGTGTAAAAATAAAATTTTACTTTTATTTTCCAAATTTAAAAGATCAACGTTTCAGTTTGTCACCCAAACTTTCATCAGGATATGTATTATATATAAATATGTATGTATATATCTCTATATATCTATATATAAATACAATTTTTTTTTAAATTACATTTTTTTTACATTACATAAATTATATATATATATATATATATATATATACATACACATACGTGTATATATATACATTTTTAAATTCTATGTATATATTTATGTAATATTTTTACATAATTAAATAATTTTATTAATCACGGTGACAAACCAGGCAGAATGTCCACAGAATTTGGTTCGTAGGCCCTATATTTAACCCTGTAACTACTCAACACACCATAAAACCTGTACATGGGGGTACTGTTTTACTCGGGAGAATTCGCTGAACACAAATTTTAGTGTTTCAAAACAGTAAAATGTATCACAATGATGATATCGTTAGTGAAAGTGCCATTTTTTGTATTTTTTAAACTCAAACGGCACTTTCACTGACTATATCATTGTTACAGTTTTGAAACACTAATATTTCTGTTCAGCGAAGTCTCCCGAGTATAACAGTACACCCCATGTACATGTTTTATGCTGTTTTCAAAAGTTACAGAGTCAAATATAACGCCTGCATTTCAGTTTTTTAACATTGAAATTTGCCAGTTTGGTTATGTTGCCTTTGAGACCGTTAAGTAGCCCAGGAATGAGAATTACCCCCATGATGGCATACCATTTACCAAAGTAGGCAACTCAAGGTATTGCAAATGGTGTATGTCCAGTCTTTTTAGTAGCCACTTAGTCACAAACACTGGCCAAAATTAGCGTTAAAATTAGTTTTTTGCAATTTTCACACACAAATAAATATGAACGCTAACTTTGGCCAGTATTTGTGACTAAGTGACAACTAAAAAAGACTGGACATACCCCATTTGCAATACCTTGGGTATTCTACTATTGCAAATGGTATGCCATCATGGGGGTAATTCTCAATCCTGGGCTACCATACAGTCTGAAAGGCAAAGTAACCAATCGGACAAATTTCAATGTGAAAAAACTGACAAATGTAACATGTTATATTTGACCTGTAACTTCCCAAAACACCATAAAACATGTACATAATGAGTACTGTTGTACACGTGATACATCGCTGAATACAAATATGTGTATTTTATTGCAGTAAAAGCTAACAGTATTATGACATTCACAGTTAAAATGGCATGCAGAACTAAAAAAATAACAAAAGTTCTTAAATTTTCACATTTGTTTTAGATTTAATTCATATTAAATTATGTTTCAAAGCTAAATATTTGATTTTAAATGAAGGTCCCATTTCGCCTGAATAAAATTATATATAATAAGTGTGGGTGCACTTAATATGAAAGAGTTGAATTACGGTTGAAAAGACAAATAGTCAAATTCCAAGTTTTGTTTATGTTTTATTTTGGTCAAATCGTGTACATTTGGCTCAGTCCTTAAGGGGTTAAAGAGCATGACTGGATATGTTGTTGTTGTTTGAGACACTAGATAAATAATGCAAAAAAAAAAACAACAACAAACAGCTGGACTTGTCAAAAATAAAATATAAATAAATAAAATAAAAATGTATTTGTTCATGGACCTGCAAGAAAAAAGTTAGGCACATTTCTCCAAGTCTTTAATCCTCCTTTGATGTCTGGTTTATAATTAGGAGAGTAAAAATATATCACCAAAATAATAACAAAAGAGCATGAAAATTTATGAGTTACAGAATATTTTTATTCTATTTATTATTGGTGATAAAACATCTTTACCTCTCGTAAAAGCACAAGAAACATTTTCTCTAATTTTATTTCAGTCTTATTCAGAAGAGAATATTTAAGACAATAATATACAGTATGGCAATGTATTGAAGAAGGAATTAAAAAGTCACATTATTTATATTGTTAATTCAGTATCCAAAAAAATGCCTATGTCATGTAGTTTCCCATAATTGATGTGTTCTAAATAAACATATTTTTGATTTGGCTGGAATGGGAAATTAAAAAGATCAGTGGTGTAAGTTTATGGCATCAGTTGGTGAAAAAAAAAAATATATATTTTGGAATTATTAGATTCCAGCTTTATACATTTTTAAGACTTGGCAATAAATCAAGTCATTAAACGTTTCTCAGAGAACAATAGATCTATTTGAAAGTTCATGCAGCTGGTATGTATGTGGATTTGACAGTTTACCACTGGGGTTTGAGCAAATTGATTAAACCTAGATCAGTCAATAGTGTCTGGATGTTTAAGATTGGTGCCAAGGTAATGACTAGGTTTACATTCTAATCTTCACGGCAAGGCCCATAAAATAGCGATGTACTGGAAGAAAATACAAGAATAGTTAGACAAATACAACTGATGATTTTTTTAATGTAATGTAATAACAATGCTCTCCTGTAAGGCTTAATTATACATTCAATTTTCAGAACAGTTATTGTATTTATTTATTTATTTATTTATTTATAAATAAAAGGATTGCCACAATGTTAATATTTTCTATTTATTGTACTTTTTCATTTGTAATCCAAAACCGTTTAGTGATTTCATATGTCATCTTTAAGTTTCCTATACAGTCCTAATCCATTTAACTTCTCAAAGTGAACCTACCATCTGCAGATTGAGTGGGTGACAAGTTTCATTTTTAAAGGGAGTCAAGTATTATCTCTTTTATTTATTTCTTTATTTTTTTTTTCTTTATTCACCAGCTTGAGGAGTTTACTCCACACATCAGCAGAATCAAGTAAGTTAGTTTTTTTCTCTAATAGAATTCTATGGAATAGAAGACGTTCCACACTCATTCTATACCTGCCACTAGCCGAATAAGCATTAGGATATATATGGCAATATTGGCAATATATATATATATATAGGCAGGAAATGTCCAAATGTATCCATTTAAGCTAAAACTATTGAATCAATTCTTGTCACTGACGAGATAGAGGTCTATGTCAAGTATTGATTGACAATGAAGAACTGGAGAACCCTCCTTTTCCATTATATTCTTCCAGTCTTGTACTTCTTGTGTAAATATAGGAATTGACCATTTGGTCTGATACCAATACACTGGAAATGAAACCATGATGTCGTCTTCATGGTTGAGGATTGGAGGTGTGTTCAAAACCAGACCCAATTTAAAAAATGGTACCTAGTTAGTTCAACTCAGTCTTCTAAAGAAGGTGTTTAGGCAGTTAGGCATCCCTTGAACGCATGTCCAACTTTTTTAGCTAAGACTAATTTGATCCTTTCAGTACTGCATTTGAAAATGACAAAGTCCAGCTCTAGGCAGTACTGAAATTAAAAAATAAACAAAAAACATTAATGAGGTCTGTAAAGCATCCAAATACACAAGGGGGTTACAAAACATACAATTTAGATTTGTTAAAACTTCACAAGAGGAAGCGTCAAGGATTTGGACCAATTAACTATTAACTATGATGTAGAGCACCTAACAATGAAGGAATATCCAATACATCTGAACAATTCATTAAATTGTCCATTAAAACAATATGCTCTCGTTTAAAAATGTTGCAGTTGTAAACCAGTGTTTCCCAACCCAGTCCTCAAGGCACACCTACCAGTCCAGGATTTAGGGATTACCCAGTTGTGTCTAAGGTGTTTTTACAAAGAAGAAAAAAAACACCTTAGACACAACTGGGTAATCTCTAAATCCTGGACTGGTAGGTGTGCCTTGAGGACTTGGTTGGGAAACACTGCTGTAAACACACAACTTATGAATCACAATAAGAAGACTTCAGCTTTAGAAGCGTTGCTTGACTAGATATTTTGTCACAGTTTATATTTTTCATCTATCTTGAAACAACTGTGGTAAATGTAATACAAATGTTTAAGTGGTTTAGTCACTGCACTCCAAACTGTAGCAAATTGAAATCTGAATGGCATAAAAGAAGCAAAAAGAGACAAGCTTCTGACTGTTTTAAAATTTAAACTAACCCTGTTAGTGACTTCGTAATATTTTCCTTTTTACTCTTATTGTCTTCCAATGTATGTTTTTATTTGCCTCCCACCCCATTCTTTTTTCCCCCATAAATTTCTTCCAAGCTGGTCTCTTTTTCTTCTAGCATTTTTTAATGCCCCCAAAATACAGCCAGGCACTTGAGAGTCTATTCACTAAATATCTTTTTTTGTAGTATCTTCACACATTAACATATGGCAAGTCACACAAATACTGACATATAAATTATACACGCACAGGAAAGTCACGTAGTGATAATGGCAGACTGCTGTCACATACACAGAGACATCTGTATTGTATTCCTTCTTCAAACGCTCGCTGGTTCCAGACAGGTGGACGGATGGATTGATAGACAGACAAACTGATGGATAGAGTGAATGAAAAAAAGGTGTAAACAAGCTTTTAATATTAAATATTAACGGGGAATTCCTAGGGAATTCAAAGTGAATTTTAAATTTAAGCTCAAGACAGCCGAACTAGAAATTTCTTCTGTCAACTCTCCTTTCAATTTGCTTAGTCTAGCCTTAAAGGACCACTATAGTACCAGGAAAACATACTCATTTTCCTGGCACTATAGTGCCCTGAGGGTGCCCCCACCCTCAGGGTCCCCCTCCCGCCGGGCTCTGGGGAGAGGAAGGGGTTAAACACTTACCTTTCTCCAGCGTCGGGCGGGGAGCTCTCCTCCTCCTCCTCTCCTCCTTCATAGCGACGTCATCAGCTGAATGCGCGGCAGGAGCTGCGCGCGCATTCAGCTGGTCTCACAGGAAAGCATTGATAATGCTTTCCTATGGACGCTTGCGTCTTCTCACTGTGATTTTCACGGTGAGAATCACGCAAGCGCCTCTAGCGGCTGTCAATGAGACAGCCACTAGAGGCTTTAGAGGCTGGATTAACCCTCAGTGTAAACATAGCAGTTTCTATGAAACTGCTATGTTTACAGCAGGCAGGGTTAACCCTAGCTGGACCAGGCACCCAGACCACTTCATTAAGCTGAAGTGGTCTGGGTGCCTATAGTGGTCCTTTAAATGTAACATTCACTTTGGTTTCTCCCATTAGTTAATAACCCTCTAATAGTAAATGAAATAAATGTGTCCTGATTGGGATTGCTCCTTGAATTTTGCTGATTGAATCTTTTTATTTCATTTTTCTATTTTCTACTTTCTAACCTTCGGTCATGATGGAGTGAACAGCAGACATCATGAGTCATATTTTTGTTCTCTAATCTCTTTTTGCGGTGACAAATGAAAAGGGGGAATCAATTCATCTTTGACATCTTCATTGTATGTTTTTTTCTTTTTAAAATACCGCTTGAAACTGAAAATGTGTAATTTAGGATGAAGTCCAAAAGCTGAGATAAATTGGTTCTAATGTGGTGTCAAAGATCGATTGTTTGGCTTTGATAGCAAGTAAAATGGAACCAAAAAAATGTAAGTTCAAAAGTATATTCCTGCCATGGCATAATCTGTAGTTTAGAATGATTACATTATATCAATTTGCTTGTACATACATATATATATATATATATGTATATAGATATATATACATACATATATACAATACCTTTCTTAGCCGGCTTCCAGTTATATACATTTAATGTGAGTTTTTTTCTATTTATTTATTTTAGAAAATCGACTTAAAGGGTCACTCCAGACCCATAAACAACTTAAGCTTGCTGAAAAGCTTTATGTGTGAAGAGTCTGTACTCTTTTTTTCATTTTGCAAAAAGTGCAGATTTCATTTGAAATTGACACTTTTATAAATTAACCTGGTTACTGTCACAAACTTACCTTTACCCAATGCATGCCCCGCTCATCTCCTCTGGCGACGCGGGCAGAACGCACTACGTGGCCGCATTGCTTCAGTCCTCGGGTCGCTCAGCCCAAATGCTCCATGTGGCCGTGCAGCCTGAATCTTATACTTACCTTCGGTTCCACAAGAGATATACTTATACTTACCTTCGGTTCCATGAGATTTCCTAAAATACAAAAGCTTCAAACATCTAATGAAATGATACAGGTAATTGTAAAATTGAATACAGGCATTGCTAATGTTACAACATACCACCCAAGGGTCCTTTTAGGAAATATTGTACCTATGTTTAGTCCAAACCTAATGTCCCTCATTTCTGAGTGTATAACAGAGCTTTACACTATAGTAGGATGCATCTTGGTAGGTAAACATAGAAACATAGAAACATAGAAACATAGAATGTGACGGCAGATAAGAACCATTCGGCCCATCTAGTCTGCCCAATTTTCTAAATACTTTCATTAGTCCCTGGCCTTATCGTATAGCTAGGATAGCCTTATGCCTATCCCACACATGCTTAAACTCCCTCACTGTGTTAACCTCTACCACTTCAGCTAGAAGGCTATTCCATGCGTCCACTACCGTCTCAGTAAAGTAATACTTTCAGATATTATTTTTAACCTTTCCCCCTCTAATTTAAGGCTATGTCCTCTTGTTTTGGTAGTTTTTCTTCTTTTAAATATAGTCTCTTCCTTTACTGTGTTGATTCCCTTTATGTATTTAAATGTTTCTATCATATCCCCCCGTCTCGTCTTTCCTCCAAGCTATACATGTTAAGTTCCTTTAACCTTACCTTGTAAGTTTTATCCTGCAATCCATGAACTAGTTTAGTAGCCCTTCTCTGAACTCTCTCTTCATTACTACATTAAAATATGTAATGTAAAAAGACATGTGGTTCTGGTTGCTTTGATCACTTTTCGGTTTGAGTATATACATTAATAAGTAAAGTGTACCTAACTAAAACTAATTAAACCTCCATCTATATATATATATATATATATGGGTAAGGTAAAACTTGCATGTTTTAATAGGTTAGGATAATAGATCTTTGTATATATAAACTGAATTTTAATTGATTATGCTATCAGGTTATCGCGTTAATTATATTTTTGTATTTAACTTTTTTTGATATTTTTTTTATATGTATATTTATATATACACAGACACATTATTTCAACATTTATGATTTTATGATATTTTTATGGCTTTTTGATGGATGTTTTCAATATCTCATCTGCAATGCATCCAAGTGATAATGTACATATATTATGTTACTATGTACACATCGGCATGTCGAAGGATACATTCTTTATGGAACATAGTGGCAATTTATGAATACATTTTGTGTGAATGTCTTAATCCATAACAAAATATCGAGTTGAAGTGAATGTAAGGGCTCACATTTAAAAAAAAAAAAATAAATAACAAAGTGTTTGAAAGAAAGGCTCATCAACTAGCAGTAATTGCAGTTTGCTTGTTTCCATGGCAACAGATAGGGATAAGAAGGCCAACGTTTCTTGCAGTTTTGTTCTGCACATCTTTCAGATGTAATGCTCATTTGAGCATGCCTCATAATGACTTGAAAGGGTGGCCATGTGTCATTGTGTCTAGGAGAAGGGTTGCTTTTTGTTCTTGTTTTTTTTTTTTTTTCAATTTATTCACAATACAAGAAGTCAAGGGAAGGGAAGTTCAAAGTTATCTTAAATTAGGCAAGAACGAAAATGATTTACTTACTGTGAAGTAGAGAGTCTGATTAATTGTTGTGTCCTCCTTTACCTTGTATCCATTGTTTTCAATACAAATTGTATAGTACAAAGAAACAGAAATATAAAAGTATTTATAAATATAAAAGAATGCATGTTGTTTTTGTTGCTAATTCATTCGGGAAATTTTCTCTCACTTCATTCCCAACCATTACATTGAGTGTGTTCATCAACTAATGCAGAAAGAAAAGTCTGCTTCTCCACTGCATATATAATTGTCAAAAATCTCTCAGAAAAAAATTAAACAACTTATGCAATAATTCTGAATTCCAATATGTTTCTTACACAGTATAAAATGTTAGGAAAAACACGAAAATTAATTACCTGGAAGACAGTCTACTTTGGGTCTCTACACCACATCATGGATGGAATCCCCAATTTGAACAAACTGTAACTGAAAATGTTGGGCTTGGCACAGGGAAGAAATATGTTAAGATTTATTTACAAAAGTGAGAATTCAAAGGAAATTTAAAGATAATTTTAAATGTAACTATGAAATAGCCGAACTAGAAAAAAATTCTCTAATTCAGCTAAGCTTCCACTTTGGCCTTAAATTTAAAATTCACTTGAAATTCTCACTTTTAGTAAATAAATCTGACAGACTACAAAATCATGCAAGCAGCCTGTTTTGATTCTCTGGATCTATATATATATTTACATTGAGATTTCACTGGTGCATGTTAATGAATATCTTCAGTAGCCACATGCCACAAATAATGTTGACGTTTGCCGTACCATTTGATAAACTGGAATATAAAACATTATTCACATCTCAAGTGTAAAAACAGTAAGTAATTAGGTAAGAATATAACAAGAAATTTACACTTTGCACATTTAATCCAAACTAGACAGGTACGTAGTTACAGGTACTTTTTGGAGACTTTCTTACAAAATATGTTGTATTTATCCCCTTAAGGACACATGACATGTGTGACATGTCATGATTCCCTTTTATTCCAGAAGTTTGGTCCTTAAGGGGTTAAATGAACACTACAGGGTCAGGAACACAAACAAGTACTCCTGACCCTATAATGTTAAATACACAATTTGGCCTCCCCTGGTCCCCCTTTCTCCTCTAGATATGGCAAAATCCTACCTTTATTTAAGTCTGCTGCTGCTGGCTCTGAATGCTTGACTGACATCATCAGAAGTGTTGCTCAATACCAATCAGTGCTTTCCCATAGGATTGGCTGAAACTGTCAAGGAGGCAGATCAGGGGCAGAGCCAGCAAAAGCCAAACATAGCCCTGGCCAATCAGCATCTTATCAATACATCTCTATGAGAAAAGTTAGTGTCTCCATGCAGAGGGTGGAGACCCTGAATAGCAGTCACACTGTGCAGCACTGCCCCAAGAAGCAACTCTAGTAGCCATCTGTGGAGTAACCAGTGGAGGTATCACTAGGCTGAAATGTATTTCTCTGACAAGACAGTGTTTACTGTAAAAAGCCTAAAGGGAATGATTATACTTATCAGAACAAACACAAAAGGCTGTAGTTGTTCTGGTGACTATAGTGTCCCTTTAATTATTTTTTTCTGACATTTAGTTTGACAAAGTGGCACAAAATGTATGGTAGTCCACAGACCATACCTCATCTCTGTATACTTGAAACTGTGTTACATTTCTCCTTTTACAAATTGAATAACATTTTTCTCAGTTCTCTGTGTAATCTTCAATCACCTAAACATTCCAAACATTGCAACACCTAGTTGTCTCATTTAGGCATAGATAATCCTCCCATTCGGACTCATCATTACTAGACATGTGCACAGGAAGAAAATTTGGCACAGCAAAACTATTTTTCCAAAAAATAGAACAGACTAGAATTTCAGACACATGTTGGTTTCCTATTCTAAAGAACAAAAAAGTGTGCAAAATGGGCAAATTGGTGTACTGAATAATATATTTGTTCCCACCATTTGGTTTATAAATCAGGGAAAAACAGAAGGATCATTAAAAAATATCTATATTTATAGAATTATATAGTATCTATTTATTCAGATTTTTTTTTACTAATCCTCCTTTTCTTTTTCTTTCTCACTTGTCACTTAAACTGTAAATATAAGAAACATCTAGTTTTTGTCCTTTTGCCATCAGTCATGTCTTATTTTAAGGCCAGAGGCAGGATCCAAAACCACAAATCAAAATAAACCGCTCGTTCATTTGTGATTTGTCGGTTGGTTTGTGCTTCAAGTATATTTTGGCTCAGAATTCATGAATTCGACCAATCACCCAATCATCCTAAACACAGACGAATTGTAATTCAGACTGAAATGAATCTGAGAAACTGCAATAAGTACCTCTCAGGTTAACTCCACCTCTAGTGGCTGTTTAGTGCTTAGCGGCTGTCTAGTGCTTAGACAATTTTGGTTGTCTAAATGACGTTAGACGTCCTCACGTTATGCATGAGGACTTCCAGCTTCACCAGAATCCCCATAGGAAAGCATTGATTAATGCTTTCCTAGGGGAAATCCTAATGCTAGTGCGTCCATTGCCACTCATGCGCATTAGGTCGCCCCACACAGGCTGGCTTCAGCAGGGGAGGAGTGTGGGAAGAGCCTGACCCAGTGCCAAGGGACATCGGTGCTGGATTCAGGTAAGTGACTGAAGGGCTTTTAACCCCTTCAGCATCGCGGGAGGGGGGTTCAAGATATGGGAGCACTGTAGGAACCTATAGTGCCATGAAAACAGTGTTGTTTTCCTGGCACTTTAGAATCCCTTTAATAGAAGGTAAATCACAAATTATAGGAACATTTGCTTTATTTCTTAAAAATTTATGTTTTCTCCTCTTTTATGATTTTGCTGCTTGCTAAAGAGTGAGTCTTACAGCATGATCTAAAGTTCCTTCATATTTTATTAACTTTCACCAATGTGTTAAATATTTTTTTAAAGGGTCTTTCAGACTCATCCTGGTAAAAGGTAGACAATGGCTTACAATTAGTTTTTATGAAATTCTTAGAATTCAACTACATAATCCAGTATTCATATTATCAGATCACAAAAAAATGCAAACAAATATACAAGAAATCTATACTCTCTCTATACCATGGGTCGTCAACCTGGTCCCTACCGCCCACTAGTGGGCGTTTTAGGATTCCAGGTGGGCAGTATGGAGTTCAGCAGCACAACAAGCTGAATCCTCCTTCCATCGAGAGAGTGCGCGGGCGGGCGTGAGTGCACAAAGAACAAGAGAATGCGTGCACGAGAACAAGAGAATGCGTGCATGCGTGGGCGTGCCAACACGAGCGAGTGTAACACGTGGGAAGAGGAAGGGGAGGAGTAGGAGCTGATGCACGATAGCAGGGACAGGCAGAAGCAGAGCAGAACACTTGTAAAATAGGAGAAAGGAAATTTATAGGCAGGAGAAGGAGAATTGTTGTTGGCTAATAATAATAACTGGGCTAATTAGCTCAGCCTTACTTTTGGACATTGCCATAAGGAAGGTAAAAGAAAAGCATAAAAAAAGGAGATAAAAAAGAAAATATAAAAAAAAAAGTAAAAAGGGGATAAAATAAAGGAAGAGAAAAGACAGTGTTTAGTGTTTTGGCAAGTTAAGTTTTTTGTTATCTTATAAAATAAAAGAAAGAAGGAAAATAAGTAAAGGAAGGAGAAGGAGAGAATAAAGAGAAAGGGAATAAGAGACCCCCTGATATATTGATATAATATAAGGAGGGTAAATAAGAAGAAGGCAGGAAAAGTAGCAAAAGGAAGGGGAATTTATTTTTATGGTGACACGTTATAAAAATTGGCACCTAATACAGAGTTGTTTTGGGTGTTTGTAATAAGAGGGAAGCACTGTGTGGAGTGCAGATCAAAACGTGGTAAGAGTAAAAGTAGTTGTTAAACTGTGCAACAAATTTAGAACCAACGTATGAAAAAAAGAAATCTGCTCGTGGCTATTTACCAGAATATCTCAAGACACTTGTGCTAAAAGGTTTGAGTTATGGAGCACAGGTGGGCGGTAAGGAAATTTTACCATCAAGAAAGATGCATTAGTGGGCGGTAGGTATAAAAAGGTTGACTACCCCTTCTCTATACCATAAATTATACTGAAAGTTATTTCCTTCAAATAATTTTTTTATATGTATACCCTCTACATAGAAAAATAATTTTCTCTCTGAATATATGTTAACCTCAATTAAGATTATAATTGTAATTATATTAATTTAATTTTAAATTAATTATTTGTGATTTTCTTACCCCATTTTCACTCACTGGAGTGGAGTGGCCCCTGGAGTTACCCCTAGGCCATAGTGTAAACACTGCCTTTTCTCTGAAAAGACAGTGTTTACATTAAAAAGCCTGCAGGGACTCACTATACTCACCAGAACAACTGCATTAAGCTGTAGTTGTTCTGGTGACTATAGTGTGGCTTTAAGTCCAGAGTAGAGCCGAAAGCATAGCAGACTTATAGATTTTCTGCAATTCAGCTATTTTGACCTTAAAATTGAAATTCAGATTAAAATCTCACTTTAGTCTGGTCTACTAGGAACACCAAGCCTTACTACTAAAGGGCACTTTTTAAAGATATATTTTCTCACTTTTTTATTTGGTACATTTTGATACGAAAGGGGAGAGTCGGAGATATACTTCCTGTCTCTTTTGTACATCTCCCAAATCACAAAGCAAGCAAACAAGAAATGCATATGTGTGAGAACGTAGGGGAACCTTATAATTCTATTCCTTCAGGCAAGCATGAAGTAGAACAATAATGTGGTTAGGATGAAAAAAATAGACACAATCTAAATAAATGCTCTGTTTCAAAACTTTGTTCATAATAACTAGATAGGTTTTCTGAATCCATCAACCCTTATGGGAACTAAAGTTATCACTAACTGCTGTGTAAAAACAATTTTGTTTTTAAAAGGTCAAGTATTTATCTGTACCGTACAAATGACACAGTATTGGCAGGTACCCTTTACAAATTCCGTTATGAAGATTAGCGATTACAGTGCTCATATTTTTCATTTCGCTCCACAGACAAAAACATTGAAGATAATTTATTTAAATAGCATTTAAATTACTTTGAAACATGGTTCTGATTGTTTATGAGCAATAAAAAAAAAAGTATTAAACATTTCTAGTATTTAATATTTGGGTTATATAAAGGTTGAAAAGATGCAATGCCAGAAAATAACTTGAAAGCAACAAATGAAAAAAATGTAATCTGGTAAGTTTCTTTAAATAATAAAGTAAGAATACATAAATATACACTAAGCTGCAATAATTCAATTATTTCCACATGTAAAGGATGAGATAAGAATGAGGAAGAATTTAGAAAACTAAAAAAGTGGGGTTGCACTTCGAGTTTTAGTTATTATTATTATTTTTATTTTATTATTTATATAGCGCCATCAGATTCTGTAGCGCTGTACAATGGGTGGACTAACATACATTTAATTGTAACCAGACAACTGGACGTACAGGAACAGAGAGGTGGAGGGCCCTGCTCAATGAGCTTACATTGTAGAGGGAGTGGGGCATAGTGACACAAAGGGTAAAAGTAGAGGTACAAAGTAGGTTGTTAGAAATGTATTCATTGAGGGCTTAGTAGGTAATTTTTGACAGTTGCAGGAGAGGAGTCATGGGGGGTGGGGGATAAAAACCTGCTTACAGTTTAACTGATATGCTTTCTTGAAAAAGTGAGTTTTCAATGATTTTTTGAAGGAGTGGAGACTGGGTAAAAGTCTTATGGAGAAGGGAGTTCCACAGAAGAGGTGCAGCCTTGGAAAAGTCTTGGAGGTGAACATTAGAGGTGGGAGTACGGACAGAAGTTTCAAAACTTTGTTCATAATAACTAGATAGGTTTTCCAAATTCATCAACCCTTATGGGAACTAAGGTTATCACTAACTGCTATATAAAAACAATTTTGTTTTTAAAAGGTCAAGTATTTATCTGTACCATACAAATGACATAGTAAACTAAAAAAAAAAATGTTGTGGCGAGCTGGAAGCATTCCTAATTTTATTTTCAATTTCAAATAAGTGAAGACACAAAGAAAAACATTTTTAGTAATCATATCACAGGTTCAGTTAAAGTTTTGATCCGCTACAAATGTCTGTCGGGTATAATCTTTCAATAGAATTTAGAGTTAAACTGTTGCATGTTCAGATTTGTATCGTTCTTTGTTAAGTTTCTTTCGTCTCCAACACTAGCCTGATTGATATGTTTTGGCTTGGTGTAACGGTAGGCTGTGTCTACAAATTAGATTGTGGCATCTGACACTATGTAGGACAAGATGTATTAGAAATTGGATTTTTTTTTTTCTCTGTAGAAATCCACTGTTACTTAGCCTTGAATGAAAGGACCATCACCATAAACACAAAACCCCTTTGCACCTGTACGCACAGAAATGTAATCGAGAGTAATTAATGTAAAATTTGTATTTGAAGCAAAATATAATGCATTTAAAAACTGCAATCAACCAAAGTTATATGTGTATACATTCCTCTTCGTCTGCAATGTCATGAGCAACTCCACTAAAAAATATAAGTACAACATTGGTGTGAAACCTGGGAGTCATAGTTAGAAGACGAACTTAAAGGGATTCCTGACACTATAGTGTTACAGTAACTATTTAGGTCTCCAGAGTCCCGCTGATCACATAGGAAAGATGCTGATCTCGCTGCAGCTGCCCTGCCTCCATGGCAGAGATTATCAATATTGACGATCTCAGCCAATCCAATTCCTTCCCACAGGAAATCATTGGGATGATATGGAGCATGTGCATCTAGATGCCATGCTGCGCCCACCAGCATCTACCCATAGGGATGCATTGAAGCAATGCATCACTAAGGGGTACATTCAGCATCTCCGTGCAGAGCGTGAAGACACTGAACATAGGTGCAGCACACTGTGCAGCACTGGACTAAGAGGCGCCTAGAGCGGCCGTCTGAATGATTGATCTAGAGGTGTTACTAGACAGCAATGTAAACACTCTAAGTTCTGTAAAAAGGCAGTGTTTACATTGAACAGCCTGCAGGAACAGGCTACAGACACCAGAACCACTGCATTAAGCTGTAGTGGTTCTAGTGACTATAGCATCCCTTTAAGATAAAGCTCAGGTTTTTGAGCATAAATTGTAAAAAATAATTCAGTTAATGTAAATATACATATTTTTAATTTTTATTTCTTTTTTGAAACATAGGTCTCAATTTCATTATTATAGGACAAGATTTTGAAATAATACCTACATAAATTCTCTTTGAATTTAACAATGACTTCTGTAAAAAGCTTATTATTTTATTTATTTATTTTAAACCAAGGCCATAATGGGGTGTTTAATGATATAGTACTCATATCATCCCCCTATTTTGGAATATCACACTCCCCTAGTCTGAAATATTAGAATAACAGCAGTGATACAAATTTTTCGTAATATGCAGCAGGCAAAAAAATGTATAAATAAAATGTTCAAACGCTCTTCCTGAGCATATTTGTGAGACACTTTATTGCATTTTTTAGAATGTAGCTTCCTACCATGCCACCATAAAGGCTTCTGTAAACTGAAGAAAGAGGGATGGTGCTGTCATTTTCTCAGTCTCTCCTTGTGAATGAGCAAATCCAAACAAAATATAATTTGTTTATATAAAATAAGGAAGGGCCTAAAGCATTACATAATTTATATAATATAAATATATAAAACTAATACTAGCACTCAAACAAATAGTATCTGAATGTGCTATCATTAAAAAATGACAAATTAAAATAATAAATGGCTAAGAGATTTATATCCTTCAAATGCTGATTGGTTTTGTTATTTTTTTTCTTGGTTCCAAGTCCACAAATTATATACACCTCCTTGTAATATCTGGATCAGTTCTGACCATAAATCTCTAAGGCAACTATTCTTACATCTATTAAATGTGCCGATAGGCCACTACGCAAAACATACTAAAAGATTCTAAGAGGAATGTGAGCTCTCAAGAAAATACTTGTGGTTCTAGTGTAAACCCAGGAGAAAATCGTAGGAGACAGTGTAAAATGTTATACACCATGTTACTTGTCAGTCCATCAAAGGGTACTGCCCAAATGACTTACTCAACTGACCTAAAAGATTAATTGGATGAAGCTGATACACTTCCTGGTGGGGGAACATTGATATCTAACCTTTCCCCGTTGCCATGATCAGGGATTCAACTGTCATCTCAGCAGCTGAGGATAGACTTGGCAGTAAGATCAGTGATATGTTAACGGCAATATGTGCAAGGCTGACACTTGGTTGTTCAAGGGTATTTCTCAACTAGATAGAATTGAAGAATTTCTTGAGTACCATTACAGAGAGAGCCCTGTTGAAAAACAATCAATGTTATCACTGCTGCATTTAGTTTGTATGTATCTAGAACAAAGTGTGTTAACTATGAGTGGAATGCCAAGGAGCAAGCATGCCTATCCTTCCTATGAATGCACATGGAAAAAAAAAAATAATTGTGATTTATGATTAAAATATGAATCTCTTATGAAATAGGAATGTTATTTTCTAAACCACTGTCAAGTCTAAGAAGGACAAAATTCCCAACAATTTAAAAGTATGTATGGTATTATATTCTATTATTTCATTCAAGGTCTGTCTATTTACAAACAAGGAAATTACGCTTTATTACAAACTGTTCAGTAAGTATCCTTTTTTTTTTCCCTTGAGAAAGATAAAGTTGTAGAAATGTTAAATATCCTATGAAATTATCTCGAGAGCTGTACAAGGTAAGACAATTTGAATGATCCATACTTTTTAATATTTGATATGCAAGCTGTCACATTTTAGGCACAAGAAGCAATATTAAATTTAGATTGGTAATATAACAAAGCATGGATTCTGAATACCAATGTTTACAACTCAATTTTTCAAGCAGAATATATCTAGCTTAGAGAAACAAGGGAAGTGAAATGTTAATAAAATAATAGACTATGTCACCTAAGGATTCTCAACTATACTTGAAGATTAATAGCACAGAAGATTGAGGTTAGTTTAACTTTTTATACTACATAAAGAAAAAAGATGTTTAAAAACCTCTTACACTCTAACTCTACAACTTAAGAAGGGTTCAACTATTGCACTTGCATGGCTACAATGTTATAGGAACAGCATTCTCATGGCTTACTCTGTAAAATGACTGAATGATATATCGAGAATCCACCAGTCTGTACCAGTCTGCGCTGTCTACCGACTGTACTGGGTAGTTCCATCTTGGAACTAGCTGATCTCACCACTTGAGCTACACCATATTGAAGTCAACCTGTCATGACGGGTTCGAATTAATGGATATCATTTCTATAAACAATGAACAAAACATATTTATCATAAAAAGCTAATTATAAATGCTATTGCTTCAGGGCATGTTAATTTATTACCCTATTCCCCTAGAGCTCAGATACTGCTGCTAGAATTCTGGGGTTCATGGGTATTACACAAATATAAAACCACTGGTTTATCTTACAATAACCCTTCCTGTACAAGTCTTACAATACTGTACTAGATAAAAATTAATTATTACACCAAACATCCACGAGTCCATCATTTACTCCCAGGCAGCACACATAAAATCATCGGAAGTGTTTATGTCAATTGGTTAAACTACAAAGTTTTATTCTAAATGGACAAAATTAAAAAACAATCTCACTTGAAATCATTTGAAAGCATCTCTCTACCATTCAATTACCCATACTAAGGGAATGGAAAAATAAACGAGTATATTGTTGTTAATTTACAATCTCTCTGAACAATTTTCCATGACACAGTATCTAAAACAGAAAGTATGACCTTCAATGGCATGGCACATCTGTGGGGCAATATTTGCATCTTCACATATCAACCCGAGTATTGGATGGTGTGAGCAGTTTACATTTTTTTATTTTTTTTAAGTTTGACTTTTTTTACATCATTTTGAATTTTGTTTTAAGGTTTCTGACACACATATAAACTATTAATAGGTAAGTATATCACGATAGTATTCCTGGAGCTTGCACAGTGTACAGCACTTACAAAGCTGTACACTGTCATTATATGTTTCCTCCCTTGTGTAGTTGAAGTGAGCACTACAACAGACTTATATCTGAATTATAACACCAGCATGAGGTCTCTTCAAATTCTTTGAATTCTCACTTGTACTCAGCAATGTTTGCAGAACGCAGACAATTGGTCATGTTATTTTAACGAGTGGTGACAGCGCCTACTTTGAGCGTTCATCACATCCAAAAGGTCAAAACACAATATCGGGTCCATGCACAGAAGGTATTGCTTGATAAAACCTTCCATGTCATCTTAATTAAAACTAAATGCCACTATTTCCAGACCAGCTTAGAACATCTTAAAGACATTAAGGGGTTAATACGGTCGCATTGTATATATTTCCATAACTTTTCCATTAAAGGACAAATCAGATCACCCTAATTTACACTACAAATAAAAGAAAATAAATGTGAATGGTTAGCATTCACTGAAAAATATGTGTGTGGTCATACTAATAACAGGGTAAAAGCCCTCCTACAGGTAGTGTACTTGTTATAATACTTAATAATTGATTTGTTTGATGTGCCTGTCTTTATAGTGTTTATAATATGTACTATTGTGTAAGAAATCACTTGCTTTCAATCCAGAGATTGTAGTTATCCATTAGCATGTAAACTGTGAAAATGCTACACATCACTAAGCATAAATAGCACAGTAATTATGGCTATAAAATAGCTGTATTTGTAAAGACATAAACCTGGCAGGCTAGCGTACAAAAACTAAAAACCTATAGAGCACCTGATTGTTTGACCATATGTAAAACTGTGTTTCCATTGAAACATTATCAGCTGTGAACAAACAGCACCAACTGTTATGGAAAATAAAACTATTCAACCGAAAAGATGTAAAACTTGCTTTAACTGTACTCCCATCTGTTTCACTGAACACTAAATAGATGCATTAATATAGTACATATCAAAGTATCGTAATAGGAATAACATCAGAGAAATAAACCATGTAAAGTGCTTTTGGTCTAGAACTGACGTATCATTCATTTAGTTGTGGCTGGCTAATCCAAAAATTCAGAGCACATCCTTTTTAAAAGAACGTAGAACGGTAAATACGCATGTAATCTAGTTATTTTTAGGATTTCTGATTAACCACCCCATCCCCTCACACAACCTCCACTCTTCACAAACTAGGTGCATATTTCACAACCAAATATTTCTTCTTTATAAGCATTCTCTTCCACTTAATTAAAAGTAAAAACCTGAGTAAATGAGTAAATATATTACTAGCTAAATATTTAGGTTAATATATGGAGCTAAATTTGAATATACCATTAACTGCTGATAAGATTTTTTTTTTATTTCTATTAAATCTGCCAATATTTTAATGCATTACAGTGAAATAGATTTGTTCAGTTTGATGACATCATACGATTTTCCTGAAACCCTTGTCCTGTAAACACAATTCTACCTTTCAAGGAGTATTACAATTTTCATCATTTTTATGGAATCTATGGAGTCATTCATGGCTACGATAAGCTAGCTGATTTCATACTGGGATTATATGAAATCCATATATCAATGGGCAGCACTTTCATACAATTCCTGGCACAATGAAGGATTTATAACCAACCTAAAAAATACTAAACTTGGTAACTGTACCTTCAATAAAGTTTAAAATATGTTTCACCATTCTCACCATTCTTATATGTTACATTCTTCCAATGGTAACCCTGGAAGTTTCGATGAACATGTTTCAAAAGCAAATGGATATCTGGTCAATTTATTAGTTTAATCATAACTCCCCGATATCAGCCGTACCAGAATCGGGAAGCCGGCAGGAGGGAAGTAAAGGGGGTAGACCAGTGACATAATCGTTTAACTGGCTATGCCCAAAAGGGGCAGTCCTACCCAGAAAGGGGGGAATGTACACCCATATTACTGGGAGCTCAACCTGGTGTGAATACAAACCAGGTTGCCTGACCAGCATGCAGGCCTGCCACTGAGGGCTGCGCCTGCAGGGAGCATGGTTTCAGTGCTCCCTTAATGGCACTAGTACACTAAACTTATCGCAAGCACATCTGAGGATGCGCTTGTACTAGGATTGTTGGAGACACTTCCCTGGTGTTCTCAAAAGTAGGACACCAAGAAACTAAGGCAGGACAGTAGGACAGGGGTCGAAAAAAAGGGACTGTACCACCAAAATTGGGACGGGTTGGGAGGCATGGTTAATTAATACCAGTATATCTGAATTTAAACCATACTTTATGGCTTAATAAAAAAAAAAATACCTGATCTATCCGGGATAACAGAAATAGCAGCTTTATTCGGGCAAAATCAGCAATGTTTCAACCCCTAGTGGGTCTTTATCAAGCTTTATCCTATGTGAGTTTCACATTTAAGCCAATAGTAGCTGAGCTAGAAGCATATTTGACTTTTCTGGTCATTTCTAGTCTGGCTATTTTGGCCTTATAGTCACCAGAACAACTGTCTAGTAACACCACTAGCGGCAGTCACTCAGACTGCCACTAGAGGTGCTTCCTGTGTCAGTGCTGCTCAGTGTGCTGTCATTCAGTATCCCCATGCTCTGTATGGAGCTGCTGAACGCTCCCAATAGATTAAATGCATCTCTATAAAGAGATGCTGATTGGCACAGCGTGTTTTGCAATAGTCTCGCAATCCTTTCCTATAGGAAAGCATTGGATTGACTGAGATTGTCAAATTTGATGATCTCAGCCAGTTGCGGCGAGACTGGTGCTGTGCTGGAAAAAAAGGTGAATAAAATCACATATTAGTATTATTATTTATATAGCGCCAACAAGTTCCATAGCGCTGTACAATGTTTGGACTAACAGACACGTATTTGTTACCAGACAAGATGGACACACAGGACCAGAGGGATTGAGGGCCCTGCTCAATGAGCTTATATTCAAAGTAAAGAGTGGGGGTCTGGGAGCCTAAATAGTGATTTTAAAACTATAGTGTCAGGAATGCATGTTTGTCTTCCTGACACTAAAGTATTTCTTTAAATTTGAAATTCAATTTGAATTCACTATGGATTCTTAACCCTGTGAGATTTCTGCTAAAGGGGATGTTACTAAGTACGAACTGACAGCATAGACATCTCCACGTATTACTTTTACTCTTTTATATTTTCAATCAGTTAAATTTAGCAAATAAATAGTATTCATGAATTAAATATCCAGAAACAGAGAGAACGTTTAAGTTTTTACACTGAAGAGGGGGTGATGACTTTTCAAACTAGAAAATAAACAAAAACATTATTTTGTCAGGGTAGGCAAGCTTTTGTAAATAACTTTAAATGTTCTACATTCAAAATCGGAAGACCTGTGAGGCAAAAATAGCAGGGAGATATTACAGGATGTAAAATATTTCAGACAATTGTCACTCCAGGATCGAAGTCACGATTCTTAAACTAATGATTGATAACTTCCAAATAGGGTGTATGTAAAGATATGGACAGAGCCAAACAAAGGTTTGACACTCAACAGTGTGGATTTAAATAATGAAAAAGAATTTGTCATATTTTATGAAATCCCTTCATATTGATTCAGCATGGTTTTCAATAGAAATATTCCCACGAGATATAACCAATGAATAGATCTTTCACATTTTAAAAAGGCGGTCTGTAAATTTGCACATTCCAGGTATCTCTAAATAAATCAATAATTTGCATTTTCATGTGCTCAACGATATAATTCCTGTCTTTTATATCTCATAGCATTTACCATATATAAAAATATTGTAAGCATATATTTCTAAACACACATACCAAATAGGTTGTGGTGGGGGAAAGATGTGGATGAAACCCCCTTCCACCTGAAATAAGTGGATAGTTGATGCAATGGTAAACACAAATACACACACCAGGCAAGCCATAAAACTTGCTTTTACCACCGAAAGCTCACTTTAACAGTGCTCTCACTATTGCAAGGGATTCTGGGTAGGTGTATGCAAATGAGCTCAACAAAGAACCACGTTTTTGCCTCATAATTTCAGCAAGCCAGTAACCTATCTCATGCTGATGAGTTAAAAATAACTGGCATTACACCTCTTCCTGAGTTGTGTTTCAAAGCTGTTGTATGCAGCAGACAGATACTCCAAGGAATTCATGTATAAAGTGGAATTATGAGGCATAAATGTGGTTCTTTGTTGAGCTCATTTGCATACGCCTACCCAGAATCCCTTGCAGTAGTGAGAGCACTGTTATAGGGAGATTTATGTGGTAAAAGCAAGTTGTAGCGGATGGTATTACGGCTGTCCTAAAAGACTGTGTTAAAAATGCAATTTGTGTGTTTATTTTCCTGTATAGCTAAAAGTGTATGTTCGGTAGTTTTCATCCGTATTCCATCCGAATGAAAACTACCGAACCAGTAGACCACCCCAGAGAGACGTGTGCACCTTATTAGGCTTTCACACTTCTCTCTAACCGCAGGTTAATTGGTACGATCGGTACTTTGTGCATGTATCAGGGTGGCCGCATTTCGGCTTACGAACGCATGGCGGCGGCCATCTTACGCACGAAAACCTCAGCGGTGTTTGGTCGTCGAGTGTCTGGAGCTCAAATCGGACACTCAATTACCCAAACACCGCTGAGACCTCCAGAGCTATGTAACTCCCGAACGGAAGGGCTAATCAGCCCCTCGTTTGGTGAGTTAAAAGTACCGAACAAGGGTATTCATGCGAATACAGTTTTAACAGTGGATGTCATGTATTTCTGTGTATTTTACCTCCCGAACGGAGACCGACCGCAGGGCCAAAACACATGGAACCCTTTTCAGCTACCACCACGTGTGCGGTTGGTCAAATTGTCTCTTCCACCTAACTCCCGAACCCCTGGTCTGATCTGGGTGAATTTTGGATATGTTGGTCACCCAGATCAGGGCTACCAGGGGGTGCCACTTAGTTCATTGCACCTAACTGTTTTGGGGTACATCCAGAATTCGGGGGAAACTACAGTACATTTAATAGGATTATGTGTCACACTGAGGGGAGGAGATGTGTGGGAGGTAACTGTTACATTATTGGCTACTGTCTTAATTATGGTGAATCCCTCCCTTGCATGGGAGAATGCTTTAAAAGGAGGTTGTGTGGATTAAAAGTCAGTTCTGCTCCTGATGCTGTGTGTCGTCCAGTGATTGGGATCTGTATGGGAATATTCGTGGATTACATTACTTGCTGGGATTATTACTCTATGGTATTTTATTGCTTGTTCCTGAGCCTCACTGGGATCTTTAGTGGAGTTAACCTGTGAAAGACCAGCTCTCCGCTACACAAGTCTTATGACTTGACTGGTGTGTGTATTTGTGTTTAACATTGCATTAACTATACACACATACAAACACACTGTTAGGATACAATATAGTCCAACAAGAGTGTTATTTTAACACAAATTTTGAAAAAAGTTTTGAGACAAACATTTATACAAAGTTTTTCCATTAACAATCTGCATACACACGTCATAGCTTTGATTTGCACTGTAAGCAATTGAAAAAAAAAATCAGTTGATAATGCCCCATTTCAAATTACATTTGATGTAAGTTCTTGGAATGCAATTTGCTAAAATAATGTATATATATACTGCACAGAACCTTCAGACTTCCAGGCCTCAGGTTGAGGACCCGAGAATGAGGAATACACAAAAATATACCATTATATACATAATATAGACCAACGTAGGCTTCTACTGCAACACGAATTGATACACTGAGCACTCACTCCCAACTGCTAGAATACAGCTGTGCAGTTTGACCTACAATAGTTGCTAAAAAAGTATGGTGAAAGGAGGCCAGTGTTCACAGTCCCACTCCAGAGATATAGAAGGACAGAATGGATCCACAGCAAATAAATTAGGCTGGGGGAAAATGGAAAGATATCTAGGACGTTACTGGTGTACTTTTCTCTTTGCAACACAACACAAAAAAATCATTGATGTTAATATTAACTTAGTGTAATTTGAAAACTGATAAAAAATGTAACTTTTTTTTTTTTTTTTTATATGACAAGCACATAGTCAATGCTGAAAGTTTGGAAATGGTAGGGATTTATGATTGCAAAAGCTTTTCAAACTTTCTTTCCCCCGAAAGCCAGATAATAAATGTTTAATGTTTTCTAAAGCGACATAACCTTTTCTAACTTGCTACTTCTAAAACTAATGTTTGCTGACAGTTTATTTTGTCAATTAGTTTTTAAAGGTCTGTTTCTTTTCAATTTATTTGTGTTCTGAAAAAGATTATCTTCTGGGCATCTAATTTATAAATTAAAAACTATAATGCTTACAGGAAGGCTAATGAGAAAATACAGATATTTTGTCAGGTTTTGTAAGTGAACTGACAGTCGGGAACCAGTAAAAAGCATTACATTTAAGAACAATGTTTCTATTTTCTACCTTCTACTGCATGATAATCAGTTGTCTGTGTTTAATCTAGTATGTTTGATGCTCATCGATTTTCTTAAAGGGACACTATAGTCACCAGAACAACTACAGCTTATTGAATTTGTTCTGGTGAGTAGAATCATTACCTTCAGGCTTTTTGCTGTAAACACTGTTTTTTCAGAGAAAATGCAGTGTTTACATTACAGCCTAGTGATAACTTCACTTGCCACTCCTCAGATAGCTGTTAGAGATCCTTCCTGGGTCATGGCTGCCTAAAATGCATCCAAACATTCAGTATATCCACCCTCTGCATGCAGAGACTGACCTTTCCTCTATGAGGAGATGCTGATCGGCCTGGATGTGTTTGAATCATGCTGGCTCTGATCTGCCTCCTTGTCGGTCTCAGCCAATCCTATGGGGAAGCACTGTGATTGGATCAGGCTACTGTGGCGGAACCAACCTCGCCACTGTGCACTGGAGAAGCCTGGTTGCTTGCCTGCTCCCTTTAGACTATGGCCCTGCAGTTAAAACCGGTTATCTTCCCTGCTAAAAGGTTTATTCGTGCCTTTCTGCCGGGGTGTTCGGTAGATTCAATCTACCGAACAAAGTAATGAACGATGGACCACCTGGGAACTAGAGTGTGCCACCAATTGACCGCCCAGAAGCTGTGGTTAACCGCAGCTTAATTGATGAACGCTGGGTGGCCTTTGTTCATTTGCCAAACACGTGGCAGCGGCCATTTTAGCTCCCGAACGGCCAGCGGTGTTCAGTGCCCAAACTAAGAAACTGAAAACGGACACTTAATTGCGCGAACACTGCTGAGCCGCCAGCCTCGTTACCTCTGCATTCGGTAGTGGAACCGAATCACTGTTCATTCGGTAGTTTGACCATATGAACAGCATCACCCCAGATAGCCATGCCATGGAGCCTATTCGTGTAACGAAAGACTATGGGAAAGACTTTGGCTCCATGGCGATTGGACTGCATGTATGTGATCTGAGCGCCATTCGGTAGTAACGTGCGCTCAGATCTAAGCTATCTGGGGATATGTAGAATGTATATATTTTATGTGACAAATGTAACATTATGTATTTTATTGTATTTTAGTGTTTTATTGCAACCATGTGGTTAATGGAGTTTTGCCTCTGTCCTTGGAGATAATTGGATTACTTCCCAATTATCTCCAGGACAGAGAGGAGGGATTGTGATGCATTGTGGGATTGTAAGCTTGTGATTGGTTAAGGTCCAATATGTTTCCCAGTTTCCCATCTGGTACCCTAGGGGAGTGTCCACCAGGTGGGAGACCTGCATAAAAGCCGTGCAGTTAGCCCCTTTAAACCAGATTCTGCTTGACCCTCAAACCGAAGTGTCGGCTCGTTATTGGGGGAATTGGATTGTATGCTGATTGCCAGGAGTGTAAGCTGATTGTATGCTTTTCCTGTTCGGCTGTTTCCAGTGTTCGTGTGTTTGCAGTTCGGGAGATTGGTACTTGCAGCAGCTGTCTGTACATCTGAAAGGGGGAATATCGCTTAAACGGGTTTTAACCTTTTGTGTGCAAAATGGTCCGTCACAGCTACCACTTCTTATGATGTCAGCAGACAGCTTGTTTTTCTGAGGCAAACAGCATGCAGATTTACAGCTTCAGGCTTGAATATAGTAAGATTTTGCTATATTTATGGAGGCATGAGGGGCCAAGGGGGGCTAGATGGTGGTTTTAACACTATAGGGTCATGAATACATGTTTGTGTTCCTGACCCTATAGTGATCATTTAATTGACTACTGTCACCATAAAAAAATATTTAATATAATAAACGTTTCAAAAAGTTTTAAAAAGATATTGATTTTTTTTTTTTAATTAAGTATATGAAAAAAAAGAGAAAAACTCATCCCTACCATTCTTCAACCATATAAATGCACATTGTATCCGACAGTGTTAGTTAGTCTCTCTGGTCTTCTCTGCGTTTGTGCAATGAGTGCAGCAGAGAAAATCAGAGAGATTATCTGTCGGTTTTGGAACACTATCCAACCAAAGGTTTATTCACATATATGGCTTAAGGATCCTGTCATATACTAAAGGTAGGGATGAGATCTTGTTTTGTTTGTTTTTTTTAACTTTGTTGAGATTGGGTTAGAAGAAACATACAGAGAAATTGTCTCGCACATTGCAATACTACATAATAAGATAATATAGGTGAGAAGCACCCATTTTCTTAAGTAAAAGTATCTTGAGTCTTATATCAAGAAAAAAAATTGCAAGAGCCAGAGAAAATTATGAAATATACAAAGAAGCTGAATACATAACACAGAAAAAAATCTCTAGTCATTGTTTGGGCACTACAAGATGAGAGACCCTAATCTACAAGCTCCCTGATCAGGCCACGTGGGAGAGGCAGAGAGGAGAAGTGCATACTACATCTGTATGTGTGTCAGTGTTTGTGTCTGTGTATTTGCATGGGTGTCAGTTTGTGTGTAGCTGTGCATACATCTCAGCATTCAAATGTCGACACTACACACAGATACGCCCCTAAATTCAAATGTCGACACTACATATAGGCACACATCTACATTCAAAGTCACAACACTATGCACAAGTAAACCACTGCCTTCATATCAAAACAGTACATAGAAAACAGACAACACTACACACAAGTACACCCATACATTCACACACACATACTCCATACAAAATTATGCTTACATTCAAACATGCAAACACTGCTCAGTGATAGACCCTGCAAGGATGGGCAAATGGTAGATCCCCGCTGACAAACTATTGTGGGAGTTGTACAACAGATGGGGATCTACCTTTTGGCCACCTTTGCTATTGGGGGAGGAGAAAAAAAAATCTTGCATTAGTGCCCTCTCTACTTTAGTTCCGCCACTGGGTTTATCAATCAGTATATCGTACCGAGAACGAGTCAGGTCAGCTGTTATATAGTCATTACACTTGTTGTAGAGATTGCAGGCTGATGGAGGCCCTTGTGCTCTGGTGCTGTTATCATGAATTGGGTTGAAAAAGGGTAAAAAATAATCATCAAATACAGCAGACAAGGAAAATATTGCGAAAAATGAGACAGTGACTACAGAGTTACTAGAAATGGCGTCCGGTGACAATGATTGTCAGGCTCAGCCCCTTTATCATTTTATATATATATATATATATATATATATATTCTTAATTTAAAGAAACATCTAATACTTTTCAAAAAAATTATGAGGTGACAGTTGCCCTTTAAATTCTTAATTTTATTTTATTGTCAAGGAGAAACTGTCATTTTACTTGTAATGTTGGATTAATTGATTTTTTAAATTAAATTATAGCTATTTATTGTGCTTTTAGTAAATTGTGCTGTCCATTGTGCGTGAAAGAAATTCTCTATGTATATCTTATTAAAGAATATTTTACGGTTTCAATAGTAAAGATAATGTTGAATTTTGCTCTCACCATGGTCTGCTTTTGGTATTGATATTGTGGTGCAATATATGCCAATAAACAACACTATAACTAGCAAACTAGCATTAAATGGACACTAAAGTCAACACAACAGCTACAGCTTAATGTAGTTGTTCTGGTGGGTATAATCATTGCCTTCAGGCGTTTTCATGCAAACACTGCCTTTTCAGAGAATAGGCCGTGTTTACATTGCCCCTAGAGACACCTCCAAGTAGCCACTTCTCAGATGTCCACTGGAGATTCTTCCTAGGGCGGTGCTGCACAGTAAGCAGCACTGCCGTTCAGCGTCTCCACGCTCTGCGTGGGGACGCTGAATTTTCCTGCATCTCAATGCATCTCTATGAAGAATTGCTGACTGGTCAAAACAGTGTCTGGCCCCGCCCCATCCCGCCCCTTGCCCATTTTAGCCAATCCAATGCGTTCCCTTTGGATTGGCTAAAAATCGGCAATTTCCGATGATGTCGTCAAGGAGGCAGATCGGGGGCGGGGCCAGTGCCGGCAGACCCGCGTTGCGCTGGATAAAAGGTGAGTTTTAATTCCTTTTGAGAAGGCTGAGGGGGGGAAACCCACCTAAATGGTGGGTTTAACACTATGGGATCAGGAATACATGTTTGTATAGTTTTCCTTTAATTTTACATAAGTTCACTCTGAAACAAAATATGATAAGCTACACACAAATCAAAGAACCACAAAAACTAATAAAAAATACAGAGATGGCAGGGTGATGGTACTTAATGATGTTTTGTCCCTTAGCGCTTTTCAAAGAGTGGTACACCTCCATGCCATTTCCTGGCAGAATGTAACTTTTTAAGCATTTTTCTTTCATTTAAGTGATTCAATCTTTAGTACGCATATTATGTATCATAGTGAATTTATAGAATAGTATTGCTTTGTTGAAGGGTTTATGGTTTGGTAACCATTTGGTAAAATTGATTGTAGTCAATCAAAATGTGTTTGTTTATTTTTTGGTATAGTGTGTTTTCGTTAGAATTACCTTGCTTTTAGTGTGTACCAGCTTTACGTCTTAAACAAAAATTGCAATGTGTTGTTGGCTCTCATAATAGTTTTATTGGAAACATTCTGTTTTGCACAATATTTAGAAATATTTCACGATGATGACTGTAAAGAGATTTTATAGTAAACAGCCCTGTATCAAAGTTTTCTTCTTGCAGAATGAACTTAAAGTCCAGAGCAAATATTTATAGCTGTCCGTGGTTTCTGTAGGCTCTGACTGCCAAATGCCTGTCTGGATCTGAACACAGCTTGCAAACTGACCTCTGCAGAGAGTGTTTCTGATTTGGCAGATTACCTGTCAGATGAAAGGAACAAAACCTGTTACTTACCTCCTGCCTGGCATTGCTTTTTTGAGTATGTGAACGAAGACAGTCATAGTCACTCATACCTGTAGAAACCTTGTAACCTGCCAGAAACTGGGTTCCATCAGCAAAGGAGATGTCTGTTTCTATTTAAAGTACACTCTTCTGTGTGTAATACTTCCACTGCCAAGTATTCATATGTGTAATCATTATTGTGTCTAATGTAAACGCACAGCTGAAATCTATGCATTCATTTAAAAAAAAATTAAATAAATATAAACATGCATATATAAAAAGTGAAAAATGTATCGGGTGTGAGAACTTCACTCAGCTGTAAATTAGGTGCTGCAATCCCCTTGCCTTTTAGCTTGACCAGAATATGCTTAATTAAATGTGTATTCTGGTCATATCAAGCTAACAAGGCAAAAAAAAAATAGAATATAGTAAAATAAATTATTTAAATTTTTTTGCATAGAGGCCTAGATTGAATGGTGACCAATATGTGATATTTGCCAAAATGTGTAGATTATCACAACACGAATTGTGTTATCACAAGAGAACTGAACAGAGAATTTTCACATATTGGTGAATATTCACATTTGAGTCATCATTTGGTTTATTTATGTGCATAAACAAATAAAATTAATTGGCTATATATGTTTGCCCCATTTTGCCAAATAAAAAAAAAAAACACATAATCGTTCATGCTAAGGAAAGATGATATTAATGAAAATAAAGTAAATATTAAGATTAATGAGCAAACATAATAATAATATTTAAAATGTGTAATTCTTTATGTGTATATTGATCTAATTTACTTTGTAATGTATTATTTGGGACAGTAGAACATGGACCATCTGTCTGGGATTGCTTTGCACCTTGAGCAACTGCCATTCTGTCCTGTTTAATGGACTTTTACTATTAAATCATCTAAAATATCTAAATATAATCTAACAACATGACTCTTTATTAAAAAATAAAAAATAAAAAAAAATTTCAGTGTATCTCTTGGCAAACCACTGGCTTCCATGAATTTGAGAACATAATTTAACATTTTATGACTGAATGCAAAAAATCATCATACAAATGTGCTGATAGTTTATTTTTCACCCACAATTTTTAAATATTCCTCTGAGTAATTAAAACTACTTGTATAGCATCTTATCTCTTCTTGTCGGGTCCACAAATTCATATATTTGTTTACAGAGAACTGCAAACCCCATATTTTTTCTCTACTTTGCTTTTAACACAAATGCTCACAATAGGATGAAGTTTGATTTGCGCTAAGCGCCGGCAATTTTAATCAGGTTTTGTGGTTATTAATTACTAGAATTCACTGTTTAGTGGATACACTCTAGCTGTGTTTTCAGTTCAGCAATCTTGGCGTAAAATTGGAAAATGTATTTTGTACTCACTCCGCATTCTTGACAGTTCACACTTTAGTGAATAACTGTTACTTCTGAGACTGACAGTGAAGGGGTTACCAGAGGGATGGATGGATAACAGAGACAGTCAGGGAAGAGGCTATCTGTGGCATGGTGGGTAACAGGGATTGGCAGGAAAGGTGTTAACACTGGGTAGAGAGATTGACTGAAAGGGGTTAGATGGGAAGGGGTTAACAGTGGCTAGTGAGGTTTGCTGACAGGGGCTGGTGGGAAATGTATAACTTGCATTACGAGGAAGGAGGGTAGCTGGGAACACAGGGGTAATATCAAAGAAAGAAGGATAGGAAGGAGAACAGAATAAGGCTACATCAAAGCTATAAAAAGAAAAAGAAAACAGAAGTGAAGGTAAGAGAGTAACAAATACTATATTACATATACTGTTCTTAGCTCTAGACTTGACAGGTGTATAGTCGCCATTTTGGGCAGTCGGAATCCAGGACAACCACCCCATAACCCAACCCAATAATGCACATACTAGAGGATATGGGGAAATATGTCCACAGCTTTATTTAGCAAACAATAATAATAACAATAATAATAATAATAATAACTTAACAAGTAAACATGGGTCATTGCCCCCCATACTCCGCCCTCGCATCCTATTCCTTCCATTAACATATAAAGGGCAATGACCCCCATATAAATAAACATATATATATAACATACATCAACATTATTCCAATCGATGTAAAGTGCCAACCATCCATTAACCACGGCAGGGGTATACCCGGATACCCCTACCCCACCAGGTTCTGAGCCACCGACAGGACTCGAAACCTATCAACCACCAATGACCACCACTTGTTTGTCTTCCATTACGTTCATCCTGGGGAGCCTATTTCCTCTCCTTCAGCTCCCCGTCCCGCCGCTGTGAAAAAACGGGACAAAAACCACACATAACAAAACAGGGAGGGTGGGTGGGACAAACTTAACCAGGTAGGAAGTTAGAATGAATTAACTAAAATGGCTGCCCATTTAAATAACCAAACCCACTTACCCATAACTCCACTCCCTTGCTTACTTCCTCCTAGGCCCGCCTCCTAACCCCTGTCAAGGCCTTTTTCCGCTTAGCTGCGCTTGGCTACATGGGGCTACATGACAGGTGTATAGTCGCCATTTTGGGCAGTCGGAATCCAGGACAACCACCCCATAACCCAACCCAATAATGCACATACTAGAGGATATGGGGAAATATGTCCACAGCTTTATTTAGCAAACAATAATAATAACAATAATAATAATAATAATAATAGTAATAACTTAACAAGTAAACATGGGTCATTGCCCCCCATACTCCGCCCTCGCATCCTATTCCTTCCATTAACATATAAAGGGCAATGACCCCCATATAAATAAACATATATATATAACATACATCAACATTATTCCAATCGATGTAAAGTGCCAACCATCCATTAACCATGGCAGGGGTATACCCGGATACCCCTACCCCACCAGGTTCTGAGCCACCGACAGGACTCGAAACCTATCAACCACCAATGACCACCACTTGTTTGTCTTCCATTACGTTCATCCTGGGGAGCCTATTTCCTCTCCTTCAGCTCCCCGTCCCGCCATAAGCTCAGACCTTGACCCCTTAAGCCGTCTGAGCTCCGCCACCCCGAAGAAACAGCGCCCGCTGCATACCAACCTGCCAACCCAAGTTGAGCAGATCCCAACCCACCTCCGAAAGGTGAACCCCGTCCGAGCGGTAGTACCCCGGCAACCCCTCCTCCAACTCGCTGTGCCGTACCACCACACCTCCCATCTTCCTAACAAAGCTCGCCATTAAGCTGTTCACCTTTTTCCTGCAGTGATCAATCGCCACCGGATCCCGCGCGTGCCGCCATCGACGCCTTGGGACAATCTCCGACCACACTAACATAACCCCCGGAAGCAGGTCCCTCAATTTGTTGATGTCCTGCTTCATCCACTTTACCAACCGACGTTGTGGCGTGAGGCCCAAGTCGTTACCCCCAGCATGAAGGACCACCATGTCCGGTGTCCTCCCGCCCACCACCATCCTAAACATTGCCCCACAAACCTCCCCCCAGCAAAATCCCCTGTACCCAAACCATCGGACTGTCAACTGGTCCTTCGGAAAGCCCAGCTGCTGGCCCTGCATTCGAGCTGCGGCCCTCCTCTCGGCCCAGAAGACAAAAGAATGTCCCACAATCCAAGCAACCCGTCCTGGGGAGAAGAAGAAAACAAGCATGAGTGAAAGGCAAACGAGGACTCCTCCGTCCATGTCCGCCCCCGCCCCATATCTATACATATACATATATATAAACATATACATACCCAGACATGTACCCTTTTTTTTTTTTTTTTTATTATTCCAATAAGCCCAACCGCACATATGAGCGGAACCGCACCGACTCCCATCTCCCTATGCGCTTCACGACCTCATCTCCTAATCCCAACCGTGCGGCCTCCGTGGCCGCCCCAATGCGAAAGGAGTGAGTACCAAAACGTCCGGCCGGAAGCCCCAACTTACCTAGCCCGGCCCGAAAAACCTTTGTAAACTGAAACCGGGACAGGGAAGAACCATCCGCATGTACCAAGAAGGAACCCCCTACCGCCGGCCTCCGAGCCATATACTCCGCCACTGCAGCCACCGGGCACAATGCTGCGCCCGGCAGAGCCCATAGCGTAACGTCCCTACCCACGCCACGGACGTCCGTCTTAGAACTACCCAGATGCACAACCACCTTACCCTCCAAAACACGAACCCCTGAGGCCTGCAGACCCCCGGGCACCACCCTACTGGCACTCACCAGCTCCCCCACGCGGAACGCCCCGAAAAATGCCAAGAGAAAAGCCGCTCTGAACAGAGAGACCTCAAACCCGTTGAAACAAATTTCCGGCAACCGACCCACCAGATCCCCCAATACCCGTACCGACACCGGGCGCCTAGAGTCACAGGTCCTGCGGCCCTTTCGATAACCCTTCAGCGCCTGCCGTACTAGGAAGGTCTTAGTCAGATCCTCTGACCCGCGCCATCGGAACCAGAACGCCATTGCCGCCATGGACCTGTCGACCACTGCCGGGGACGCCCCCTTTGCCAGCAATTGGCAGGTGTACCACAGAAAAGCGTCCCGCAGCGCATCCCCACGTAAGCCCTGCTCCAACCCGTCTAATGATCGTTCCCAAGAGTCCCAGACCTTACTGTAGGAGGCCCATGTGGCCGGTGCCAGTGAAGCCTTCACAAGTCCCCCAAGCAGGACGCTCCCAGCTGCCATATCTCGTCCGGGCAAGCCTCCCCTTCCTTCAATGCTCCTGGCGCCATCGACCAAAATCGGGACCACTGAAAACGAGACAGAGCGTCAGCCACCTCATTCAGGTACCCAGGGACATGACGCGCGCGAAACACAACATTCCGTGACATACACATCAACACAAAGCGCCGCAGCAACCTAACCACCGGCTTAGAGGCAGCCGATTGATTATTCACCGCATGCACCACCGCCATGTTGTCCGAGAAAAAGACCACTTTCTGGTCCCGGAGCCCCTCGCCCCATAGTGCCATTGCAACGACCAACGGGAATAATTCCAGAAAAGCCAGATTGCGCATGACTGGGCTAGACCCCCATGCCTCCGGCCACCGCTCCGCGCACCATCTCCCGCCAAAGTAGGCCCCGAAGCCCACACTACCTGAAGCATCCGTGAAGAGCTCCAACTCCGTCGCCGACTTACCCGCCCGCCTGAAAAACACCGTCCCGTTGAAATCCTGCAGGAAGGCATCCCACACGCCCAAATCAGCCCTCATGGTTGCTGACACCCGTATGAAATGATACGGGGATCGAACTCCTGCCGTAGCAGCCGCCAGGCTGCGGCTGAAAACCCTCCCCATAGGAATTACACGGCATGCAAAGTTCAGCATCCCTATTAGCGACTGCAGTTGCCGCAGCGTAACTTTGCGCGCAACGGTCACCGCAGCTACCGCCCCCTTGAGCCCCTCCAACTTGTCCCGAGGCAGTCGGCATTCACCCAAGATAGAATCTATTTCTAACCCCAAGAAACTAAGGCACGTCGTCGGGCCCTCCGTCTTATCCGCTGCCAGCGGCACCCCAAAGTGGCCCGCCACCCATTCCACGGTCCTAAGCAGTTGCTGGCATGCCGAGGAGGCAGCCGGCCCCACGCAAAAGAAATCGTCCAGGTAGTGCACCACCGAACGGTTCCCCGCCTCGACCCGCACCACCCATTCGAGAAAAGTACTAAATTTCTCGAAATAGGAGCATGAAATAGAACAGCCCATAGGGAGGCACAAGTCCACGAAATATTTTCCCTCGAAAAAACATCCCAACAGGTGGTGGCAGTCCGGGTGGACTGGCAGCAGCCGAAACGCCGCCTCAATATCCACTTTTGCCATAAGTGCCCCATGCCCGGCCCGTTTAACCAGCTCGACCGCCCGGTCGAATGATGCATACGAGACCGAGCATAGGTCCTTATCAATACCGTCATTCACCGACTCCCCTTTTGGGTAGGAGAGGTGGTGAATGAGCCGGAATTTCCCCGGCTCCTTCTTTGGCACCACCCCAAGAGGGGAAACCCGTAGGTCCTCCAATGGGGGCACCGCAAACGGGCCCGCCATCCGCCCCAGCGCAACCTCCTTGTCTAGTTTCTCCCGTACCACCCCCGGGAAATCCGCCACCGACTTCAGGTTGCGCAACCCCCCCGAACCCCCCCGCTCCCGGAAGGGAATAAAGAAACCCCGCCCGAAGCCTTCCCTAAGTACCGAGGCATCAGTCCTGTTACCGTAGCGGCTTAGCCACGGCTCCATCGCGTCTAGCCTCACCGGCGTGAAGCCCCGGGGCAGGGGAAGCATTCCCTCCGGCCCCGGCAGCCGCTCCGGCTGTTCCTGCCTTCCCTTTTTTGAAACAGCGATTGAGCCCATGAGCACCCCCGCAACCGGAGCACTCATGCTTAAATCGACACGCGTTTCCCCATTTGCACTGGCCCTCATTGTAGAGCCAGCAGAAGCCCTTTTGCAAAGCGGCCGACGAGGCGGACTGCCCCTTCGCGCCGGCCGAGTTTGGAAAGGGCTGTGCCTTCTGGGCCATCATTAGCTTCATCCAGAGGGGCAGATCCATCTGATCCCACCTCATCCCCGGGTTAGCCGCCAGTCGCTGCCTAAACTGTTCATCGTATCGCCACCATGCCAGCCCCCCATAGGTGCGATATGCTTCCCAAATGCCGTCCAGGTAGCAGAACAGGGACGAGCATAATCCCGGCGATTTTTCCCCGAGCACGCTGGCTAGCACGCAAAACGCCCGTAACCAGTTGCCAAAGGATTTCGGAATCTTGCGATACCGCTTCCTCTTCTCCTCCTCCTCCTTCTTTTCATCCTTTTTATCCTCCTCCTTGAGGTCAATAAAGTCCTCCAAGGGGAGCAGGGAGAAGATCTCGCAGAACTCACCTTTCCAGAGCTTCTCTTTCACGTCCTGTTTCAGATGAACCCCCAGGGGGCCCGCAAACGAGACGTATGCGTGCTGCCTCGCTGCATCCGGAATACCCCCGGCCAGTTCCGCCTTGTCACCCCCGGCCGCCATCGCCTCGGGCGCCACCCCCACGTCCCCGCCCGAACTAAGCCCCACGGAAACCCCACTAGGACCAGGGACCTCCGTCCCCGGGGCCCAAACCCGACCAACGCCACCCCCCGTGTCACCCCCCGCCCCCAGCGAGTGGAGCAGTGCTTGCAGTGTGCTAACTAAGGAACTGGAGTGTAGTGACCCACAAGACTCACCGGCCAAGCCCCCTGCAACTGACGCGGCAGGGGCTGCGTCGTCGACTGCCCGATGTCCAGGGAGAGCGACTCCCGCCGATACCTCGCCAACCGGGGAGCCAAACCGGTGCCTTGCCCGTGCCGATATGGAACAGCTCCGTGACCTGGAAAGAGGAGAAGAAGTCCTGGGTAGGGTGCACTGAGTATTCGCATCCCCCCCGTCCCGACCCTGGGAGCGCCTGCCCATTGCCAAAGCCTCCCGCTGTGCCCCCTGCACGCGCCGCGCGCGGGAGCCCCTAGGGCTACGGCTCCTCCTGTCTTCTCCGGGCATACGTCCCTGCCGACCACCCCTGGGAACGCTAGACCCGCTCTCTCCTGAGCTCCCTGACCTGGAGCGGCGCTGCCGGGACCTCCCCCTCCTCCCCCTCCTCCCCCGTGGCTCTACTTCCCGAACCGGAGAGGGACTACCACTACAGGACCCTGAACCGGACCCCCCCCCGCCTACTACCCTGCACCCCCAAACGCTCACCCCTACGGCTAGAGCCTGACCCCCCACCTGAACTGGCTCCCAGACTAAGGGGACCTAGACCCCCCTCAACTAGACTGGCCCCCCCAACCCCTAAACCAGGCCTACCCGACCCTACCCGCCCCGGCCTAGCCCCAGCATCCAAGGAGGCCCCCTTTCCCCTACCAGGGGAGCCCAGCAGTCCCTCCTCACCCACAGCCCCCCCACCCCTACCACTACTCCCCCCACCTATGACCCCTATGCCCTCCCCATCCACCACCCCCGGTCCCTGGGAGGCCTTCCCACCCCCAACTTGGGCCCTCCGCCCTCCGCTTCCTGTCAGGACCCCCCCAGCACTTTTCCCGCCAAGGGGGCCCCGGCCGGAGCCCCCTGCACTTGCCTTTGGGGCCGGGAACCGGCCACGTGTCCTCCCGGTCCCGGCCCCGCCGATCTCCGCCTCCGACGGGGCGTGCGCCCTCCCGGGCCGCAGCTCCATGCTGCCCGCTCCTCCAGGGGACCGCCCGGCCACGTCCGACCCGGCAGCCGCGACGGCTCCGTCCCGACCGTCCCCCCGGCGCCGGGCACTAGTCCTAGGCTCCGGCCGCTCGCGGGGAGGCGGGGCCTCTACCACGCGGCTGCCAGGCCTGCTGCCGCCCGCACCGGAGCCTCCCGGACCACCAGGGATGTCTTCACCGGGTCCCACACCCGGGCTTAGCCGCTCCGGAGGCCTCCTGGCCCGAACAGGCCGTCGTCCGCCGCCGTCCTGGTCCGCCGCCGCCGCCAGGGCCGGGCCTAACTGGGCCTTCAGCCAGTCAGCCCCCTGGTGCCTCGCCGCCGACCGGATCCGCTCCAGCAGTCGCTCCACTTCCTCCATCGGCCCTGCAGGGAGACAAAAAAGAAAAAGCCCTACCAAGCCAAATCTGTGCCCACAGGAGCGAACACAAACTTAACCAGGTAGGAAGTTAGAATGAATTAACTAAAATGGCTGTCCATTTAAATAACCAAACCCACTTACCCATAACTCCACTCCCTTGCTTACTTCCTCCTAGGCCCGCCTCCTAACCCCTGTCAAGGCCTTTTTCCGCTTAGCTGCGCTTGGCTACATGGGGCTACATGACTCTGTGATGCAGTCTGATGTGAGCATTCTTTACACTACAGAAGACATGCCTCTGTTTTCATTGGCTGAAAAAAGTAGGTTTCTTTCAGAGACCGGGAATCAGGAACATGTTAACATTTGAGAGGGGATGGCTAAGGAGGCTCCACAGAATATAGATGTGAGATTTGTCATGAAATTGTGTATTTTTATAGCATTCTTCAGTTTCCTGTTAAGGCGAATTAAACTATACCTGTCATGGTACACACAAGTTAGGTTCATTTTAAAGAGCAATAAATTCCATCTACACATTGTGCTAGTAAATGTATAGATTTAGATTTAAAGCTCTTTAAAAGTGTATCCTCCCCCTGTCAATCAATCCACTGCAGTAGATCTGTGTACTGGCTGGACAGAACGCGGATATCAATGAGAGACAGGGAGAGCAAGAGAACCATCTCCCAAGTGGGTCTTTTGCTCTTTGTGATGGTGGGCTCCCCAAGCAGGCATTTCTCTGTGGTGGAAATTTTTATTATTTGTTATAAGCATTAAATGTATGTGTTATTTCATTAAAATAGAAATCTAATTATACCAAAGGATTTTCACAGAGAAACCAGAGTAGTTGGCAATACAAAGGAACATCATTTGTATAGTTCCCTTTTTGCCTAAAAATGATGGGATCAGGTTTATAAAACTTTATATGATTGCGATAAGATTAAAATTGATCAAACTCAGATGACAGCATTACTACACTTGGGTTAGCCGGAATTAACAGCATTCCGATAATATCTGACCACACATAGCTTTTTGGTCGTGAAGATTCTTTTAGCAAGAAACTGGAAACAACCTTTAGAAATGAGCTACTCTCAGTGGGAATTGGGCATATGCGGGAGAAATAATACCGTGGTCAGGAATAAACTGTCAAGAGAAAATGGTTGAACCTAGTATTAACATTTACGTAAAGTCTGAGTAAAATATGCACTTTCGAGTTTTTAAATACAAGGTATATAAAGATTAGATAAGTACATCCTTGTCCTAGCTCAGTTTTTTTTGTCTTCTCACAGGTAAAATGTAATATGTATTATTATTGTCAATTATTCGGTTTGTTTGATGTTTAGTATTGTCTTTTATATAATGGAAAAAATTTGAATAAAGACTTTAAAAAATAAAATAAAATAGGGGGCTGTTAACTAGCCTCTAGTGGCTGCAATCTGACACTGCCAAAACAGGGGAGTAAAACTTCATTATTTGAATCAGATCGTCCCAGAGAAAGCGTCTGATTGGTACAGCATGGCGTATTGCCACACACGTCCACTAGCTTCCAAGTACTTTCTCGACGAACAGCCAAAGAAGCTGAATTTCTGTGCAGAGACTAGTGCAGAGGAGAAAAGATAAGTGAGCTCAACTTTTCAATGCTGGCAGTGCAGGCCCATTCACTATTGCATTAGGAATACATATATTTCTAATGCTATAATGTTCCTTTAAAGACATAGGCAAATGAAAACAATTTAAGATTTATTTTAAAAAATGCTCCCAATATTTTTTCATTTATTCATTCAATAAAGCTACAAGTTGACGTACAATAATCATAATGTTACTATTCTATTATATATTCTGTTTTAAAGTACATTTATTACTTTCAATAACTTTAGCACAGTGAACGTAAAGGAACAATCCAAACCCTAAAGCAATTCAGGGGTTAACAGAGTATCCCCTCTTTGTCACTTTGCTAAAAGTGCCAATTTTAAAAGAAAGACTGCACCCTTCTATCTGACAATCAAATAGGAGGTGCTCTTCCTGTAAATGTATGCTTCTGTAGACTGAGTCATAGATTGCTGTATTACATTTAAGTTAACCTTTTATTTACAGGAAAGGGGATGGGGCCCTGGAGACTCTGAAGCACTCCAATCTAATAAATAAAGGTATTTATTTATAATGCTGGAGTATTCCTTTCACATTGCAGAGTAAAACAACGAAAGCTCAAGTGTATAAAATACATAAACTTAACATTTGAAAATAAATATTGAAAGAAGGATCACATCATACGTAGACATGAACACAATGAAACTTCTGCTGAATAATAAAGCATTTCAGACAATTATCCATATATATGCACATGTACATTCTGTGACCTTTTCTTTTGGGCACTATTTTCTACAATGTCAACACAGTTAGACATGTTGCACTTCAGCTATGGTAACTAACTGAATTCTAATTAGTTAATTAAAATGATAGTTACAGATGAGGTTCCCATATCAGTTCTGACGCATGGGTGATGGTTTGAGATACTGGAAATTCATAATTTTGCTCAAACAAATATAATCAATACAATCTAGACCACTGGGGATGCGTGAAAAGTTGAGAAAAATAGATATCCATCATCGTATGAGATATTACTGAAACATGTAATATTATAACAAAAAAATAAATACATCAGTGGAATGTATAATAATATATGTATATTCAAAAAGGTTATGTAACTCCAGTTACATCCGACAGGTGTCTGTTTAAATTGACACTAACTTATGCACTCATAAACATGCTGAGCTCACACCAACATTCATTGGGCGAGAGAGGTCAGCTGAAGATCTCACACAATGAATGGCTGACGGAAATGGTATCTGGCTTCTGAAGGTTAGCACAGCCAGCAAGAGAGGACCCTCTCCCCCAGGAAAAACCCAGGTAACAGGGCAAAATATTGAAAAACTGTTTGCTAAATGAACAGGTAACTGGGCCAGGGTAGTCCTGGCAATATAACCACTACAGCCGGCTGTACTGGTTATGGTGGTTGGAGTAACCCTTTAATCACTGTGATCTTTTAAAAGATTCCCTCAGGACTAATAGATTATACATACTGCTAGTTATATGCATAGTTAATAAACAATGTTGTCAATTTTGACAACCATATCCGGTGGTGAGGGGACCCAAAAACAGAAGCATGATGAGCCTGGGCTTATGAAGTCAAATAATAATATTTTGATTCTTAGAATATAATTAAATTTGGATCATGGCAGCTAATTACAATGAACATAAAAGTGCTGTAGTATATTCCGTAAGCAAAAAGCCGCTTGTTTTCCTCTCTGTTTAGGGAGGTCAAAGTGATCTTCATTTGTCATTGCAAATACATGACAGGCTGCAAACTTTGCTAACACATTTTAGGTTTTTAATGTATCAGGGGAATATTGGCTGAACTGTAGTTTGGAGAAGGAAACTATAGTTCGACATTCAATAAATAGTCATAAAAAAATATGAATTACTCCTTTTTAATTGTTAAGATAATGTCTTACTGCAAAATAATATGAGTACTAAACCACAAAAGTATGTAAAGATTTCATTCCTGTAAAAAAATATTAATAACAATCTACGCCTAGGAATAAATGCACATTTTCAATATTCAAATTCAATAGAGATATATTCGGTAGTTGCTGCATGTGATGCAATTTGGAACGCGTTACTAGTGATAGAGATATTTACGTTATTTGATTTATGATTGAAGGTCCATGTGATTGCATTAGTAATACAATAATTACATGATTATTCAATAAATTCTGCATGGAAAAGATAAATAGCCAAGTTGTGATTATTCATAAATCATACCTTTCAATTCACTATAATTTAAAATTTAGTAAATAAATCCCTGATTGTTATAAACATGTTTCACTATGAGTTCCAATTCATTCAATTTCTGCAGCTCTAAAAACACCCATACCCAACTTTTATTTATGTTCTTCTCCTTCTCCTTTCAGAGTCCTCGATTTAACCATTTGTACGTCTCCCACTTTGGGCCATCAGGGTGCTAAGCTGGAACAGGTACTCACAATATGTCCCAAAATTCAAAATGTATTTAATACTCATGTCCTATAAAATAATTCTGATCTATATAAGTGGTCATGGATGTAATTTTCCTGGTAGGAGACCAAGATAGCTTAAAATCAGGATAGGATTCTGATTAACACACTGGATGGTCAAGTAGATTTCTATAAAAATTATCCCTGAGGGGATAAATGAGCATCAGAGTCTCAAAGACTTTAGGCTCCCCCATTAGGAACATCCACGATTTACACTAGCACATAAGATGAAATTTCCAAAATGTTACTGGAAGGAGACATAGAGTTCCAGAGCTAAAGCTATTGTTGGAAGTATTGCATTGTTTCACTAAGCATTATTGCCAGGGAGTAACTAGAGTTGCAGTTTGCCATCCTTTTGTTAGACAATTGCCATCCATATCTCTTCATTCTATCCAATCTAAAGGGCTCACATCAAATCCAATACAAGCCCTTTAGATTGGATTTACTAAGCATTTCCCACCCAACCACCCTGGTGTCCACTTACTTTATAGAATGTCTTTCCAGGTGTTTGACGTCTTTCCCAATTACCTCCTCAATCACATCACATCTTCTCTGTCTGTGTGTATGTTCTAAGGCTTCCTTTCCATTACCTTCAAATCTCCCCCTGCTCCCTGTTGTCTCAAGTCCCCTTCATAAGCTTCAGATTGTAGCTCACAAGGCATTTAGCTTAGTACTTTGTATAAAGTGGCTGTAAATGCGAGATCTCAGCTTGCGGGCAGGGTCCTCTATTCCTTTTGTAATGTTTTGTCTAAACTGTTACTGGCTATTTCCCCAACTGTGCAGCACTGCAGAATATGCATATAACTGCACACTGTACAATAGAACAACATTTTGCTAAAATGGCGCATTTAACATTTCGGGTGCCAGGAGTCAACATGGACTATTATATTTGACCGGGAATCGGACTAACATGGAAGGGACATGATGCTGAATAGTGCACAGCTGTAGAGCATTTAAAGAAGGAGGCACATGGCTCAGTAACAGTTTAGAAGAGTGATGGACATGAAGGAGATTGTGCAATCACGCCGGTCCACTCCTTGGGCTGTGGGGGCAGAATGCACCATGCGGTTGCACTGCTCCTGTCACGTGGAGCGTTCGGGCCGCATGGCCTGAATAGGATATATACTTACCTTCTGTCCCGCGAATGGCTCACTCTGCTAGATCTACAGACCCCTCAAAGAAGTTAGAACTGCCCGCTCTAAGGGCACGTCCTTAAAATCTTTTGAAAACTACGACGTCACGCCCTTAAAGGGACCATGTCATCCAGGCGACCCCATGCTGTTTGTAGTCGCAGAGATGATGTGGACTGTGTATTTCTGGTATCCTGTCCTGGCTTGTATATAGACCTGTGTATTTCTGGTATCCTCTCCTGGCTTGTATATTGACCTGTCCATTTCTCGTATTCTGACCAGGCTTGTTTTTTGTGTATCCGTATCTCTGTATTCCTGACCTTGGTTATTCCTGACTTTGATTCTCTCTTGTAATACATGAAATCCAGCCCATCTAATCCTTTCTCCTATGTGTAAAGGTAACGGCAATCATGACAGTGTGCAATGTATTTGGTAATGGCCAGTGGTGGGAATACAGAGCAATTTAAGGGAACACTCTAGCGTTAGGAATACAAATGTGTATTTTTAATGCTTTAGAGCCCCGTTTAAAGTGTATGTGTCCCATCCCTTCATCTAAAGGAAACAAAGCAGTTTTACACACCTATTCTACCTTGCAAAACTAGTATCTGCACTGCCATCCCACCAATTTGGCTGAGATAATTTAAACTTCCTAAAGGCAAGCATTGGGAGGCTAGTAAGCATGCACGGCAAAACACAGTGCTGCGGCTATCAGATGATCTCAGAGTTTTAAACGGCTATTTCGGAGGTTGTGCCTCTAGTGGCTGTCACTAGACTAATCTATATAAGGGAGCTTCTTGATCTCTATGGATAGATACTGTATCCATGATTAACATTGGTATGTTATTTTTACTTACTTTTCTGACATGCATAAACACTTTAATACTTTAATACTCTGCTTTTTTGGGTTTGTAACATTTGCTTATTTCTAATAAACATATTAACATTTTTATGTATGAATTTTCCTAATGCCATTTTCTGAAGATATTGTAGTGTAGTTGATTATTCTTGTTTGATAAGAGAATAGGATGAGTTCCTACACACAAAACATTGGAGTTAAGGGCACCAGTACAAGCCTGATAGTCTCTCCAAGACATTACGTGGAGCAGAAAAGGTGAAGCTGTTACAGGATGTCTAAGGCAAAACGAAAGCAATAGCAGGCGAAACAACTCACGGTAACAAAGCTTTGTACAGGTGTCTAATCCGATTCAATAGACGCAGACAGTTGTAAGATCAAGATCGGGGAAGGCAGCGTAGTCAAATAATTCCAGCAAAGGTATTGAGGAATCAGTAATGCTCTGGCAAAATATGGGCACAAAATATCGGAGTGTCTTATCGCTTATGCTGTGAAAATTAAAAGAGAACTGTCAGCATAAGTGCGAGAGTTTGAGGTCTGGTCGTGAATCCCACATCAACAAGGGGAGGTATTCATGAGCTTGAAGCGTATTTTGTTTAAAGAGGCAAGATAGTAGATGTTACACCAGCCTAAGTACAAATCCACACAGGGCTTGGCTAGTAAAGGTCGTGAACAAATCTTGACTGTTGTTTAACTCCTGACGATCTCTAATCCTAATGCACCTCCAGTTGCTTTTAATCAACAGACTAATGGTGATGTGAGACGGCAGACACAAATCTTCCATACTGGTGACATTTGCCTCTTACTTCCCTTTCCAGGAAATGCCTGAAGGACCACGCCACACCACTCCACACCTGTAAAGCAGTTCTGGAGTGTCAGATTTTAATGGCCCTTTAAAAAAGTGCCTATTTTTTTGAGAAATCTTTATGAACCACCTGCCTGGCTGTCAATCAAACAGCCAGGGGAGCTTTTCTTTCTAATTTTGTTGGATCTACTGAGCTAACAGAAGTGGCATGTACGCTCTGTTAGAGCGCGCATGTCATTGCCTTCCCCAGGTCAGACAGCCCAAGTCAGGCACATTATACATCACTGTTTCCAGCATCTACATCCTTCTCCTGGCACCGGCATCTTCCTCAGCTCCTCCCTCACGTTTTACTGGGCAGTGTGCACAGTTGCGGCTAAGAATTACAGACTTCTCAATTTCACTTCCCCGGCAGCTCCGCTGGGAAAAAAATGGGAGATCTTGTAAAGGCCGCAGTCAGAACAACTGCAGCTTTCGGAGGCTTTTTTTTAGATATATACCCTCAATGGCAACATGCAAAAATGAATGCATGCATGTTTTCATGGAGGTATATCTGCTAAATAGTGATTAGAAAAATGAAATAAAACTTCCCTTTGGAGTGTTCCTTTACGTGTTGAACATTGCACTTAATATATGTGTTCTCTGCTATAATGATGACTATTATGAGTCCAGTACAATTTCTGTATAAATAAAAATGTACATACATCATTGTGTTATACGAATGAATTCCACGTTAATGTCACATGTTCATGAATATTTCAACTTAACACATGTTTACTGCATGAACTACACTCTGATTAGTATGGAAAGGTTATGTGCATACATCTTTGTATGTATAATGTATATTTTTCAAGTCGATTCAAATATATTTTCTATTGACATCGTCTTTTATTCATGGTTCAGTCTAACTTAAGTCTGCATCATTCATAAAGTATTCAAATGGATAAAACATTATACATTTATACTAGATCAGCAAGTTAATAAATGATGTATTTGATCAGAGAGATTAAGGTATCGCAGTTAGTGACCCTTAGATTTACTGTTATGTTCTATATGATTAATGAAATAATAACGACAGTGTGAACACTCATAAAATTGAATAATCACATTAAACCAGGTATCCTATTTGAACCGTTACTGTATAGTGTAAGATGGAGAATTTTAATCATCTATTTATTCATCCCACGCTATTAGCCGCACAGTGAGTGATTACATGAGTATTCTATAGTGTATTTTATGTGTAGCTGCTCGTGGCAACATTACGGATTCACAGAGAAAGATGATGGAATGGAATTAGTCATGGTAATATGAACAGAGAATATTTACATTCTTTTTTTTTTTTAAACTTGTGCACTTGTGAGACAGCAGAGGACGCCTTGAAGGGACGCTCTGTACACCTGGACAGCATCCGTGCATTGGGTAAGATAATTTACCATTTTCCACTTTGTGCAAAATATGATAACAATATATGCTAATAATAATAATTCTACAAGTAAAATATGAAGAATTTAGTTAAATCTTTCGCAAACCTGAAGCAATTGCAAATGCTTTGGTACAAATGCACATGACGCAATCCATGCGCAGGCACAGTGCTCCCAATATGTTTCTATGTGAGAAGTTTAGCCACTTCCTTAAAACTGGCAAGGTGATATTTTTATTATTATTTCATTCTAGGCTGTTTATAAGGCATTACTTAAACACTGCACATATAGACTGAAAGCGCCTCCTATGGACAACCATGAGGTGGCAGCCATCTTGTTCACATGAACGCAGGCAGCGGTGTTAGGGCATGAATCTCATGGAACTATGGAATAGCCTGCCTACCCCCATCAGACTCTTCCCTAGTCTTCAATCGTTTACGAAGTGCCTTAAAACCCATCTCTTTAGGAAAGCCTATGGCCTCCCTGAGTAACCTCTACCTTACATACCTGTCTCTTGCTCTCTCCTAAAGAACAGCATTCTACTCTGTCCTCCAGCTCTGCTTCACTCCCACCTTATTTGATTGCTATTCCCCGTCCTAATGTGTTTTTTACCCCACCTCCTATAGACTGTAAGCTTGTTTGACTGTAAGCTCTTCAACCTATCGTTCCTGTAAGTTTTCTTGTAATTGTCCTATTTATAGTTAAATCCCCCCTCTTATAATATTGTAAAGCACTACGGAATCTGTTGGTGCTATATAAATGGCAATAATAATAATAATAATGTTTTAAAAAAAAAGGTAATTGGCACAGTAAGTGAGTGCAGTGACCAAAAAAACTTTAATAATTAAAATAATTAAGCCACTTTATTAAATCTACACAATGTGCTAATAATTCCTTCCCGGTTTCAAAACATTTTAAGGGAATTCTTTTTTTTAATGAAATAACGTACAACTTGACGAAAGCATGACAAACACAAATACAGAAATTATTTTTATCTTTGAGAAAACATCTGACAATGTTAATACACATTTATGTACACAAAAAACATATTTTCTGATGCGTAGAACAGTTTGCAGCATCTGTCTGAAGCCTGTGATCTGAAGCTTCAGACAATACATTTCATTTTACCCAGGGCACACAGAACAAGGTAATATGGAATTAATTCTATGATTTATTGTTCGTGACATCTGCCTCACAAATTATTTGCAAACTATTTTTCATTAAAAAAAAAACACATTTATTAAATTCTACCTTGTCTTAATATAAATATGATTAATTTTCCCCAAATCCACTTATATTCGCGTCTCCTCTTTTTAGTTAACCTTTGTGAATGCACTCTCTAATGAAATAATTTGCCAATATAGATTCTATGAACCATTACAGACAATCTCAGTGTTTATCTAAACATTTTATTAGTCAGATTGGAATAGAGCTTTGAACTTATTAGCATACATAAAATGTCTTAAAGATTGCTGTTAAGTACAAAATGACAGTTGCAAGAAAAAGTATGTGAACCCTTTGGAAGAATATGGATTTCTGCACAAATTGGTCATAAAATGTGATCTGATCATCATCTAAGTTACAACAATAGACATTCACAGTCTGCTTAAACTAATAACACACAAAGAATGAAATGTTGCCATGTTTTTATTGAACACACCATGTAAACATTCACAGTGCAGGTGGGAAAAGTATGTGAACCCTTGGATTTAATAACTGGTTGAACCTCCTTTTTTTTTTTTTATAAACATAGCAGTTTCAGAGAAACTGCTATGTTTATAAATGGGTTAATCCAGCCTCCAGTGGCTGTCTCTTGACAGCCGCTAGAGGCGCTTGCGTGCCTCTCACTGTGATTTTCACAGTGAGAAGACGCCAGCGTCCATATGCTTTCCTATGGACTGGCTGAATGCGTGCGCAGCTCCTGCCGCGCATGCACATTCAGCCGAAGAGGAGGAGAGGAGAGGAGAGCTTAACCCCTTCCTCTCCCCAGAGCCTGGCGGGAGGGGGACCCTGAGTGTGGGGGCACCCTCAGGGCACTATAGTGCCAGGAAAACGAGTATGTTTTCCTCGCACTATAGTGGTCCTTTAAGTTCTCCTGCAAAATGTCTTGATAAACTTGGAATTCATTTTTCCTTCGATGATAGCAATGCGTCCAGGCCCTGACGCAGCAAAGCAGCCCCAAACCATGATGCCCCCACCACCATACTTCACAGTTGGGATGAGGTTTTGATGTTGGTGTGCTGTGCCTTTTTTTCGCCACACATAGTGTTGTAACAACTCAACTTTGGTTTCATCTGTCCACAGAATATTTTGCCAGTACTGCTGTGGAACATCCAGGTGCTCTTGTGCAAACTGTAAACGTGCAGCAATGTTTTGTTTGGATAGCAGTGGCTTCCTCTGTGGTATCCTCCCATGAAATCCATTCTTGTTTAGTGTTTACATATTGTAGATTCGCTAACAGGGATGTTAGCATTTGCCAGTGACTTTTGTAAGTCTTTAGCTGACACTCTGGGATTCTTCTTCACCTCATTGAGCAGTCTACGCTGTGCTCTTGCAGTCATCTTTACAGGACGGCCACTCCTAGGGAGAGTAGCAGCAGTGCTGAACTTTCTCCATTTATAGACAATTTGTCTTACCGTGGACTGATGAACAGAAAGGCTTTTGGAGATACTTTTATAACCCTTTCCAGCTTTATGCAAGTCAACAATTCTTAATCGTAGGTCTTCTGAGAACTCTTTTGTGCGAGGCATCATTCACATCAGGCAATGCTTCTTGTGAAAAGCAAACCCAGAACTGGTGTGTGTTTTTTATAGGGCAGGGCAGCTGTAACCAACACCTCCAATCTCATCTTATTGATTGGACGCCAGTTGGCTGACATCTCACTCCAATTAGCTCTTGGAGATGTCATTAGTCTAGGGGTTCACATACTTTTTCCACCTGCACTGTGAATGTTTACATGGTGTGTTCAATAAAAACATGGCAGCATTTCATTCTTTGTGTGTTATTAGTTTAAGCAGACTGTGATTGTCTATTGTTTTGACTTAGATGATGATCAGATCATATTTTATGACCAATTTGTGCAGAAATCCATATCATTCCAAAGGGTTCACATACTTTTTCTTGCAATTGTATATCTGCTAGATGTACTTTGTGCAGAGCATATGTATGGCAGTGCTGTATGAAACTATTTATGATCACAAATTTAATTTGTACATATTTTGCCTTGAAAAAGTATTCACCCTCCCCCACCCCTTGGAAGATTCCTTATTTTGCAGCATTAGAATCTGGAATTATTATCAAGTTTATTACGTATGTTTAGCATTTGATTTAGGCAACATTCAGTGGGGTACATACCAGAGTCGCAGGGGTCGCGGCTGCAACCGGGCCCGGCCCACCAGGGGGCCCGGCCGCCCCTGCAACCCGGTATGTAGCCACAGGCCAGCCTCTTCACCTGGGGGGCCCAGGAGCCGACCACCCCAGGGCCCCCTGAGGCTGGCCCTGCTGTCACCGGGCAGGCGGGCGCGCGAGGGAGCACTCAGTGCTTCCTCTTCAGTTCCCTCGCGCACCGCACTGATACCGGAGCCGGAAGATGACGTCATCTTCCGGCGCCGGCATCCCTAAGCGGCGCGCGAGGGAGCTGAAGAGGAAGCACTCAGGGGAAAGTGCTCCCTCGCGCGCCCGCCTGCCCGCCCAGTGACCTGCCGCCCAGGAGCCCAGCAGCAGCACCACTGGACCCCAGGGAATCCCCCCAGCACTCCAAAAGGTAAGGAGGCTGGGGGGGTTAAATTTAAAAAATAAAAATGTGTTAGTGTATGTGTGTGTTAGTGTGTGTGTGTGTATGTGTTAGTATGTGTGTGTGTGTTAGCATGTGTGTGTGTTAGTGTATGTGTGTCTTAGTATGTGCGTGTGTGTGTGTTAGTATATGTGTGTGTATGTGTGTTAGTGTATGTGTGTGTTAGTGTATGTGTGTTAGTGTATGAGTGTGTGTGTGTTAGTGTATGTGTGTGTGTGTTAGTGTATTAGTGTATGTGTGTTAGTGTATGTGTGTGTGTTAGTGTATTAGTGTTTGTGTTAGTGTGTGTGTTAGTGTGTGTGTCAGTGAGTGTGTCTGCTAGTGAGTGTGTTACTGTGTGTGTCTGTTACTGAGTGTGTTTGTCTGTTAGTGAGTGTGTGTTTGTCAGTGAAAGTGTATGTTTTGTAAGTGAGTGTGTATGTGTCTGTTCGTGAGAGTGTGTGTGTGTGTCTCTTCAGCATTTACCTTTCTCCAGCGTCGGACTCCCCAGTGTCCGCCTCTCAGCTCCGAATGCAAATGCGTGGCAAGAGGCGCGCGCGCGCATTTAAACCGCCCATAGGAAAGCATTACTCAATGCTTTCCTATGGACGTTCAGTATCTTCTCACGGTGATTTTCACAGTGAGAATCGCGGAAGCTCCTCTAGCAGCTGTCAATGAGACAACCACCAGAGGCTGGATTAACCCTCAGTGAAACATAGCCGTTTTCACGGCTATGTTTTCACCTGCAGGGTTAAAACTAGAGGGACCTGGCACCCAGACCACTTCATTGAGCTGATGTGATCTGGGTGTCTGTAGTGGTCCTTTAAGTGTGTGTGCATGTCGCGGGGTCGCAGCCCTGCAACCCCTGCGACCGGTTGCCCGGCCGAGTAAGCGAGGGGGGGGCCCACGGATCAATTTTCGCACCGGGGCCCCATGGGTCATGTGTACGCCACTGGCAACATTCCTAACACTTAAGTTACAAAATATTCTTATATGGTTACATAAAAGATAAAAATGCATTCCATACAGGAAGTAACCAACATTTTTCTTAAAGGATCACTATAGTGTCAGGAAAACAAACTCGTTTTCCTGACACTATGTACTCCTTTGGAACCCCCCCACTCTCCCTTTCAACCCCTTCAGTTACTTACGTTAATCCAGAGCCAGGCTTCCTCGGCGCTGGTGACCTCTCCCCCCCAGCTGACTTCAGCTCCCGAGTGGAGTGGAATGCGCATGTGCGGCAAGAGCCGTGCGCGCATTCAAACAGTCCAAAGGAAAGCATTTCTCAATGCTTTCCTATGGAAGTTCTGCACGCTGGAAGACAGCCACTAGAGGCTGGATTAACCCTGCAATGTAAACATAGCAGTTTCTTGGAAACTGCTATGTTTACATCTGAAGGGTTGAGCTGAAGTGGTCTGGGTGACTATAGTGTCCCTTTAATGCATATTGAAGAAAATTAAATAACACATGCAAAATGAAAGCAAATTACACATAAATAAATTAATTTAAAAAAAGTGAATCCCAAGAATATAAAGTAAAAACAAAATCAAGTATTAAAGGGACAGTATAGTCACTCAGACCACTTCAGCTCATTAAAGTGGTCTGGGTGCCAGGTCCCTCAGGTTTTACCCCTTCAGATGTTTCTCTGAAACTGCTATGTTTACATTTGGGGTTAATCCAGCTTCTAGTGGCTGTTTTCCGCACAGCCACTAGAGGCACATCTTCAAAGTGGTGGGTTGGTGAGTCGCGGATAGCCGCCTGTACAAGTTGCTTGCTCCGTAATGATTGGAAGCATAGCAACAAGTCCCTTGGGACCCCTTCCAGGGCTCTAGCTGATTTGGGGATCCGAAAGTAGTTCTCCAGCATGATTGCTTTGGCCTTAGATGTCGAGAGTACGGAGCTCAGTAGGCGTTGGATGTAATGAGGGACTTCAGTGTCTGCAATGTCCTCAGGGACACTCCGAAACGGCTCTGACGTTTGGAGTCTTATAGCGCTACAATCCTACTTTCCATGAGGAGGCTTGCTTGCTTGAGCCCGTCCATCTCGGACTGCTGGTCATCCTGCCTGCTTTGCACCCTTGCACCAGAGTCCTCCATCGTCTGCAGTCAAGCTGTTATGCCCTCTAAGTCCTCCCTGACTAATGCAATGTCAGCATCAAAAAGGGCTTTCATTTCTCTCAGCAGGTTTTGGATGTCTGCTTTGCTTGCAGGCTGTTGTTTCAGGGAGACACTGGGGTTTGCCTGTTTGGATACTGGCTGATGTTTCATGTGGCTTACCCTCATACGATGTCTCTTGGGGAACAGAGAGTCATCCTGGTCGCTCTCTTCTGACAAGGTATCAGAGTCATCCTGCGCAGGCGCCATTTTGGAAGGCCGTGACTGTGAAGTGACCCGAAGCAAAGTGCCTATATCTTTGCAAGAGGGGGCAGTTTTGCTTCTGCAGTTCTTGCCCTTCTTTCCTATGTCGTCTGGGCTGTGTTGGGGTAAGTATCGGCTGGTTGTATTACAAATATGATGCTTTTCCTTAGGGCTCTCTCAGGAGCTTGTGGCTTGTGCAACTGCTTCAATCAGCAGTTGGCTCCTCCCCTTTGTATGTCATGTTTGTGATTGCAGGGGTGTGTTTGCATGTTGTGTTGGTATCTGATTACTGGGATGTCTGCACATACACACCTACACAGATATACATACACATTATATATTTGCACATACACACACTGACACACAGATACATACACTGGCACATACACACAAACACACACAGATACACACACTGGCACAAAGAAACACACGATGGAGCATACACACACTGACAGATACACTGACACATGGATACACTCTGGCACATACACACACACTGGCACATACACACACACTCAAATACACACTGACAAATACACTGACACATGGATGCACACTGTCACATAAACACACTCCCTGGCACAAATATACACACACACTGACAGATACAAACACTGGCACATATACACTCCGATACACACACACACTGTCACAAAGGTACACACATTGGCACATACACACACTCAGATACACCCACTGGCACATACACACTGAGATACACAAACTGACTGATATACTGACACACAGATACACACTGGCATATACACAAGATACACACACTGACACACAGATACACATACTCAGATAGACACAGTGACACATGCACACATTCTCTCACAGGTCATAATGTTTATATTTGCAGCCACCCTCCTGTGAGGTTACCTTTTCTCTGCAGGAGGGTGACTTGCTTAGAGGGCTGCTGGTGTGCTTCTCAGACCACACTGCTGCCTCTCTTAGTCCTGCTCGGTGCTCTCTATGTCTGGGAGGAAGTGACAGGCTGTCACTTCCTCCCAGCATCCGATACTACAGGGGCCTGGTCACGCTCTTAAACGGCCGCTGCGCCAGACAGGGCCCCTGTTCAGCAATGCTGATCAGGTGGTCCTAAGGGTTTGGGCCATCCAAAGGGCCAATCAAGGCGGTACCCCAATTTGGGAAACGCTGCCTTAGAGGAAGCTGTACTTATTCTAAACAAGATAATTGATTCTTTTTTTACCCCACTTGTCACAGATTGGTGTGGGTGTGGTTTATATGTATGTCTTACTTCTAATCAAACCTGGGGCTTATGGGACGTATCAACCTTATTAAATCTAATTTCCTGGCTAATCATGGCAGCATTTAACATATGGGTTTAGCTCCTCCCTCTAACCCTCAGGACAGGAAACACAATCAATTAAACAATTAAGCATACCTTCCCCTTGTATAATAGGAACCCCATCAGCCATCACACCTCAGTCTTTTTTTCCTGTCCTCATAGCCCTAGGACAGTTGTTATTTTATTTTTTCTCCCTGAATTTTAAAGGGTAAAGTTTTTTCTTTATGCTCACCTGATCATGCTGCTATGATCTTCACCCTGTGGAGGTCAGCCTCCCTCCACAGGAAGCCCAGGCACATGTAGCCCTTTCTCTCCTCGAGCAGGGAACCCCTGGGAACCATGGTGGGTAGTCCCCCTGGCATCTGGAGCCTGAGTTCGCAGGATAAAGCCTCCAGACCTCGATCAGACGATCATCTATCCGGTAAGACGCCCGCGCATGCGCAATGGCCACGACCGGATTTTCGGCATGTTTGCCCTCATCCAAAATGGCGGACCCGCGGACTTGCCGCCAATCGGCGCATGCGCGCCTCCTTAAAGGCACAGAGCGGGAAATTTGAAAATGGCGGTATTTCTTCAAAAAAGCTGGCGTTTTCAGTTCCCTCTGTTATTCAGTGCTCTCTGGTGCCATATTCTGTCTCTGCAGGTATGTTTTAAGTTATTCTTCTATAATATATGAGGATGTTCAGGTTTTTGCTGCATGAAGTTCATGGTGACACTTTTTTTTTATGCAGCCCTTCTAAAAAAAAAAAAAAAAAAAAATGGATCCTGCATCTCCATCAGCTAAATCAACAAGATCTACAATAGGTCATAGGTGAGCATTAAGGTATATTCTATTTACTACATTAAAAAAGAGTGCATGGAGGGTACAGTCATATGACTTCTGTGTTTTACAGCCCTCAAGACCGGTCTGGCCCTAGATCTCCATCTAAGAGGAGGGATAAACCGGCGGCCTGCCCTGGATGTGGCGCAAGGCCTTTGGATAACTGCAGGTTATGCCGCAAATGTTTATCCATGATTGCAGGAGAGTCGGAACATCGCAGGTCTCCTCAAGCCTCTACGTCCTCATCTCAGGATATAGCTTATTGGATTAAGCAAGCAGTGGCGGAAGGGATTTCAGAATCCAATAGAGGCAAAAGACCCAGGCGTGAGAGCTTTGGCCAAGAATCCGACCTATCTGAAGATGACTTCAGACATCCTGCTGGTTCCTTGGATTTGGAGCTTATCTCTTCTAGTGAGGAAGAGTCCACGGAACAACCGTGTTCATTGGACACAAAGGCGATGGAGCATCTAATCAAGGCAGTGAGAAAGACTCTAGATTTGCCAGAAGAAGTCAGGGAAGTTTCTACTTCTGATAGACACTTCGGAGATCTCCATAAGAGGAAACCTTCCTTTCCAGTGCACAGATCCATTAAAGAACTGATTCGCTCAGAATGGAATGCTCCTGGTAAAAGGATTACAAGTCAGGGTAGATTATCAAAATTGTACCCGATTAAGGAGGAGGATTCAAGAATGTGGACAGCGGTCCCTAAAGTGGATGCTCCAATTATTAAGGTGGCAAAAAGATCAACTCTTCCGATTGATAGTAATGCTTCTCTCAAAGAACCCATGGATAAGAGAATTGACGCAGATCTTTCTAAGGTCTTCACTACAGCAGGCTTGGGTTGTCATCCAGCAGTCTCTATCTCTGCTTTGTCCAGAGCATTACGTTCCTGGATTCTTGATTTGGAAGAGGATATTGAGAGAGGAGTGAGTAGACGTCGCATGACGGACTCCTTGAAGGAGATCAAGCTTGCCAGTGATTGGCTGTTGGAATCCTCCACAGATCTCATCAGGATTTTTTCCAAGGTTATGGCTCATTCGGTTACTGCCAGAAGGGCTCTTTGGTTGAGATCCTGGGGAGCTGACCTCTCTTCCAAGAATAATTTATGTACCTTGCCATTTCTGGGAGAGGTGCTTTTTGGCAGACCACTTGAGGAGGCGATTAAAAAAGCGGCTGAGGTCAAGCAAATCTTGCTTCCACAGGACAGGCGTCCAAAAAGACCACAACAGGACCATCGTCCTTACAGGCCACAGGGAGGATATAGAGATAGTAAAACCTATCGTCCAGGCAGAGAATATGCTCGGCTCTCCAATTGGAAGAGTGGTCAAACCGGAAAATCTTCCAGACCAAAAGCTCAAAATTCCTCCTTTCGCCCCACCAGACAGTTCTGAAGGTGGTTTATACCAGGTTCCCCATGTAGGAGCACGCCTTTCGTTCTTCTGGAGGACCTGGAGTGTGATTCCAGATGCTTGGGTGAATTCCGTAATCACCGCAGGATATTCTCTGGAGTTCGAAGATATTTCCCCTCCACCAAGATTCATCAGAACAAGACTCCCTGTCGACAGACAAAAAAGAGAAGTCTTGACCCATTATGTTGCCAATCTTTTTCTAGAAAGGGTCATTGTTCCGGTTCCTGTGAAAGAAAGGTTCCAAGGGTTCTATTCTCCCCTGTTCTTAGTAAAGAAACCAGGAGGAAAGTGGAGACCTATTCTAGATCTACACCAGCTCAACATCTTCTTAAGGATAAGAAAGTTTCGTATGGAATCCATCCGTTCCATCATTCCAGTGATTCACCACAGAGACTGGTTAATCTCAATAGACCTAAAAGATGCCTACTTCCATGTTCCGGTCACAGAAAGACATCAGAAGTTTCTTCGATACTGTGTAAAAGGGGAGCACTTCCAGTTTCAGGCTCTTGCCTTTGGGATAAGTACGGCCCCGAGAACCTTCTCAAAGATACTGGTCACGGTAATTGCTTTCCTGAGGAAGATGGATGTAGCCATTTACCACTACCTCGACGACATTCTGGTAGTGGCCTCAGACTTCGAGATGTTACTCCAACACAGACATCTAGTACTCGAGACTCTCTCTCGGTTTGGGTGGCTAATCAACCACGAGAAGAGTCATTTAAAACCTTCAAGGGAGCTGGTGTTCTTAGGAGCATGCTTCAATACCCTCAATGCGATGGTATCTCTCGCCCAAGAAAGAAAATTGAAGCTGCAGGATCGTATGCAGGTTTTTCTTCAGAAGGCTTCTGCTTCCGCAAGGGAGTTTATGAAACTCCTGGGTACCCTGACCTCTACTATAGACCTGGTCAGATGGGCGCATTGGAATCTTCGTCCTCTTCAGCAGCATCTCCTGAAAAACTTCAAATCCAGCTCAGAGGACTGGGAGAAGCAGATCCACATTCCTCTCAGCCTGAAAAGGAAGCTTCGTTGGTGGATGAAAGAAGAAAACATCTCCAGAGGTTTTCCTTTGAAGGAAGTCGACTGGGTAGTCATCACGACAGATGCCAGTCAGTTCGATTGGGGTGCTCATCTGGGAAATTCCTTTGTCCAGGCAGAATGGACTCAGAATGCTCAGCACCTGCCTTCAAATATAAGGGAATTGAGAGCAACGTTTCTGGCTCTTCTTCATTTTCGGCATCTGATCAGAAGAGCCTGGGTGAAGTTGAGAGGGGACAACAGAGCGGCTGCCGCCTATATCAACCATCAAGGAGGCACCAGAAGTGTTTCACTGATGAAAGAAGTATCAGCAATCATGACCTGGGCACAAATACATGTGGAAGGTCTACGTGCGGTCTATCTTCCAGGAAAGGAGAATGTCTTGGCGGACTTCCTCAGCAGACACCTGGTAGAAGCCACGGAATGGCACCTGTCAAGGACGGTGTTTCAGCAATTGGTCCAGAGGTGGGGTCTTCCCCAAGTGGATCTCATGGCTACAGCTCAGAACACTCAAGTTCCTTGTTTTGTTTCAAGGAGATTCCATCCGAGGGCGCTGGATCAAGATGCTCTGTCAATCAAATGGCACTTTCATCTGGTATATGTCTTTCCCCCAGTTCCTCTCATTCAAGCTGTTCTGAGGAAGATTTCCAGAGAACGTTGCAGGGTGATTGCAGTGATCCCCTTCTGGCCAAGACGTCCTTGGTTTCCTCTTCTGAGGAGGTTGGCATTGGAGGATCCTTGGGAGATTCCAGTCTCGGAGAATCTGCTGACACAAGGCCCGGTGGTTCATCCAGAACCTTACAAGCTCAGGCTTCATGCTTGGCTTCTGAAAGGCAATCCCTGAAGAAACAGGGCTTATCGGAACAGGTGGTGGCTACCCTTTTATGTTCCAGGAAGATCTCCACTTCATCTACTTACCACAGAATATGGGAAGCCTTTGCGGTCTGGTTAAATTCTTCTATACAGAACATGGGTACTCCTACAGTCTCTCAAGTTTTAGGTTTTCTACAAGTGGGCCTGGAGAAGGGTCTTAGTCTTAGTCTTAAGTCTATCTCGGCTCTCTCTGGCATTCGATGGGCACTTCATCCTATGGTGGTTCGTTTTTTCAAGGCCGTTGTACGGATTAGACCTCCTATCAGACAACTGGCGTCTCCTTGGAATTTGCCTCTGGTACTGCAGGCCCTAACGGAATCTCCCTTCGAACCTATTGGGAGCATACATTTGCAGATCCTTTCTCAGAAGACTCTATTATTACTGGCTCTAGTCTCTGCCAGAAGAATGTCTGACATCAGAGCTTTATCAGCCGAGGAACCTTACACTTCATTCTTTGATGATAGGGTCGTTCTCCGACCGAGGCCTGAATTTCTTCCCAAGGTTGTTACATCTTTCCATCTCAATCAGGAAATTATCTTGCCTGCCTATTTTCAGCATCCATCTACCCCTGAGGAATCAAGGTGTCATATGCTGGATCTTCGTAGATGTTTACTGATGTATATAGAACGCTCTGCTGCTTGGAGGAAATCCTCTCAATTATTCATTATACCTTGGGGTTCTCGCAAAGGTGAAGCCGCCTCAGTCTCCACTCTTCGTTCCTGGACGGTTTCGGCTATCTCCAGGGCTTATGGAGCGTGTGGTGTTCCTGTTCCGAAAAACATCAGGGCTCATTCCACAAGATCTATCGCTACTTCATGGGCTGCAGAGTCAGGAGTTCCTGCAGAGAGCATCTGTAAGGCTGCCAATTGGTCTTCTCTAAAGACCTTTGTAAATCACTACAAAGTGGATATTGCTTCCCGCTCGGATTCGGAGTTTGGCCTGTCGGTCCTGAACTCCTTTAATCCTCATAGATGATCTCTATATTAAACTATTTTTGTAGCATGCATTTCCCTCCCTGTGTTGTTATTGCTTGGGGAATCCCATATGTTAAATGCTGCCATGATTAGCCAGGAATAGGGAAAATTTATTCATACTTACCGTAATTTTCTTTTCCTGGCTATTATTCATGGCAGCATTTGGTTTCCCACCCTCTCTTGGATATGCTTCTTGCTACTTGACTGAGGTGTGATGGCTGATGGGGTTCCTATTATACAAGGGGAAGGTATGCTTAATTGTTTAATTGATTGTGTTTCCTGTCCTGAGGGTTAGAGGGAGGAGCTAAACCCATATGTTAAATGCTGCCATGAATAATAGCCAGGAAAATAAAATTACGGTAAGTATGAATAAATTTTCCCTAGTCTGAACTACAACTCCCAGAAACATTTACAGTGCTTACAGAAGCAATATGACTTGGCAGATGTACTACGTACAGCGCTAGACTATCTGGCAAAAGGAATTATTTTACAATGGGGACAATACAAGTGGAATGTCCCCAACGTGGAGAGAGAGAGAGCTAAGTGGAAATAGATTTGTGCATGCGGTGTGAACAATAAGCCAATGGCTGTGTGGAAGTACACCGAGACGTAAAACTGGAAAAAGTTCAACAAAAACTGGAAAAATGCAAGTGTTCTAAAACTTTTTACTGGTAGCGTTCAGCTGAGCACTATGGGCTTTATGCAGAACTGAAAACCACAATATCCATATATATTCTAAAAAATAGCTTAGAACAATCTGTAAATTGCTGCACTCTATAAAATATACATTTCACAGCATGGCTGGCGATGGGAGAATTTTAACATAAAATCTGAATAATGCCATCTGCTGCGTCTGCACTGCAGTCACAATCATGCTTCCATGCCTTATAAACATTATTCCAGTATAATTCTAATAGAACTCATAGAATGTCTGAATGAACCTGTTACATTCTATTTATTTAATATCACAATGCAGATCACTGAACTACAACTCCCGGCAGCCTTTGCAAGCGGCTAAACTGAACTACAAGTCCCGGCAGCCTTTGCAAGCGGCTAAACTGAACTACAACTCCCGGCAGCCTTTGCAAGCGGCTAAACTGAACTACAACTCCCGGCAGCCCTTAGCGGTATGTCTTTCTGATAGAACACCTGTAATTTTCTATATTACCAATGTAGACATTGGACTCTATCTGCCCCGCCCATCTTGTTGCCAGGGGTAACCGTGGTGTCCGTACGCGGCGTGATGACGTCAGAGCGCCGTGCGTTCCACGGGTAGCGTGCGTTCCACAGAGCGGGTGGCTGCTGGGTGCCATGCCTGTCCATGTATTGCGAGATGGGAACATTGAAGCTCAGCTTCCCAGCACCGCGCGCAGGATCCAGCTCAGAGCCCTGCAGCTCGGCACTAACCTGGCACACACTTACCTGCTGGTAACTGACACCCCCCCTTCCCACACTGCTTGGTACCAACCTACCTACCATGTGTACTGCAGACACTTACCTGCTGATAACTGACCCC